>JAPPVO010000036.1:170371808-170428480 GCA_030407325.1 Camellia japonica
TTTCCATCTGCTATTCCTAGACGGCTCTTGGAGGCTTGCCTAAAAAGCTTGCCAAAAGGCTGGCCGGTCATGGGCTTTGCCACGTTGGAACACAACCCTGGATCTGGACTACCATTGTACCGCTTGATCCTCCTTTCACTCTCAGGTGTAGGTGTGAGAGGTATATTACGTAGTTTTACGAGGTACCATTTTTTGACCATTCGGCCTAGCTGTATATAAAAAAGTCATAATGACTGTTCCAAACTAGGACAGGATGTTCACCCATATGCAGGATTATGTGCAACCGCTTGATTGAAGTTGTGAAATCCTAGTTCATGACAAAAACTAGGACAGGGTAACCCCCCCTCATAGGGGCGTTTTGGCTCTCTTTTAACTGGTATGTTCTTTACAATGAAACTGTACAAGAATGTTCATCTCAATGGCAGAGTTGGTATCTGTTTTGAGGGAAAAATTCAGTGTGGAGTACAGCCCTACAGCTTTGATCATGTTTGTGTTGATAGCATCTTAGCTAAGGTGTTGTACTGTTTCTGATTACTGTTCTCTTTCTTTATTTTTTTTGCTAGGTAGTTTAAAACTACAGCTTCAGAAGGTTCTGATATTGCCCAAGCACTCTGGACCCACGTCGAAAGACTTTGCAAGGTCAGAGATCTTGTTCGGGGATAGCCCATGTTTGCCTCACTGTCACTGTTACAAGGCGAATGAGGATCAGACAAGGTTCACCAGTGCCGTTCTTATAACAATCACCTCTCAGCTCACATGTATTCAGTCCAGCTCAAGAACAGTCATCTACTTCCAGTCCAACTCAAGAACAGTCACCTATTCCAATGGCGCAATATCCCTCGATAAATATAGAGGAATTAATACTCCATCTGCAGCAAACAGTTAACACGCTACAGCATGATGCGGTCGGTTAGGCCAAGGTCATAACCAGGCTACAGCAACAACAACAGCAGTTGGTTGCGGCCTCTGCATCACATGTACCCGCCTCTGGCTATTCCTGTGATCGGTGCCACTGCTAATATTTCCACTGCTCCAGATCCATAAACCGAGGATGTTCCAATTTTCCTAGTCCAAGCAAAACCCATCCCAGCAAAAGCTTACAAAGCCCCAGTCTATCAGACTAAGGCACCATTCGAATTCGAGGTTAACCTGACCACACTCAAAATCAACAAATTGGAAAAGTTGTTAAAAAAGGCACAAGTGGTCAACTCCATTCCAGACATAGAGGAGGGATACACCGAATTTGTGGTTACCTTACCAGAACGGTTTAAGATGTCGCACATTGATGGCTTTGATGGTTCTGGGGACCCGATGGTTCACTTATGGTTGTTTTTGTCTTGCGGCCGATGGGTTTAACTAGATTGCAAAAGTTATCTCTCTTTGGTCGCACTATATTCGGTATAGTGGCCATCTGGTATGCCAAGTTGGAAAATTCTACAAAGCAGAACTGGGTGGAATTAACTGAGTCCTTCATTGCTCAGTACTCTTACAATATGCAAATCGAGGTTATAACTCGTGATCTTGAGGCAACACGTCAAGAGACAATGGAAGGTTTCTTTGAGTTTGTGATGAGATGGAGAGCCAAAGCATCAACGATGACCACTCGACCTTTAGAGAAAGACCAGATCAGAATGGTTGTTCGGAACCTGCATGGCAAGTTGTTATAGAAAATGATCGTTCTCCCCTTGTTTACATTCAAAGAACTTCATGAAATGGGGGTTCAAATTAAGGATGCCATGAAGCAGGGGATTATTACTAATGATAAGGAGCTGGCCAAGAGGCCGTTTGTTCATAGTTCCAATGTTGCCAGCAGTAGCACAACTACGAGGCTGTCTGAAGTAAGTGTTGACACCACAACTAAAACTACCGACCCCTTCGCCAACATAGGACCACAAACATCATCCAAACCTACCCGACCTTCGGGTAAAACTCTTAACCCACTATACATGACCCTATCCAAAGCTATGCAGGTGCTGATCAAGAAAGGGCACTTAAAACCCTTAGAACCTCGCCCACTTCCCGACCCTCTTCCGCCCAAACATGACCCCACAAAATACTGTGCATTCCATCAGCAGCACGATCATGAAACCGACTGATGCTTCCCATTGCATCATGAGATTTAAGACCTCATTGACAACAAGGTCATGACTCCACCCTAGAAACCAAATGTAACGACCAACCCGCTCCTCGTCCATAACCTAGTCCCCCCACCTCGAAATCTTTACCTTATCCACACATTGTCCACCTCCTATGACCCCAACGTCTATATTACCCACTCCCACCTACAAAAACCAATGTTGTTCATTCTTGAGGGCACAGACTTATGCGTGATAGACACATCTAATCTACAAACTGAGCCTCATAGATCAGTGGTGACAACACCTGTAGTAGAAGAGATTTTGGCCTCAGGGGGAAGTGTCGGTCTGTTGCCAGAGTGTCCTAGAAACTCCACAAAAAAATAGTATGACCCGAGCCATTACATTGTTCATACTACTCAACTCAAGCCTAAGGTGGTGTTACCAACCTTGGCGAACATCAATGTGGTTAAGGAGAATGGCCTAAACCAGGGGTTGGATGATCTAGATGACCTCGAAAAAGATTTGGGCAACCTATAGTTCTACGACGGACAAGATCAAGGCAACGTGCAGATCGGGTGGTTTGATCTAAATAGGTCAACTGATAATGCTAGATGGCTGAGTGATGAGTCGAACAAGGAAGAAGAAACTGGAGGTAAACTGAAGAGAAAGAAAGCTAAGGTAGCTGTGGTAGCCGGGAAGGCTGATGAGAAAAGCAAACTGCCAGAGGGCACATGTGCAGGAAAACCAACCCAAGAAGTGGGTGTTGTGAAAACTACAGATATTGAACATGAAGTCGCACGGAGACAGTTTGAGAGAGGAAGAATTGAAGATAGCCAAAAAATCGCAACAGTGTGTCGCCTTGAGGAGGACATTTGTATTGTGAAAATAATTCAAGTGGAGCCGGACAATTGTTTGTTGGTAGCTGATGGCGAGTGATGCAACAATAGTGATATGCATCTGGCCCATACTAAAGAAGACTAGGGAGACTGCATCCCGGATAATACATGGTAATCTTAGGAAATAAACCATCTCACTAGAAGTGGACAGTATTTTTAAACCACCACACATGGATCAAACAGAGCCATCAAGAAAGGATCGGGAGGTTGAGAAAGAGAAAAAAGAAGTAGCTGGAAGAGGAGCTAGTCTTGAAGTAGCTCAAGAAGATCCAAGCCGATATCTCTATCTGGGGACTTCTTACGGCTTCACGGGTGCACCGACAAGCAGTATTGTCGGCAATGGATAAAGCTAAATTATCTATTGATACTACGCCCGAGCAACTTGTGGGCCTGGTCTTTCTAAGTGGAGCCAACCCAAAGCTCACTTTCTCTGACAAAGAGCTGGCGCCGGAAGGGTTAGCTCACAACAAACCATTATACATATCCATGGAGTACAGAGAGAAATGGGTGCCAGTAGTGTTGGTAGACACCGGTTCTGCCATTAATGTCTATCCTTCCCGCACTGCCTATGCGATAGGTCTCAAACCGGCAGACTTTGTTCCCACGGCCTAGGTGATACGAGCGTATGACAACACAAGCAGAGAGGTCATGGAGACAGTGAAAGTGCGAGTCCAGGTCAGCCCATCCAAGCAAGTGATCGAGTTCTACGTACTGGATGTGCCAGCTACCTTTAACTTACTATTTGGGAGGCCTTGGTTACATCATGAAGGCTGTGTCCTCCACCCTCCATCAAATGCTAAAGTACCCTCATGAGGGAGGAGTAGCAACCGTTTTTGGGAACTCATCCATACATCCACCGCCAGAGGTGACTACACCATTGCTAGAGATCAATCATGGTGATGAAGATGTATTCCTCTCGAGATTCAGTCTGGCAGAAGCCCAAGTGGTGCAGACAATATTAGCCGTGGATGAAGGCATGTATGCCAATGCCTAGTCTATCTACTTCATGAACAAGCTGTCACATATCTTAGGAATAGAGCTCAGAAAGAGCAAGTAGAAAGGTGTTGCAGCAGTAGTAGAGGTGCCTGTAGACTCGACTTTCTTTGCACCCCCTTTCGGAGAGCTCGAATTGGTCTTACAGTTCGGACTACTATCACGGTTCTGAATCTAGTCTCACAAAGTGCAATGTGAGACTGATACACACCAAAAAGTCCAATCCGGCAAATCATTTTGGAAAATCGATTTTAGATCAAATAATGCCAAAATTGGGCTGCTTTGCCATATTACAGAGTCGTCACCTAAATATTTTATTTTTGAAAAATTTAGGAAACCCTGACTCGTGCCAAAGGCCACACGTTCGTCATCACCAAAGTTGTCTCAGCTCGGGAACTTGGGTACGAGAGGGGAAGGTCCTAAAATGAGCACCCCCGCTTGCCCGATCAAAGGATCAGCCTCTACTAAATATGATTTGTTGTTTTATAAACACATGTGTTCTTATTCCGATTATTAGCTAACTTTACTATGTGACGCACACATACAAGTAAAGACTAAGTCGCAAGACTTGAAATGAATTCAACTCATGTTTGCTTTTGAAAATGGTTTGAAATTGCCACCCGCGAGTGGGCTTAGAAAATGTAGATTTGCCACCCTCAAGTGGGCTTAAAACATGATGATTTGCCACTTCGCAAAGTGGGCTTAAAACTCACATTCGATGAATTGTTCCAATTCAAGCAACAAAGCCTTCATCCACAGGCATTCATGCAGTTTATCACTTAAGCACATAGCCTCATGGCAAGCATGTTATTATGGCAACACTCACACCCATGCAAGTATGCTAAAGCGTAAAACTTACAGTGTACTTCAAGCCAAAACAAAAGCTAGTTAGAAACAATGCATGATCCTAACTATGTTAGATGCCTAATGCAACACATGCAATAATGCAATTAAATAGGCTCGGCTATCTAAGATGGCATATGAATGCAACAATTTAATAACATGCTTTGAAACACATATTCAAATAAATATAATGCAGTTTGAATGATGCCCCGAGCCTCGGTGCATGCAAGACAAATGAATGATGCAAACATGCAAGCATAAGGTATGCTAATTGAAATATGTCCCTAATCTAACCATCGAAAGCGGTTAAATAAAAGGGAGAAAGACGTGGGGTTGGAAGACATGCACACACACACGCACGCTTATTACAACATTGTGCCCTCTCGAAGGAGGGTCCGAATGAATAAGAGCTAAGCTAAGCTAAGCTAAGCTAATCAAACTAATCTAATTAAACTAATTAGACTAATTATTACAAAACAAAATAAAGAAATAGCTAAGCTAAGCTACTTTAATTATTACAACACTTAACTAATTAGCAAACTAATTAATTAAATTACAAAAACAATGTACACTAATTAAACATTTAGAGCACTGAACTACACTGCCTCGGCTCTGCTTTGGAAAGTAGAAGATGCATGTACTCGGTTTTCGCCCCGAAAAGCCCACCAGTTTGCTCTTGAGAGGCTCTGTTTGTAGGGTTAAGCTTGCTCCAAGAACTTTCTGCTCCACCTTACCAAGTCAATGTTGAGGTCTACACCAGTGGCCTGCTGGCCATGAATGGTTGCTGCCAGCCATCTGCCGGCCAAAAATGTGTCATGCCGACCAAGGATGAAGCACTGCCAGCCATCAGTGAGCCATTGCTGGCCACTGGTGTGCTGAATCACCACACTGCAACAGAGCACAAACAGAGGAAAATAGAGGGTTTTCCAATGATATGTTTGTACTGTGCCCCTCCTTATCATCTCAAAACATCAAAGGAGTGACACTCTTGGATCCAAAACCACCAATCAAGCATTTTCAATGCATGATGGCCAAAGATCCAAGTTGTACACTTTCAATAAATGCACAAAAACAAGACTGTAGACCACTACCTTGTCATGAATGATCAAAGGCAATGGAGACAAAGGAGATTAGCTCATTTCATCACTTTGAGTATGAAATGCCCTAATCTACCTTGTGTTCACTATAACGTCCGATTGAACATGTGCAATGCAAATACAACATGCTTATCTTGCTCAAGTTTTACTTGTCATGTTTTATTTACACATTTTAAGTTACCAAACGATTCTTTAGTCAATTTGTCCAAGGTGAGTGTCCTCTAATGAGAGAGGGGTTAGTCAAAAGAATGATTTAAGACATGAGAGAGATCATGTTGTTGGTTAGGAGGAACCCTCAAAAGCGGGTTAAAACCATTGAGCACAAGCTCTATCTCAAGCTTAAACACAACCTTAAGGCTAACAAACCCTCAAAGAAAATGGAAAAGTGAAGAAATGAAGGAGATTGCAGATATTTCAGTACTGAAATGGCATGAAAAATGATACTACAACATGCAAGCAACTCATGCACAACACGTTCAAAAGCCAAAAACACTAAACTAATGAAGAGCACTACACTAGAGGCATGCAATACAAAGCTCAAAAGGGACAAACAATCCAAAAAAAGTCTTAAAACAGCCTAAGAGGAGTCCTAAAACATGCTTGAAGTAAGCTAGAAAATGCTAGAATGAAAGGCCAACACATAGCACAAACTAGACTCTTAAGCACAATTGCACTACAAGCATACAAAGCAAGCCTCAAGTGGCCAAACCAGCTCAAAACAAAGCTAAAGCAAGTCAAAAAAGTAGCAAAAACATACTGAGATCAAGTTACAAAAAGATAGAAAAACATGCTCACATGTTAGGCTATCTATACTTGCAAACAAGACACAAGGAGGGGAGGCTACCCCCTCCTATTTTGGACCTCAAAAAAAAGTTTTTGCCACTGAAAATCCCCTGGAATTCAGTGGTTAAAAGGCCAAAAAAAGTTGTTTTAAAAGCTTTGAAAAATGGCACAACAACTTAGCAAACAAGCTACAAAAATGATGGACCACCCCTAACTCCAAAACAAACCTCAAACCACCATTTTAAACCATAAAAACAGAGACTTCAGAGGTTAAAACCAGCCTCAAAATAGCATGCAAAGGTGGTGTAGACACGCCCGAACGTCTCGAGAAAATCCCATTTTGTTCATTAGGCTTACTACAGTTCGGACTCAATGTCACAGTTCTGAATCTAATCTCACAAAGTGCAATGCAAGATCGATAAATCACCAAAGAGTCCAAATCCGGCAAATCGTTTTGAAAAAATGGTTTTTAGAAAGAAGTGCCAAACATGGACTACTTTGCCAGATACAGAGTCGCCACCTAAATATTTTATTTTGGGGGAATTTAGGAAACCCTGACTCGTGCCTAAGGTCACGTGTCCGTCATCACCAAAGTTGCCTCGGCTCGGGAACTTGGGTACGATTGAGGAAGGTCATTTCATGAGCACCCCCACTCGCCCGATCAAAGATCGGCCACTACTAAGCATGATATCTTATTTTTGAAAACACATGTGCTCTTATTCTGGTTTATTAGCCTAGAATTACTATGTGATGCGCGCAGCATACAAGTATAGACTGGATCGCCTGAGTTGGAACAAAACATCTCATGTTTGTTTTTTAAAGCGGTTTGCTACTCGCAAGTAGGCTAAAATGCGGATTTTGCCACCCTCAAGTGGGCTTAGAAAACATGGTGTTTTGCCACTCTCAAGTGGGCTTAAAACTTGCAATCAATGAATTGTTCCAATTCAAGTAATCCAACCTTCATCCACAGGCATTCAGGCAGTTATATCACATAAGCAGATAGCCTCATGGCAAGCATGCTATCATGGCAGTCACTCGCACACATGCAAGGATGCTAAAGCATAAACACTTATAGAATACTCCGAGCCAAAACAAAAGCTATGTTAGAAATCAATGCATGATCCTAGCTATGTCAAGAATGCCTAATGCAACACATACAAAATGTAACTAAGATAGGCTCGGCTATTCTAAAATGTCATGTGAAATGCAATTTGATACATGTATTCAAACAGGAATTGAAATACAATGCAGTTAGTATGATGCGCCGAGCCCGGTGCATGCAAGACAGATGAATGGATGCAAACATGCGAGTATAAGGATGCTAATTGAAACATGCCCTAAAACTAACCATCGTAAGCTAGTAAATAAAAGGGGGTTGGAAGACATGCATCACACACACGCACACTTATTACAAAATTTGCCCTCTCGACGGAGGGTCCGAATAAATAATACAGAACCAGCTAGCTAATCTAAGCTAATCTAATTGAGCTAGTTATTACACAACCAAAATGAATAATAAATTACAGCTAATTATTACACAACTCTAATTAATTAACAAACTAACTAAGTAAGCAATTAAACTAGCATGCAAACTACATGAATGTGGACTGCCTCAGCTCTGCCTTGAATGATAAAGGATGCATGCATGCTCGAGTCGCCTTGTCGGGAAATCCATCGCGATGCCCCGGCTTGCCTTTGTTTGCAATTGATTTCAGAAATTTGCACAAAGCTCCAGAGAGATGAAACTCCACCCCAAGAAACTGTGGGAAGGCCGCCGACTAGCTTATAGGCATGGGAGACCAACTACCGACCACCTTTTGTGGTGGAAACCAAAGAAGATGGTCGGCCTGCCAGAAAACCTGGTCAGCCGACCAGTTTCTTCTCCAGGATTCTGTTTTTCTGCAACAAAGAGAAAGAGAGAGGCACGACAAGGTATTTGTAACACATGTGTGCATGACCACTCTCCCCGTCATTGCATAAGCTCTAGGGAGTGTAGTCCTCGACCCTCGGGCCACCGGTCACGCATCTCGATGTATGATAGCCGAGGAGTTGAATTGCATGACTCAATGTGAAATGAATGCACATACAAGCACCTAAAGCCAACAACTCCGTCATGGGTAGTCAAGGGTGTCGACGACCAGGAATCGAGGCACATTTCGTCACTTTGAGTATGAAACGTTCCTTGTTTCCCGTGTTCGGACTAACTCCTATTCCGAACACAACGCAACAAACGATGGCATGCACAATGCGACTTTAACTATGCAACCTAAATGCTATGCAACTAAGTGATGCAAACATGCAAAGGATGACATGCAAACATGCAACTAGTATACACAATGCTATGAACTAACAATGGCATACTCAATGCACGTCGTACTTAGCATACACAATGCACCTAAGAACTAACATACACAATGAGATGAACAAGGCATGCACAATGCAATGATCAATCATGCGACAATGTGGCATACTCAATGCTATGGAATACAATGGCATACTCAATGCAAAAATGGACTTAAACCAAAATGAATGGGCCTCAGCCACACCCAAATCAGTGGCCAAACATGATGAAAACAAGACTCCAAAACTCATGCTAGCATACACAATGCAAGGACATAAGCCCAACGGCACAAAATGCAACTCTACAAAAACATTGAAAGGATGAAATATGGCATACAATGACACATGTTCCAGCTCTGAAATGACATACAAAATGGCTCCGAATCATGCAAACAACTCACACAATGCATGTTGAAAGGCTCAAGTACCAAAGCTAGTGAAGCACATTACACTAGAGGCATGCAAGGCGATGCTCAAATGACAAAACCAACTCCAAAAAGACCTTAAGCAGGCCCAAAACAGTGGCAAAATGGGTTGGGATGATGGCTTGAAAGGCACAAAAGTGAAGCTCATGCAATGGCTCGCAAATAGGGCATAAATGCACAACTCTAAAGAGTACTTAAAGCATGGAAAATATGGAAGTGTAGCACCCCTATAAGCTCTGAAATATCATGCCCAATGATGCCAAAACATGTAAGTAGCTCAAGTTAAGCATGCAAGGGACCTCCAAACTCAAAGCTAGTCAATCCTATTACACTACAAGCATGCATGGCAAGCATCATTCGACCAAGAGGCCTCAAAACAGAGCTAAGGCAGCCCAAAATATGCTAGAATAGAGGGCCAAAACAACGCGTGTTGTGAGCTAGTGAACATGAGTTACACTACAAGCATATGAAGCATGTGAAGGAATACCAAACCAAGCAAAAAAAGAGTCATGGCATGCCAAATGATGGCCAAAAACCCACTGAAACAAGACCAATACATGCAAGAATAACATACTCCTTTGATAAGCCATGAAAGGGATTACTCTACACATGCAAGAAGCAAGCAAAAGGGGACCAAACCAGCCATGGTCAGAACCTAGGCAGGTCCTAGAAGTCACCAAAAAGTGCCTGAACTAGGCCTCCAAATGGTATAAACATATGCTCCTTTGGTAGGCCAAAAATGCTAGTAAACAAGACAACAAGAGAGAGGGTCACCCCTCTCTGATTTAGGCCCTCAAAGCCACATTCTCACCACTGAAAATCCGCTGGATTTCAGTGGTAGGAAGGCCAAGCAAAGACTAGCTCGAATGCCTTATAGCATGGCACAAAACAAGGCTAAAAAGAGCATGCAAGAGGGTAGATGACCCTCAACACCAAAAGAGCCATAAACAAACATGAAAAACACTTAAATATGAAGCTTTTTTCAGTTGACAACAAAACTCAAATAAGCATGCAAATGAGGCTAAGAGAAGGATCAAAACAATGCTTAAAAAGAGAGAAAATGAGTTACCCTTGAAGCTCAGCAAAACCAGCAACTTTTCTGAACGAAAACCCAACTTTTGAGACCTCTCAAAACCCTCCAGCAACTCAATGACAATGGCGGAGGTGTATGGTTATGAGGTGGTGTGCAATAGGCCAAGAACAAAGCACTTTCTACACCTAAAACATAGAGACAAAGAGAGAGAGAGATATGCTTTGCCTTAGAGCAATTTTTCAACCTGGTATATGGAAAGGGAGGCCCTCTCTTATAGACAAACAAGGCCAAAGCTTCTTCAAGAAGCTAAAAACGAGGCTCAAGATCCTCCATACACATACAGTCTGTGCCTTCCAGCTGGCACAGCTGGCATGCACTCAGACAGACAAAGCAGGAGGAACCCAGCCGACCAGGGCAAGTGGTCTCCCAAAAAAAAGATGGTCGGCAGCTCCATTTGGTGGTCTCCACTTTGAAAGCAAGCTAGTAATGTGGTGGGAAACCAGAAAATGTGGCCCAAAGACCAAGAAAACCAGCTTCCCGACAAGAAAACCGGCTGGCGGGGAGAAAGTGGTCTCCAAGGAAAAAGGGTGGTCTCCCACCCTTGTACCACCTCCCAAACAAGGAAAACAAGGTTCATGCCAAAAATGAACCAACACGGATGCAAAACGAGAGTTCGGGGGCAAAGCGCGCGGCCGGGTGCCCCGAAAACCGGCTGTTGAGCACCAAAAGTGGCGTACAGCCACAAAAGTGGTCTCCTAGACCACAATGTCCCTCTAGACAGAGGAAACAAGGTGTGTTCCAAAAATCGTGCCAAACGGAAAATGTTAAGCGGTCCCAAACCGAGGCGCACGGCCTACAACTCCGAAAACCGGAAACTAATCTCCAAATGGGAACAGTGGCCTACGACCACTGAGAGATGGTCTACAAGACCTCTCCCTCCCTCCGGGAAGAGAAAACAAGACTTAGCCCGCAGACCGAGTTAAAGTACAAAGAGTTCCGAGGTCCGGAGGTGAGGCTCTCGGCCAAGAACTCCGAAACCTCGAAACGAGCACAACATGCGCGATCACCGAGCGCTCAATCGATGACGTCTCAGTCTTAAGGTCGGTCAAAAATGGGGTGTCTACAGGTGGCCAAACAAGTATTTAAATTATGCTTAAAATACAAGTATTCTACCTCTTTGAAGACAAGATGTTATTTAGGCAACAAAGGCAAGCCAAACCAAGCAAAAATCCTCTTCTAGAACTCAAATAGGACCTCAAGCAACCTCAACACCAAGATGATCAAGTTTGATCAAGAGCTCACAAGTAAAAGTGTAGAGAATTTAAGCTTTTAAGGCAAAATATTTAGAGAGAGAGGATTCTAGAGAGAGAGAGAGAGAAATTTTGTCTTCAAAATTTCCAACCTTGAGCATGCAAGAGGAAGGCTTCTATATATAAAAGATACAAAATCCTCTCAAAGAGATCCAGCCATACACGTGTAAGCAGATGGCTCAACCTGTGCAAACAGCTGGCACAAAATATCAGAAAATATCTACTGATACACTGGTCACCGTCCGGCCATCAGTGATAGCCGGCAGGGGCTCATTGATGGCCGGCAAGGCACATCAATGGCCGGCAGACCAAAGTCCATGGCCAGCAGTGCGTTAACATGGCCGGTAGTGCATCAAGAATAACATGCTGGAAAGAACAAAACATGGTCCAAAAATGAGATAGAATTGATGCAGGGTTTGGAAAGCTCAAACCTGTGGTGTTCCGCTGTGGAGTTCGAGCACTCGACGAGCAATCATACCTGTCACTGGATGTACCTGCAAGAACATCCAAGTCTTGAGGACGATTAAAAATGGGGTGTCTACAGTGCCACACAACCCACATGCCTTTGGGTTGGGCTACGTGCCCACCAACGAGGACTGGATAAGAAAGGAGGAAAAAATAAGGGACAGAGCCAAGGCCAAAAGAGCTAGGAAGCATTATGAGCTTGTCCACAAGCCAATCCGGGGAATGCTGAATGGGCATTTTGTTAGAGAATGAGAGGATTTCCCCTTTTATGGCTTTCTTGAGCCTTAGGTGGATTCCTCGAAAAAATGTGTCCCCAGGTTTGAGATCTTCTTTGACCATCAGTTGCAAGGCCATGATGAAGAAAGGGCTTAACTGAGCATCAACACTAGCCGAAGCAAAGAAGATGACTCAGACAACAGTGAGGTTAACATAGGGACAACACTGGCTGATCTCTTGACAAATCCCACGACCGACACAGAGAACTTGGGGAATAACATTACTGTCTCTATAATCGGAGAGGAACCGGGTCAGGATCCCACCAGTGGTATTCTGGAAGCATCAAGGGCATCGCGTTTTACTTGGCAGTTGGAGAAGGGCTTTATTTCTAGTTCTGAATTGAATGATGAGCTAGAATCTGATTCCACCGAGTCTGTGGAGTCGGGATCAAATTTGAGTCAGTCCGAGGAGTTTGAGTCTGGCATTCCCAGGGGTGGTAACTCGGATGCCAAAGTCCTGTTAAGGTCCTCTTTTTCTTTCTCTTTTGAGTCTGTTGTAACCGAAGAGCCAGAACTTATGAATGAAAACACTGTAGATTCTGTGTACTTCTCTATGTCGCTGATTTATTGCATTGACCAAGATTTTCATAATTTTAATGAAAACGAAGAGGAAGAAATTCCTTTCGCTTTGAAAAACTTGATTAATCAAAAGGATAAGAGATGTGCTAAGCCCTGTATTGATGAAATCATTGCCATTAATGTGGGTATTGAGAAGGATCCACACTTGGTCTAGATCGGGTCCACGTTGTCTTTGGAGGAACGCGAGCATTTAATCGCTTTATTAAAAGATTTCAAAGATGTTTTCACGTCCTATAAAGACATGCCTAGAATCGACCCTGAGTTTGTATAGCACCAGATCCCTCTTAACCCTGAGGCCCGACCAGTCAAACAGAAGCTGTGAAGAATCCATCCGGATTAGGCACTGAAAATCAAGGAAGAAGTCACCAAGCAGATTGATGCAAGATTCTTACTAGTGTCCGAGTATTCTGAAGTAGGATGGCAAAATCAGTATTTGTGTCGACTTTTGGGATCTGAACAGAGCCAGCCCGAAAGATGACTTTCCATTGTCGCACATCGATTAGTTGGTAGACTTCACTGCTGGCCATGCCTTGCTTTCATTTATGTATGGGTTTTTTGGGTATAATCAGATTCTGATGGCACCGGAGGACAAAGAAAAGACTACATTCACCACGCCGTGGGGTACTTACTATTACTGAGTCATGCCTTTTGGGTTGAAAAATACTGGGGCTACATATCAGAGGGCTGCGACCACCATTCTGCATGACATGATTCACAAAGAGGTTGAGGTGTATGTGGACGACGTGATTGTCAAGTCCAAAGAGCGAGAAGGCCACTACACCGCACTGGAAAAATTCTTTCAACGGATCAAGGAATACAGATTGAGGTTATACCCACAGAAATGCACCTTTGGCGTGACAGCAGGAAAAAATACTAGGATTTCTGATCACACAGAGGGGAATTGAAATAGATCCTTCCAAAATCAAGGCCATATTAGAAATGCCACCACCGAGGACTAAAAAGGAGGTACGCGGCTTTCTAGGTAAAGTGCAATTCATAAGATGGTTTATCTCAAAATTAACCTTGACTTGTGAACCACTGTTTGGTCTCTTGAAGAAAGGGAAGAAGTTTCGATAGGATGATCGATGTCAGTTTGCCTTTGAACAAGTCAAGTAGTACTTCCAGAATCCATCTATGTTGTCGCCGCCAAAGCCAGGAAAGCCTCTGATTCTGTATTTGTCAGTAACAGATTCGACCATGGGGTGCATGCTAGCTCAAGAATCTGAAAATAAAGTGGAGAAGGCCATCTACTATTAGAGCAAGAAGATGTTAGATTATGAGACTCATTACACTTCCCGGGAGAAAGCTTGTTTAGCTTTAGTAGAGACAACAATGAAGTTGAGACACTACCTATTAGCTCACTCCGTAATTCTGGTTTCGAGATTAGATCCCATCAAATATCTCTTTGAGAAACCAGTACTTACGGGTAGGCTAGCTCGTTGGTTGCTTCTTCTTTTCGAGTTTTACCTCAAATATGTCATGAGCAAATCAATTAAAGGGAGAGTTGTAGCGGAATTCCTAGTAGACCACCCAGTAGAAGAAAGTGAAACGATATAGTTCCTGTTCCTAGATGAAGACATTCTACAGGTAGAAGAGAAAACATGGACAATGTACTTTGACGGAGTATCTAATCAATACGGTTATAGGATAGGTGTGTTGCTCATAGCACCCGATGATTCCCATATACCCCTAGCTTTTAAACTCCGGTTCAAAGCGTCCAACAATGAAGCAAAACATAAGGCGTGTATTGCTGGTATGGAAGCTTTCCTAGAACTAGGGGCAATAAGGTTGGATGTCATCGGAGACTCGAACTTGGTTATTTCTCAAGCTAACGGAGACTGAAAGTCAAAGAGAAGAAAATGAAGGTTTACCATTAGACCCTAGATATTCTAATTCTGAGAATTGAAAAATTGACGCTCACACATCTACTGAGAGAGAACAACCGGTTCGCTCATCTATGGCAGACATCCCGTTGGGAGTGAAGATGCGTCCAATCATCATTGAACAGAAGTACACGCCTGCCTATGAAACCATCGCCGCAATAGATGAGGTTCAAGACAAAAACCCCTGGTATTACGACATTTAGAATTTTCTGGAAAAGGATACGTATCCACCAGGGGCACATGCTAAGGATAAACGGGGAATACGGCGTCTGGCCGTCTAGTTTATCATCTATGAAAGTAAGCTATATAAAAAAGGTCATCTGGGAATGCATAAGCTCTGTGTCGAAGAAGAACAGGTGAAGAATCTTATGGAGGCCATCCATGGAGGAGAATGTGGAACACACATGAAGGTGTGATGCTAGCCGGGAAAATCCTTAGACATGGCTATTATTGGTCAACTATGGAAGAGGATTGCATTAGTTTTGTTCGGCGATGCCACAAATGTCAAATGCATGCTAATCGCATGAATATACCGCCGTCAAAGCTTTACAATTTGACTTCGCCATGGCCTTTTTTAGCCTGGGGAATCAATGTCATTGGGGTCGTCTTGCCAAAGAGGTCAAATGGACATGAGTTCATCTTGGTGGTGATTGATTATTTTACTAAGTGGGTGGAAGCTCAGTCTTATGTTGTGTTGAAGGCATCACATGTGGCCAAATTCATCAGAAATAACATCATCTGCTGATACGGAGTTCCAAATGAGATCATATCTGATAATGGCTCACATTTCAAGAAGGAGGTGATGGATCTGCTTGAGAAATATAACGTGGCTTTTCAAAAGTCTTCAACATATAGACCACAGACAAACAGAGCTGTTGAAGCCACCAACAAGAATGTTAAGAACATCCTGCAAAAGATGGTGGAAAATTACAAGGATTGGCCAGATAAACTGTCATTCGCACTCTAGGGCTACAAAACATCAATTCGAACATCTACAGGGGCGACCCCCTATTCTCTGGTATATGGGATGGAAGTTTTGAGATTAAAGTACCATCACTACGAATTATAGTTGAGTATCAGATAGCAGAGGCGGATTGGAAACAGAGTAGACTAGAAGAATTGATGTTATTTGATTAGAGAAGGTTAAAGGCATTGTATCACATCCAGGGGTACCAGCGCAGAATTGCTAGGGCTTTTAATAAGAAAGTCAAGTTTAGAAACCTGAAGGAAGGGGATATGGTGCTGAAAGACAACCGAGCTCTCATCCATGACCCTAGGGTCAAGTTCAGACCCAATTAGACTAATCCTTACATTATCGAATCTATCTGGTCGGGAGGGGCAATTATCCTTATAGATCTAGATGGCCTGGAATTCTCACAGCCGATTAATATGGACAAGCTGAAGAAATATTACCCCTGAGAGGCTTGCTACGCCGAAAACTCGGAAGGGTGACCTAGGCAAAAGTTAGAGCATGAAAAATTAGAAACAAAGAAAAACAAAGCTTGTAAGGTCGAAAACCTGGAAGGGCGACTTTGGCAAAAGTTAGACCACAAAAGAAGAGAGCTAATAGTCGAGTGAAGCAGAACCGAACTACGTAAGTCCTGATTCCCATCTTTGGGATACGTAGGCAACTTCATCCTGAAGTTCGGCCATAACCATCTCTAACTCAACTATCCTATCCATTTGTCTGATCGGGCCATCTTTGTCCATCATTTGTGCTTGGTTGTGTTATCTTTATTTTAGCAGAAGGGCCAGTTGGAATGAAGAGCAGTGCCACTGTTATGATCTTCTGATTCGAGGTTGTACATCTTGAGGGCCGATTTCGTGTGTGTCAGGTGGTGACCATTTTCGAAAATTGTTTTGAAAAGTTTTAATGAGTTGATTTTTCTCAAAATTTTACCTTTTACAACTTAGACCACTTTGGGACCAAAAGGAAAATTTTTAGTGCTCACAACTTTAATTTCATTGATTTCAAACACAAGTACATTCTCCAACTCTCTACTTAAATTAAAGTTGCTTTTACATCATAAAACTTGAAAAGAAAATTCAAAGCAATAAACTAGGGGCATAGATATATTAGCTGGTCCTGTGTCCTCTGCTCGTGCTTGCAAAAGTTTCTGCAGCCAAAGTTGGGCCAACTTGTGTCTCGTCCTCAAGCCAAGCCAAGCACTGGCCAGAAAGGACGCAACTGAAGCTAGGGGCAGAGGCCAGAAGTTCTCTTGTCCTCCAAGCAGCGAGGAACCAAGTCAAGTTTGAAGCACGAATTGGGAATAGAGCCTGGTATTCCACCCCCTCCTCTGGACGATTCTAATCATGTCCGAACTAGCCTATGAACTGAAATGGAAAATAAAACACGCAGTGCGTAAGGCCAATCAACTGTATACCCGGTTGTCGGGACATGCGTTAGCTCATCTCAGTCAAATTAAGCCAGGAGCAATGCCAAGCTATGTCGACTGCAAATCTGCAGCACATCTAATTGCACCACCATCCCTCTGAAGGAAAGTCAACTAGCCACTGGCAGAAGAAGTTGGCTCAGGCTGAATACTCAGGGCAAGGGTCCACCACTTTTAGGTTATCTATCAACCATACCTGGGAAAGGAAGAAAAATTAGAGAGATTAAAAATAGAGAGATGTACGTTAGAGAAAAGTACAGAAAGGGACTTGAGAGAAAAATAGAGAATGAGTGCCTAAGTGATGTGAGAAGCATACATAAGAAAGGGTAGGAAATAATACCTGGAGAAGCAGCGGACTCCCTGCGAACCAAGTAGTCTCTCATCGATGGAAAGCATCTAAACCCATCAGGGTTTCAGCCAATGCCAAGCCAATGCAGCTCTTAGCCTCTTTCAGGCATTGAGCCACTTCAATCAACCTAATGCTGGCTCCGACGTAACTGGAGGCAAGAAGAAAGTGCGCAAGCATACATAAATAGAGGGCATGTTGCCGGTAATCTCACCAGAGAAGGTCACCTTTGTCCCTAATGTCGGAAAACCGATGAATCAACCCAAATATATCCAGCTCCCCGTCATCAGCCAAAGATCAAGCCTCGTGCAAAGTAAGCCCACACATCCATTCCAAAGCCCGTGCATGGCCAAAACAGGGCTGGGGCATGATCTCCTCATCAAGCTGGGATTCCATCAATGGTTGAAACTCTTCAAGAGTCGGACACATTTCTTGTGCTCCGAAGCGAAATACATGTGTAACGGGGTTCCAACATTGGACCGCAGCATGGAGGAACAAAAAACAAAGTGAAGTACGGCTCAACGAAAAAGCGTGTTTATGCCGAAACCCCAAAAAATTACCTTTTCCATACCGTCCAAAGTAGCTATCCAATCCTTGAGTTTCTCGGGAAGGAATATCTCCATTTTAAGAAGAAACAGCAGCAAAAATGATGTTCTGTCGAAGCAGCAACGAAGAAAGGCATTTTATGGAGGATAAGGCTATGTGAGTGGATGCCAGCTGGTAGCTGTCTATCCAACTACAACACCAGGCCGACCGTCCCCTTTAGTGGTCGACCGACCACTTTTGTTGGCCTGGCTGTTAGGCAATGTGGTTTTGTTCCGGTCTTTGTGCTTTGAGGTCTTGTTTTGAGTTTTTTGTTTTTAGCAAGTGTAAATAGTTGTGTTTAGGTTGTTTTTACTTTGATTTCCATTTATCGAGTTGCATTTTGGTTTTTGGTCGTTTGTTGGCTCAATACCCGATTAAGAACATTACTCCAATACAAGCGTTTTCAAATTTAATTCCACTTTCGTCTTGCAAGTGTGGTGTCATGCTCATGATGTAAAACAAAACTCCTTTCATAAAACTGCATGGTTTTACCCCGATCATAGTTTTTACAAAAAGAGGGAATATAAGTTTTTCAAAAACAAAAAGTAAAGACCTATCTGAAGCTATACAAGTGCTAAGCTACCAAAACAAAAGAAAATAAGAAAAAGAGTACAAAAATCTATGCTGGTTGCATCAAGCCTGAGAGGCCCTCTTCATCCTCTTCCTCGGAGGGGACTCAGGGCACTGTCTCCATCAGCACCGCTATCATCAGAAGAATGGGACTCTAAGCCAGAGCTAGTATCGTCACATGCACTCCCTGACTCAGAGCCGGTCTTGACATCCTCCCCACTCCCTGACCCTGAGCCAGCATCATCATCCTCGCTCTCAGAGTTAGAGCGTCGGCTCATTGCCTCCTCAGTGCCACTAGTCTCAATGTCATCTCCACTCAAAATCAACTCTAAGGAGGAGAAGATCTCCTCTGTTTGGGACTCGCTGCTCCAACCCCAAGCACCCCTACCTTTGCCCCGACCTCGACGCTCATCCTGGCTGCGTGCTGAGGCCTGTCTACCTCTTTTCCTTGCCACTAGAGGAGGTGCTGCCGGTGCCGACGGTGCTGCCAGTGCCGTTGGTGCCATCGGTACAGGTGGAATATGAAAAACAAGCATTAGAGTATCAGGTGCAGTATGAGTATGTTGCAAAGCATAGTATGCAGTATAAGTATGTTGCAGAACGTAGCGTGCAATATGAGTATGTTGTAGAGTGTAGTATGTAGTATGAGTATGATGCAGAAGTGTGAGTATGATGTAGAAGGCTGATTTAGCATAAAGCGCAGTGCATCAGTGCAGTTTGAGGCAATATCAGAATGCATGCCAAAATATAGTGTGAGTATTGTATATCAGTGTGAGTGTCACATATCAGTATAAGTATGGCATGTCGGTGCAATATGGTGCACAACAGTACGGGTAAGCAATGAACTGAATAAGAAGAAGGGAGAATACTTGAATACCGTGAAGAGCAAGCAATGTCTCTCTCCTCTACACCATGTGAACCAGAGAGGCAACCAACTGGAGGAGACCGTAAGTGTACTCCGTAGGCGCCTGCAAGTGAATTTGAATAATCAGTATCTAAAAAGGAGAAATGCGGGATATAACCTGCAAAGCGCGGTCCATACCTGCGGTGTGCCTGGAGCCCTAACATACTTATGCTCTGCCTCCAGCAACTCATCGGGATCTAATAGGCAGTTCCGCTCGGCCGCCAACAGGGAATCGTGATAGGAATCGTTGGCCAACCGACTGCATGCACAGTAGAAGGGGTCCCTCCAATATCAGCCTCGGCCTCATGAACAACCTCTCCAGCTAAAAGGGCACCTACAGCATCGCCTGCATGAACTCCAGTTAGGGGCGGTATAAGATGTGTCCGAATGAAGGTCTTGTAATCTCCCTCCCCTCTGAAGAAATCAACGTCCAGCCCCGCCATATACTGAATGATAACCTCAACTGGGAGGCTATCGGCTATCCTCATGGATGTTGGGGGCGAAGCAAGAACAACCGGTGTAGGTAGGCCCAGGGTCTGGCGTGCAAACCGTTGACCCAAAAACCAGGCTTGGAAAAATAGACCCTCTATGTAAGATCTGATACCGAGATGTAGCCCATGATCCGACATACTGGTCCCGTACCCCAGCCGACATCATCGCCCAGAGCTGCCAACCAATCTGCAAATGGAAAATTCACAGTTGTTAGCTGCTATCAGTTGTCAGAGTATCGATCAGAGCAGTAGTAATGGAAATAAAGCATAAATGAATATGAGTTTTAGATTACCTCACGAGCCACCACCGTGTCGAAATATCAGCAGTAGTAGGCGAAGGTGGTGTCGTCGCGGCGTCTGCGGCGGCATCTACCATCGTACCGTCGGGAGTAGGGTACGACTGGTGCTATCTCATCTATCGGCACTGAAACAAGGGTAAAGAAATAGGCATAAACCCATAGCTGCAAGAAGAGATCAGTTATGTGAGTTAACATGTGTGGACAGTATAAAGATAGAAAGTGCAAAGCAGAAAGCAAAATGTATGATGAAGACATAAAACAGAAAGTATAATGTATAAACAGAAAACATAAATTGAAATGGAAAGTGCGGTGTGTACCTCCCAGGCTCTCCAATAGCCTCTGACCTTGTTCCACTTCATGTAGGAACCAAAGCTCATGTATCCGCATTAGGTGGCAAAGCCAGCGCCACCCCAGTCATAGAATTAGACCCGAGGCAATGTCATGAGGGCGTCCAGTAAGTACAACCCTACGGTATTCCACCTGGTCACGAACAAGGTGGTATTGAGAAGGTATATCAAAAAGCCCCGTATGTACTACTCCACCTCCTCCTGCGTCTTTGGCTGGTGCCCACGGAAGTGATCATAAAACCAGTTGTATCGCACCACAGTTGGTCTGTCCAATGGAGGGCGTGCCCCGAGTAGATAAATCCATGTAGCCTCTCATCGGCCCATATCCATATCAAAAGGGATAGGATCACCCCCTACTTTTAAGTCGGTGATCATCGAAAAATCGTAGGGGGTCATCGTTATCTCCCTGGAGGAAGAGAAGTGGAAAAGTAGGTGGTGTCCCACCACCTCTCGACCAAGGCTCCAAGTAAGGCCCAGGTGGCCAACAGTCGTGGAAGTCCAAAACAAAATAGGCAGAAGCCCACCTCGTCAACCAACTCGCAGACTCAAGTAGGGAGCTCCTGGTACCAGTCTCTGGCTGTCACCACCCCGTATCCTCTCCAAGAGTGAGAGTCACCTGTGGCAAGGAAATAATGAGTCAGATGGCAAGATAGTAACAAAAGGCAGTATTGAAATGGAAAAACGAGTAAAATGCATGAAAGCAAAGTTTATATGTCAGCAGCATCATGAGATAAGTAGGAGGCATGCTCCCTCAACAAAACATCCTTAGGCACGCCGCCAACAAAGTCCTCGAATCGCAGCATGCCTCCGAGGGCCATCACATGCGTACGTGGGTGATAGGTGGCCAGGTCGAATAGCCTCAACCTCAATGGCAATAGCTCGGGCTCAGGCCCTGGAGGAAAGACCTCCTCTGCCTCAAAGTCAGCAGCAATGTCTTGTCTACCTTGCCGACCTCGTCAATCGCCGGCTCTTCAGCCTCTGCAATAGGTGAAAGTACGGGTACCTTAGGAGGGGCGCCATCATGTGGGATATCATCCTCCATGGGGAAAATGGGTGAAAAGGTGGTGAAACTAGAGAAAAGAAAGGAAAAAGGTAGAAAACCTAAAAAAGTCAACCTTAGGAGAGTGAAAATGGGAGAAAACGTCAACACCCGGGAAAAAGTGTGAGACCCAAGAAAAACCTGAGGGAAATAAGCCCAAAGTGATTAAAACCCAAAAAAAATCAACAAAAACAAATTCCAAATAGTTCAAAGTGAAGAGGACCAAAGGTGTTTCACGAATAAAATTTGCATGGGGCGTTGAGAAACGTGTACAAAGCGCGAATTTAGAGAGAGAAAACACCTAAAGAGGGAGGGAGGGTTTTCAATTGTGTGGGGTGCATGTAAAGTGAAGCCTTGTGTTGTTTTAATAAAGACCTGAGCCGAAATGCCCTTTTTGCCCCCGAATCTGCCACAAGTGGCCAACCGTCCACCTGTTGGCCGGCCGTCCCCTTTTTTGTGGCCAGTAGACCCCTTTTGTGGTCCAGAGCTGATTTTTACTACCCTCTTGTCCAATCTATGTAAAAAAAGATCCTATTTTCATCTGAAGAAGAAGAATTTAGGTATTTTAAGTTGGTTCGGATTCCGAAGATCTCAAAATTGTATTCCGGTTATACCATTCCAATTCCCGTTGTTTCTCCGGTGCATGAATGTGTCCTGATCTCAAGTCAGAACAAGTTGTATCCTTTTTTAGTATTTTGAGAAGCCCCGAGCGGTAAGTCAGAGATCATTGCAGGGTGTCTTTGGACACTACTGTCTGCTTATCTTTTCAATTTCGCATACCTATTATGTTGCATAGAACATGCATTGCATTGTAACTCACATACCTATTAGGTTGCATAGAACATGCATTGCATCGTAATTTGCATACCTATCTTGGTTGCAAAGAGCATGCATCGTCATTGTATTCGCATCAGTTATGTCGCATTCATATGCGTTAGGCTTTTTAGTTCTTGTATCCACCCCTGTCACGTGAGTGTGATTTGGTTTTTTTCTCTCTTTAACCTTGCTATGCGGAAGTGTGGCTTGGTTTGTTCTTGTCCCTCGCTACGCAGAAGTGTGGCTTGGTTTGTTCTATAACCTGGCTACGCAGAAGTGTGGCTTAGTTTGTTCTTGTCCCTCGCTACGCGGAAATGTAACTTGGTCGTTTTTGTTCCTCTCTACGGGGAAGTGTAATTAGGATGGTTCCTTTTTAACCTCTCTATGCAGTAGTGTAGTTTGGATTGCTTCTTCACCTCTCTATGCGGTAGTGTAGTTTGGTTGTTCTTGTGTCCTCTCTACGCGAAAATGTAGTAGGATCACCTCTATACGCGGTAGTGTAGTTTGGTTGTTCTTGTGTCCTCTCTACGCGGAAGTGTAGTTAGGATCACATCTCTACGCGGTAGTATAGTTCGGGTGTTCTTGTGTCGTCTTTATGCGGAAGTGTAGTTAGGATCACCTCTTTACATGGTAGTGTAGTTTGGTTTGTTTTTGGTCCTCTCTATGCGGAAGTGTAGTTTGGCTTGTCTCTTGTTAACCTTTCTGCATGGAAGTGTGGTTTGGATTGTTTCTTACACGCGGAAGCGTAGTTAAGCTTGTTTCTCGTTTATTGATTTCAATTGTTGCATTGCATTGAATATCATCTTCATAACTTTCGGGCGGTATGCTCGTTCGTATTCTCAACTGTTGCATCGCCTTATGTAGACACCACAATTTTGACCGCTCGAAAGATTTAGGCGCTTTATTCCGAACACCCGATGATGAAAGTTACACTGTGCAATCTTTTGAATTCTTAGCAAAGAAATTTGGATTCAAGTTCTAATCCCAAACCTTGCACCCCATTTTGGCCGAACTATTTTAAACCAAAACCCTCTTTCAAAATATTTGTCCAAATGCTTCTACAATGTTCCAAGGCTCGCATTTCATTTCAAACTGCACTTGTCGGTAAACCGAGTAAGGACAATGTGGAAATAAATGAAAGGGAGGGGAACTCTTTGAAAACAAAAAAATCTTTAAAACATCTTGGTTAAAGGTTTGGAGTTGAAGAAAATTGGAGGAAATGGAAGAAAACTAGTTGGGGAGAAGATGGGTATAAAACCGTTAAGAGAAAACTAAGCAGCCTTCATTAAATCAGGCTTAACTCTTTCTACACTTAGCGTTTAGTTGTGAGGCCACCACCATTGGAAAGAGGACTTCCGGGGCTTCATTTTAGACTCAAGAATCTCCTCAAACCGAGTCCGGATGAGGGAGATATGGCTGTTTGAAGTTAGGCATTAATCCGATAAGGTCAAAACTGAGCAACCTTCACTAAATAAGCATATATCTTAGCACACTTAGAATTTAGATGTGAGGTTACACCCATTGGAAAGAGAACTTCCGGGGCTTCATTTTAGACTCAAGAATCACCTAAAAAAGAGTCCAGATGATGGAGATATGCCTATTTGAATTCGGGCCTGAATGCAGATTCTGAAGTCGGATCAGACCTCACCGAGGTCATGCCACCCCTTTTGAATTTTCAAAGCTGTCCAAATGTGCTGATATTTTGAGGAGCAACAGCTCAAGGCTTATAAATACAAGGCTCAAAGTGATGTTTTAAGGGAGACAAAAAAAACATTATCAAGAGTTAAGAAAACAATATCAAGTTAGAAAATCATATCAAAGAGAAATATCAAGTTAGAAATATCAACAAAGAGAAATATCAAGGTGTTAGGCAATATCCAAAAGTTGAAACCATCTTTGTTCTTCCTTGTTCTTCCATCCATCCATACCATACAAGAGCTTGAACTTGGATCTTGATTTGAGAATTGAAAATCATACTCAAACTTGAGAGTGCTTTGGAATCAAGTTTGAACACTCTACAAGAGGTAAAGCTTCCTTACTTTCATTTCAATCTTTGTTCATCTTTTTCTTGGTTTCAAATTATTTTGGTACTTTTGGTACTGTTTTGAGGGCTGAAATTGTGATTAAAAGCTACCCAAAGGTGGAGGGATTAATCACCCTTCTTTGAACCTTATTCCAAGCTTGAATCCTTGTGTTTCCCACTTGTTTTCGCTAATTTTTCCCACTGTTTTGGGCTAATTGGGACTATTTTGGGGCTGTTTTTCAACATCTAAACTATGTGATTTGAAATTGTAAAAGTGAGGGGCTAGCCCCCTTCCTTCTACTTGTTTACTAATTTGATCCTATTTAATTTTGCTCACTTTCTATAGCTTAATTTCAGCACTATGTATATTAGAGGGGTTTTAATTTATTCATGATTTACGTTTTAAATATCAAGTTTGTTTGTACTAACCAATTAATCAACTTCGCATAATCATCCTGCAACCTCCCTCCATTCTTTGCTTATTTCGATTAAAAAGTTGTGAAAATTTAAGATTGTGTTCAAGTATAAGAAAGGAATTCTTCCATGCTTAATGGTTTAATCTCTTCGGAGGTTCATTACCAATGTATAAAATGCTCTATGCTTAAGGTTTAATCTCTTTGGAGATTCACTACCAAAGGCATAAAACGTTTTATGCTTAGGAGATTCTTACCAAAGGTATAAACCGTTCTATGCTTAATGGTTTAATCTTTTTGGAGATTCACTACCAAAAGCATAAAACGTTTCATGGTTAGGAGGTTCATTACCAAAAGTATACAATGTTCTATGCTTACTGATTTAATCTCTATAGGGGATTTACTACCAAAGGCATAAAACGTTCTATACTTAACGGGTTTTAAATCTTTGGAGGTTCACTACCCCAATGTATACATATTCTTATACTAAAGCACAATCTTTTATTTTTCATTTCTCTTTATTCATCAGTGTGTTTACTTTTAAGGGACTAATTGACCCTTGGAAATCACCAGGGAAAGTGTCATTATCACTTATTATCAAGTTTGGATTTCAAGTCATTATCACTCAAGTTTGGGTTTTTCTAAGTCATTATCACTCTTTTGAGTTTGACTTGGAATCCCTTATCGCTTGTAAATAAGTTTGACTCTTCCTTTGTAATTTCCCCCGAAGAAAATAAGATTTGTTTCTCGGGTTAAGTTGATGCTTGTTTCTCTTTATTGCATGTGGACTTAGTGGACGTAAATATCACTTTTGCACAAACAGGAAAAAAAGATAAAGAAATGGAAAGTAATAAAAAAAGGTTAATAAAATTGGTTAAATTGGATTACAACCGACATAAAGAACCAATATGATTAATTGAATTCGGCCAGACGTTATAACCGAGTTTATTGTTGTCAAGGCTTGTCTACATCAATTTCATGATAATTTGATGAACCTTGAGTGTCTCACTTCCCTTATTGAATTCACTTCATGATAGGAGGGAGGGGTGGTTGTTATTCATTGCATTATTGATCATTGTCCAAATTGTATCGAGATCATCAAGCAATTAACTTGCTAATTGATGGTTTTGGAGATGATTCCAACCCTCTCTTGAGTATTTTTATGATAGAGAATGGTAAAAAAAAGACAAACATGGCTAGGAATATCATGTCTGCACTGTTTTACCTCAGGTACAAAAAATAGATTTCCACAAGAAAACAACGTATTGGATTTATTTGGGACTCGACTGAGTCGCATTTTGGGGTCGGCAAGGCTCCAATAAATTCCAAAACAATACACTTTTGGTCAAAAGCAATAACTAGGGGTGAAATAGAACAAATCCCAGCAAGGCAGACAGAATAATTCCTGAGGAGCATCGAGCAATCATTGCATATTATTATTGTAATAAATTAGACAGCCCCTTTCATTTATTATTCATTCGCTTTGTAATAATTATTTGTTTGGACACTTGGACATTTGGACCCTCCTTCGCGAGGACAAATATGTAATAAGTTGTATGTCTTCCAACCCCCAATCTTTCTCCCTTTTATTTACCAGCTTACGATAGTTAGATTAGGGACATCATGTTTAATTAGCATTTTCCATGATTTGCATCCATTCGTTTACATGCATAAAAGTTCGGCTCATATTATTCAATGTCAAATTCAAACTCCTTACTTTCATACATGCGCTATCACATGCCTTGAATGACTCACCTGCCATACTAGTGGTCGAACCTTAATTGCACGCTGCATGTGTTGCATTAGTCATTAAATTAGGATCATGCTTTTTTTTTCTAACTATTTGCTTTCTTTTTGGACTCGCCTTCGGACATTAAGGTAAGCATTTTTGCTTTAGCATATTGTATAAGTGTGAATGTTGTCATATCAAACATCCTACCATGAGGCTAATTGCATATTTGATATACCTGTTTGAATACTGTGGATGAAAGCTAATCACTTGAATTGGATACTTTGATTCATATATATGAGATCACCACTTTCAGTGATCATATTCAAAACATTTTTTTCAAACAAACATGAAATCAAACGTTCAAACTTTTCGTGAAATTAGTCTATACTTGTATGTTACATATAGAACAAGAGCATACACTGTACACAAAAACCACATCATGATTAGTAGAGGCCGATCTTTGATCGGGTGAGTAGGGTGTTCAATTATTGACCTTCCCCTCTCATACCTAAGTTCTCGAACCAAGACACTTTGGTAACGATGGACTAATGGCCTTTGGCACGAGTCATGGGTTTCCTAAATTTCCCCAAAATAAATATTTAGGTGACGACTCTGAAATCTAGCAAAGCAGTCCATTTTTGGCATTTGATTCAAACATCGATTTTCCAAAAGAAATTGTTGGATTTGGACTCTTTTTGTGTGTCCACTGTTTCACATTGCACTTGTGAAATCAGAATCAGAACCAACACAAGTGGAGTCCGAACTGTAAGGGCTATTCATTCTTCCGAAAAGGAGCGCGAACAGCCGAGCTACACCTTATTTCTCATATCGCATTCTGCCCCTGAACTACACTAGTTTGATTCCTTGCAAAGGAATATATAGGCAACTTTCGAGTTCAACCAATTTACTTTTATGTCTTGATTGTTTGCCCAAGTCTTACAATGTTGTCAAAATGGGTCGTCTCTTGTCTTTGACATTTACTCACGTCATTTCATGACTTCAAGCTCTGTCAAAGAGGGGCGACTATAGACACCCCATTTTTGACAGCCCTTAAGACTTGGGCGCCTCAGATTGATCACCCAATGATGAATTTATACATTGTACAAATGCTCGAATTTCTCAGCAGGAAGCCTTATTTTGAGTCTTAGAAGCCTACAAATCTTGCACCACTTTTTGACCAAAACAGAATTTTTCCAAGCCTGACCACTCAGAGGCCTGCAGGCCAACTAGTGGTCAGCTGGCCAGAAATTAGTGGCCGGTCGTCCCTCACCTAGTCGGTCATCCAGGTGTTCTGGTAGAACAGATATTTGTCGCCAACTGTCCCCCTATGTGCATGCACTGCACCAGCTGGCTCAATACAGATATTTCCAAGATATCAACCAGTTGTTCTATATATAGAGAGCCATACTTTATGTTTTTAGGTTAGAAAAATTTGTGAAGTGCAAAATTCTTGAAAATATCTCTCTCTGTCTCTCTCTCTCTATCATCTTGCAACCTATACACTCTTTATCTATACTCCACAAACCAAATTTTTAGGGCTCCTTGCTAAGGTTCTTGAGCTTGAATTTTAGCACTTCAGGGTGAGGATTTGTGGGTTTGTGAATCAAAGTGTTACTCCTCTTCAAGAGGTATAACTTCTAACTTCTTTGCACTACTTCCTCCTCTACTTTACTGTTGTTTTTTGGATTATTTTTCCAATTTTTTTATGGGCTAAAACTTGTGACTTAAAGCTATCCAAGGTGAAGGGGTTAACCACCCTTCTTTGAACCTTATTTTTCAAGCTTTTGCCCTTGTGTTTTCCATTTATTTTCCAACTTTTTTCCTACTAATTTTCAGAGTTTTTCAAAGGTTAAAAAAGTGGTTTTGAAGTCCCAAAAGTGGAAGGGTTGGCCACCCCTACTTAAGCTTGTTTACTAGCTTAATTTCTCCGTTGTTTAGCTTACTTTTTTTTAGTTTCTCCATGATAATTTCAGCACTATTTTAGCTATTTTTAGGGTTGTTTTGTTGTATTTATTTTATTTATGCTTTGTATAGTATGCTTGTAGTGTAATTGTCCTCATAGGTTTGGTGGTTTAGGCCATAGACACCAACATATTTGAGTTGATAGCATTTGTTTTATGCTTTCCATACTTATGTTCACACATAATCACCTCTGCACTCTCTCTCCTTTCTTGGCATTTTATTTATTTGAGAGTTATTTCAAATGATTGTTGTTTAAGCTTGAGAAAGAGACCCTTCCATGCTTAATGGTTTAATCTCTTCAGAGGTCATTATCAAGGCATTACATCTCTCTAATGCCCAAACACAACTTCTTGTTTGACATTTCTCCCATTTAGTGGACTTAATTCTCATTCTTGGACTAAAATGACTAATGGGAAAGGTAAGTAAAAGAGGCAATAAAATTGAACTAAAATGGTACACAGATAATAAAATCAAGTTTGGGTTCCATCGGACATTAGTTGAACCCATTGAGTCTTGAATCATTTCATACTCTTTAGTGATGATAATGGTTCAAGATTCAAGGTCTACCACTTCCCTTGACCAATCCTATGATAAGGAGGTGGTTTTGTGGGTCTTTTATTATCATTTATTGAGATTTTGTCCCTCAAGTCATAGATCATCACGCAATGAGTTTGCGTCGATTGATGATTTGAGAATCAAGCCTACCTCTCTTTTGATCTGCTTGATGATAAGGAGAGGCATGGTGGACAAACATCTCTTGAAAATACTCTGTTTGTGCTATGTTTCATGTCTATTGTAGTAGAGCAGTGGCAAAAACTAGTGGCGAGCCGACCACCTCACTGTACGGCCGACCACTTTTCTTGGCTGGCCGGTCACTTTATTTTAGATCAGCAGTGCCATTTTCATGGCAGAACAGAGCAAAGGCTGGGGTGAAAACAGTTCAATTTTCTGACTGCAAAACAGAACTATTCTGGCAGCCAAACAGAGGGCATTTTCAAGTGGAAATTCGCATTCATGCATGAACGATTCTTCGTTCCCCGTGACTCGTTAAAGTGTGTTAATGGTAGTATATTGTACCTAGATTAATTCATTCCTTTGAACTTGCAATAGCTTAGTTAATTAATTCTGTGTTGTAACTAATTAGTTAGTTTAACCCTAATATGTAATAATTAGTTAGTATGGTTAATTCATTCGTTGTAATAATTAGCTAATTATGACATTCATTCGGACCCTCTTGTATGAGGGAAAAATGTAATAATGTGTATGTCTTCTAACCCCCATTTCTTTCTCCCTTTTATTTACTCGCTTATGATGGATAGCATAAAGCATCATGTTTTAATTTGCATTTTCCATGACTTGCATCCATTCGTCTTGCATATATAAGGTTTCAGCTCATCATATTAATCGATGCCAATTTCAAATTCCTTACTCGAATACATGCTTTGTCGCACACCTTGAATTGACTCACATGCCATGCTAGTAGCCGAGCCTAGTAGTTGCATTATGTATGTGTTGCATTAGTCACTTGCATATTAGAGTATGCATTTTTCTAATTGTTTTATTCCTTTTGGCTTGCCTTGGAGTATTAGGTGAGCATTTATTGCTTTAGCATATTGCATGCATATGATTGTTGCCATGTCAAGTATAAAACCATGAAGCTAAATGCTTAAGTGATATATCTCTTGAATGTCTGTGTATGAAGGCTCATTGCTTAAGTTAGGATGATTTGATTAATGTATTATGAGCCCACTTTTTCAAGTGGTACACATTCAAAACACTTTTTCAAAGAAAACATAAAATCAAAGTGTTCCAAATTTTGCAAATTAGTCTATACTTGTGTGCATCACACAGTAAGGTTAGCCTAATAACCGGAACAAGAACATATACTGAGCATAAGATTCACATCATGATTAGTAGAGGCCGATTTTTGATCGGGTGAATGGGGTGCTCAATTCATGACCTTTCCCTCTCCTGCCTGAGTTCCCGAGCCAGGACACTTTGGTCATGTCGGATAAGTGGCCTTTGGCAAGAGTCTCGGGTTTCCTAAATTTTTCAAAAAATATTTAAGTGGCGACTCTGTAATCTGGCAATGCAGTCTGTTTTTGGTATTTTTGATTCAAAATCGATTTTTCAAAAGAATTGCCGGATTTGGACTCATTTGTGTTTATCTATTTCACATTGCACTTGTGAAATCAGATTCAGAACCACGGGAGTCCGAACTATAAGGCTATCGTATCCGAAAGAAGCACGAAAAGCAAGCTACAAACCCGCACCCTAAATGCCAACCGCGTTCCAACTGCACACAACCAACCAAATAGAAACCAAGTTCCCCACACTCGAACATTAGAGGAAAAACCACACTCACAACCAAAAACTCTTAAAAAGCTCTCGCCAAAGAACACTATATCCACAAATCACGATCAACAAAGAAATCATGATCTACGAAGACAACTCTCCGGCACCACCAAAAACAATCAATGTCAACCAACAAAATTTAAGCACATAACCAATAACTGAAACAGAACCATAACGCAATTCACCATTACATGGTTGAACAAAATAATCATATAATCTGGTTAAAACAACAGTTTGCTTATTAGTTCAAAAACTCTTTTATCACTTACCTCGTTTTCCTCAAAAGTTATTCAAACTCACACCATTTTCTAACAAAATTTTGTTCCAAAATCCCAAGAGGACCAATTTTTTTTTTTTTTTTACAAACATTTTCTCCAAACAACCCCGTGAAATTTAAAACCCAGAATTTTCAATTGAAACGAAATGCCATAAAGGCCATAAAACCAAACTCACTTTCCAGTTTATTTCTCAACAACATGCGGTGAGCCTCAGCCATCACCCAATCACAACCATCACACCACAGTGATTCCACAATTCAATACACACATTTCTATCACAACAATGAATAGAAATAAATATAGTACCAAGAGATATAATACAATGCAAATAGCTTACTAAATCCCGGAAGTTCCAAACCAACACCATACCAGTAATATTAATCAACATAATTCAATGGCACAAAAGCGCTTGCAAAATTTACACATTAGCACATTACCCAAACTCAAGAGGTTCTACACACCTATACCAACCAAGCAACACCCATAAGCAAGGCTCCACGCCCTAAAGTACAACCAGAATTACCCCTCATCCTTACAACCATTAGCTCAAGCCAAAAACGATTTCCGAGGTGACTATGTGTCAACCAACTTTGAATACCATACAACCAAACCACCAATCCTCTATTCTCACAACTCAAAGTCCAAAACAAAACATTATTATTATACCAAGCACAATATAAAACACACCTCTGCCATTCAACAAGGCATACGAGACTAACCTGAGACATCACAAGCCAACACGCTTCTCCAAGACATCAATATGACAAAATAAAACTAGGAATCCTTACAACATCTTTCAACACATAACAATGAATACACAGTTAATTACATAACTACACTATTTGGGGTTTACAACCACATACACATATGCATAAACAACATCCATAGGCATGTAGCCTTACATAAGATAACATCATACGGCATTACAAAGCTTCAAAACTCCTTCACACTTCCAACCTCACTACTGTCCCTACTTGGACTACTGAAACTGGCTTTGCTCCCACAGAGGGCAACAACGCCGAACATGGCCCGTCCAACCACACATCTACAGCACCAAGGTGGTCCTCTATTCTGAGATTGACTCGAGGAGACCTGAGTCTGACTAGACCCTCCACAAGACGGGTCTGAAGAAACAAAAGTAGTTTGCGGCATCAACTGTGCCTGTGCTTGTGCTTGAGATCTTGTCCGCCTCCAATTCTTACGAGGTCTACTACCTCTCCGAACAGTCGAACTTGACGGTATGGACTCTTCCTCCTCATCCAATCAACACTATCGATAACAGTTTCCACGTGAACCACTGCCTCTACCAAGGCGTCATAATCTCTATGCATTGCCCCGGCAACCTTTCCCCAAATAACATCACACAACTTCCCCTCGAACTTAAGACAACGATGCTCCTCTGTTGTAACCAACTCTAGAGCAAATCTTGACAAACTAGCGAATCTCACGTCAAACTGTACCAAAGGAGTATCCTCCTAGCGCAACTCAACAAACTGGTTTCTTAATCTTTCCCAAGCGGAAGGAGGAAAATACTTTGCCAAAAAGGCCTCAGTGAAAGCAACCCAAGTAGTGCCCACAGAAACTCGTCCAAACTTCCACCAATAACCAGCGTCTCCCTTCAGTTGGAAACCAGCCAACACAACCCTCAACTCCTCGACTTCGATTCTGAGCATATCAAAAGTCTTGGTAATCTGTTCTAACCAATCATCAGCCTCCAACGACTTAGGGTCCCCTAAAAACACAGGTCGATTGGAGCGAAGAAACTCCTTAGTCAACTTAAGGTTATGCCCACGGTCTCCCTCATTGCGAGCTAGAGCATATCTCACCGCTCTCATAATCTTGCGTGCAACTTCCTCACCCATAGTCGACACTGCGAGGACAGGTACTAACAGAACATGTGTGCCTCTACTGACACTCCTACTTCTCCCACGATCTCTACTCCCTCGAGAAGACATCCTATATAATCAAAACCGAAGCAAACTTAGTAAACAACACAACAGCCTTGCCTGAGGCACACACTTACCCCCGCTCAGCAACAAGACACACTTAGCCCCAAAACATATAATTCTATCACATGGAGACATAAACACTTAATCACATAATTGAATCAAGCCCACAAGATAACTACTCGCCCTGAAGCTCTCAAGGAATTCCCATCAGAAACCAAGTTGATCAGGCATGTTTCCAATAGAACCTCAAAGTAAGTTCACCGGTGACAAGCATTATCCAGAAAACTTGACCTCGTGCTCACACAAATACAACACATAAAGTCCTAACACATAAATCATCTATATGCAACGTCCTCACCAAACATAGCAAACCCACTGTGGTAAAACCACTTCCCAAGAGCCCAAAGTATTCGATCCGGCTCGTTCTGATACCAAGTTGTCACGCCCCGACTTTTATTATTCGAATCAATTACCAAATCCATTTTAATAATTTCATTTAGTTGAGAACATGAACAAGAATAAATAATAACATTCTCTCATGGCAACAATGATGACATAAATAAAACGTGGTACAATGCCCCTAGGCTTACATTGAATAACAATAAATAAAACAAAGCGATTCACCCTTATACAATACATGGCGCACATCCAACAAGTAAAAGGGCCTGTGGCCAACAATTAAAAGACTTCAAGTCATACATGATTCCTCCAGCCTTGTACCTAAAAAAGTTTATCAACACATGAGATGAGCACTAAGCCTAGTAGAGATCCTAAATATACTAACCAATCACCACATATAGATAAAAATGATCATGAATGCATCAAGACATACCATATAAGTAGTATGACATTTAATATCCAAAATATACTCATATAACTGTGTTTTTCTCAAAACATTCCTCTTGACATATTTCGGTATGAAATCAATTCTTCTCTTTCACATTCCCATTATTACTTCCAAAAGAAAATATTTTAAAGTCTCGTTCTTTCTTTGATAAAACTTCTCAGGTTAACATAAAAGAATCTCACTTGAACCACCGTTCTAAAAATATAACCCCATATGTAAATCATAATCCCCATCCTATCTCTCAATACACCATAAGCATTTACATCCCAACATATATATCTACAACCTTCCCTGACCATAGGCCCAAGGATTTAAAAAGGTGACCAGTATGAAACCGTTAACACATATATACATTTAAATGAGATAACAGAAGCAATACATACTACCAAGCTCATCTCCACAATACGAAAACCGACAACACGAATATATATCCAAAATGGGATAACTGAAGTAATACATACTACCAATCTCATCTCCACCGGCCTACAGCACGAATGGTAGATCAAACAATACCAACACCACACAACACTTTACATGCCTCATCTGGAAGGAGGTGCTCCTCAGGTCATACTTTACTGGGCACAAACTAGAAGGGAACGAAGAACCTATCACAAGACGCCACGCTTTGCTGACTAAGATACAGCGAGAAACGGACCCCCTTTTCACACTTTACTGGGCGCAAACCAGAAGGGACGAGGAAACCTCTGTCAAGGCGCCACGCTTTGCCAACTAAAATACGGCATGAAACAGACCCCAAACAATATGACATTGTGGGCTCGCCTTTTTCTCGCACCTCCACCTTTCGGAAAGGGGGTTTGAAAAGAAGGCCTCACAGTTCGGACTCTACCTATGGTTCTGAATCTAGTCTCACAAGTGCAATGTGAAACTGATAAACACCAAAGAGTCCAATCCGACAAATCACTTTGGAAAATTGATTTTAGATCAAATAATGCCAAAACTAGACTGCTTTGCCAAATTACAGAGTCGCCACCTAGATATTTTGTTTTGTGGGAAAATTTAGGAAACCCTAACTCATGCCAAACGCCACGTGTCCGTCATCACCAAAGTTGCCTCGACTTGGGAACTTTGGTACGAGAGGGGAAGGTCCTGAAATGAGCAACCCCGCTCGCCCGAACAAAGATCGGCCTCTACTAATCATGATATGTTATTTTATAAACCTCATGCGTTCTTATTCCGGTTATTAATCTAACCTTACTATGTGATGCGCACGCATACAAGTATAGACTACATCGCAAGAATTGGAACATTTCAACTCATGTTTGTTTTCGAAAATGGTTTGAATTTTCCACCCTCAAGTGGGCTAAAACGCGAATTTGCCATCAAACATGATGGGCTTAAAACATAATTTACCACTTCGCAAAGTAGGCTTAAAACATTCATTTGTTGAATCGTTCCAATTCAAACAATCAAGCCTTCATCCACAGGCATTCATGTAGTTAATCATTTAAGCAAATAGCCTCATGACAAGCATACTAAACGTGGTAATATGGCAATCACACTCATGCAAGCATGCTAAAGTGTAAAAGCTTACCGAGTACTCCAAGCCAAAACAAAAGCTAGTTAGAAAGATGCATGATCCTAACTATGTTAAGTGTCTAATGCAACGCATGCAATAATTCGATTAATAGGCTCGGCTACTAATATGGCATATGATACAATTTGATAACATGCTTTCAAACACATATTCAAATAGGTATTGAATTGACAATGTAGTTTGAATGATGCGCCGAGCCTCAGTGCATACAAGACAAATAAATGGATGCAAACATGTGAGCATAAGGTATGCTAATCAAAAACATGACCCTAAACTAACCATCAAAAGTGCTTAAATAAAAAGAAGAAGTGAGGTTGGAAGACATACACACACGCACGCACACTTATTACAATATTATGCCCTCGCGAAGGAGGGTCCGAACGATTAAGCTAACTAGCTACGCTGATTAAGCTAACTAGCTACGCTAATTAAGCTAAGCTAATACAAAAAAAAAAAAAAAAAACTAATTAACTATTCTAGTTAACTAATTATGACAAACCAGAATAAATAAGTAGCTATGCTAAGCTAATTTAAAGCAATTAACTAATTAACTATCTAAGCTAATTAATTACAACACTTTAATTGAATAATTAGCTACGCTAACTAATTAAAGCAATTAAATTGCCTTGAGGGCGAGGGAGGTATGCATGCTCGGTTGCTCCACCCGAAAATGCCACTGCCTTACCATCGGAGGCCTCTGTTTGCATTTGTTTGATCACTGAAAATTGTGCCAACTCCCAGAATGCCTCTGCTCCAACTCAGGAGCACACTTGTGCAAAATTTCACTGGTGGCCGGTCAGCTACAAAAAGTGCTCGTCGGCTACTTCAAGTGGCCGTCGGCCACTAAAACAGGCCGGTCAATCACCCCACCCCTGGACTTCTCCTTTTGCAGCAATAGAGAGAAAACAAAGGCAAAGCAATGTATTTTCAAGGAATGTGTGTACTGTTGCCCTCCTTATCATCACACAAACTCAAAAAAGGGTAACTCTTGGCCTTCAAACCATCAACCAAGCATTTTCAATGCATGATGGCTAGAGAACCAAGCTTGTACAAGCTTAATGAATGCACAAACAAGACCAAAACAACCACCACCCTATCATGCATGATCAAGGATGATGGTGACCAAGAAAAGCAACACGTTTCATCACTTTGAGTATGAAACGTCCCGTTTTTCTCGTGTTCGGATTAACGTCCGATCCGAACACATGCAATGCAACACAAAGATGCTTAATCTTGCCCCTTTTACTTTGTTCATTTTGTTTACTCATTTTAGATTACCAATCCATTCTTTAATTGATTAGTCCAAAAGGTGAGTGTCCTTTAATGGAAAGAGGGCTTAAACCACAAGTACCTTGAGCATGAAAGAGGCCTCATGTTGTTGGTAATGAACTCCCGAAGGAATTAAACCATTAGGCATGAGGGTCTCAATTCCACACTCAACCCAACAAGGGGTTCAAAGTCACTTTCAAAACAAATGAAAGAGTGAAGAATAGAGGGAGATTGCAGAGATTTCAGGGCTGAAATGGAGTGCAAAATGACACTAAAACATGAAAATAACTCATGCAATTCATGCTTGAAAGCCTAAAACATTAAGCTAGTGAAAGAGATTGCACTACAACCACACAATACAAGCCTCAAAGGGCCAAACCAACTCAAAACAGAGCTAAGGCCAGTAAAAACAGCGGCAAAATCATGCTGAGATTAAGGTACAAAATGCTAGAAAAACATGCTCACATGTTAGCATGCGAATAAGACTCAAGAGTAACACTGAAAAAGCAAAGAAAGAGTGAAACAAATGAGCATGTGACAGAGCTATATATGCTGAAATTACATGTAAAAAGACACTACAACATGCAACCAACTCAAGCAAAGCATCTTTAAAGGCCTAAAACACCAAACTAGTGAAGCCATTTGCACTACAACTATGCAAAACAAGACTCATATGACCAAAGCAGCCCAAAATAGAACTAAATCATTCCAAAAAATAGCAAGAATGTGCTGGAAATAAGCTAAGTTAGACTACAAAAACATGCTACCATGTGATGCTAACTAGGCATACAAGTGAGACACAAGGAGGGGAGGCTAACCCCTCCCATTTTGGACTTCAAAACATGCTTTCCATCACTGAAATAACTCTAAATTTCAGTGGTTTAAAGGTACAAAAAGTTTGATTTGAAAGCCTTGAAAGATGGCACAAAAAGCTTCACAATTAGGCAACAAGAAGGGTAGACTACCCCTTTACACAAAATGACCTCAAACCATCATGTTAAGACTCAAAAATCAGAGTTTTTTGTAGTTGAAAACCAGGCCAAAAACAGTACAAAAATGTGGCAAAGCAAGTAATCAAAACAAAGCCTACAAGGTAAGTCTTATACCTCTTGAAGCACAGCACAAAATAGGCACAAATTCCAGCTCAAACCTCCCTCAAGAGCTCAAACTAAACCTCAAAGAACCTTAGCTCCAAGGTGAGAATGTTTGGTTAAGGGTTCTTGTGCAGAAGTGTAGAGAAATCTAACTATAAGGCACAAAATAAGAAGAGGGAGAGGAAATTTTTGATCCAAAATGTCCAACCTCTCCAAATGGGGGAGAGCATTCCCTATATATAGAAAATCAAGGTTTAGGCTTGTATTCATCCCTCCATACACGTGTATGGAGATGCACTTCAGTGAACAACAACTGGCACAGCTGGCAAACAAATATCTGAAAAATGGAACAAATGGCCATCGACCACTTCAAGTTTTCAACAAGAACAAAAAGTGGCCGACAAGGCCAAAAAGTGGCCGACAAGGCCCCTCCCCCTTCCAGGCAAGAGGCAACAAGGTTTGGCCCAAAAATAAGCACAAAACAAAATGGGTTTAGAGGCTCAAAGACAAGGCGTTCCGCCGAGAACTTCGGGCGCTCAAAACAAGCACAAACAAGCACAATCATCGAGTGCACAAACGATGACGTCCAAGTCTTGAGGTCGGTCAAAAATGGGATGTCTACAGTTGCCCCTCTTTGACAGAACTCGAAAGTCATGAAATGACGGGAGTGAAGGTCAAAGCCCAGAGACGACCCATTTTTGACAAGGCCGAAGACTCAAACAAACAGCCAAACAAAACAAAGAACGGTTGCGCCCACAAGCTGCCTACGTATCCCTTTGCAACGAATCAAACCAACGTAGTTCTGGGACAAGATGCAAATGATATGCACGATGCAGAACATAACTTATGATCATACAATGAGGACTATAACGAAACATCTAAATGTAAATGTTATGCAAAGAAATGCTACAGCAAACTTATACATAAGCAAGTAAACATGAACCAAACCACATTTCATACAGAAAGGATGTAAGAAAATTATGCAAGCTTAACTACGCATCATGCAGGAAAGGCAAAGAACAACACAACTCTCGGGCGCACCCGAGGCGTGAAACAAGGTCCTAATGCGTGGCACACGTGAGGAGAGAGATGGTGTGAACCTAAGGACACACCCTAAGGTTTCGAACCACAGAGAACAGTGATAACAATTGAAACATATCCAAAATATTATGTAGCCAAAACAAAGAGTGGTATAAGCATTGGAATCCGTCCAGATGCTTTTAACCAAAGCGTCCTAACACGTCGCACGCGAGAGGGGAAGCGGATGGTGTAAACACCGGGCGTACCCAAATGTTTCTAACCGAAAACATCCTAACGCGTCACACACAAGAGAAAAAAGAGAGTGGTGTAAACATCGGAGGGGGGCATAAATATCAAAGCACGTCCTAATGTTTCTAACCAAAACAGGGTGGTATAAGCATCGGAACATGTTTCAAATGCTTCTAACCGGGGAGGTGGTATAAACATCAGAGCACGTCCCAATGTTTCTAACCAAAGCAAAGTAGTATAAGCATCGGAAACGTTCCAAATGCTTCTAACCGTGGGGGTGCTATAACATCGGAGCACGTCCCAATGTTTCTAACCAAAGCAAAGTGTCGATGTAAACACCAGGCATACCCGAATGTTTCTAACCAGCAAGGGTGTGGTGTAAACACCGGGCGTACCCGAATGTTTCTAACCAACAAGGGTGTAGTGTAAACACCAAGCGTACCCGAATGTTTCTAACCAACAAGAAGGTGGTGTAAACACCGGGCGTACCCGAATGTTTCTAACCAACAAGGAGTGGTTCAAAGGGCAGGAGCGGTCTCACCTGGAACCCCTCTAAATGAACCATACATAGAATATCATGCCTGCATAAGAAAGAATCTTCACAAATATAATATAACAAGCATGCACATTCTACGCAAGATTAGAAAAGCATGTTCTATGCAGCAATAACAAAAGCATGTTCTATGCGAGAGACGGAAAAATGCACATTCTATGCAATAGGATGCATGCGATAGTCAATCGCGAAAATGCATGTTCAATGCGAGGATAACAACATGCTTGATGCAAAATACCGAATAAAGAAATGCACGTTCTATGCGACGATAAAAAAAAACGTGCCCTAATAGAACCGATTTAGTTGCAACCTCTGATTTACCTCTCGGAGGAGTTGCAATATATGTCAAAAGGATACACCTCGTTCATGCCGGCTGATGATGAGTCATGCATCGAAGACATGTTTCGAAACTTCTGTGGAGACACTTTGAGCTGAGAAGCAAACTTTTCTTGCACTTTCTCGAGAACCGAGGACACAAAACAGCATAAAAACACACCGGGAAAACACTAGAAGCCTATCGGCCACCCTGAAGCAATGTCGACTACTTGAGGATTTTATCAGCCACTTAAGGTGGCCGTCGGCCACAAAAAGTGGCCGGTCGGCCACTTGTGGCAAATCCGGGCCATTTTGGTCTTTTTGCATGGAGATCTTTAAGTACACCTTTCCAAATCACATTTGCTCACACCCACATTGCTGAAATTGCTTCCTCTTCTTCCCTAGACACTTTTTCCTCCTAGATCCGTGCTTTATACGCATTTTCCAATGCCCCACGCGAAGTTGATTCGCTAAAACCTCTCGATTTCCTCCGTTTTGAACCGATTGACATTTGTTTTCGGAGTTTTTTTCTCCATTTTCGCCACTTGAGGTGTGTTTTTCCCAAGTTTGTCTTGAGTTTGGCGCCTTTTCCTGGGCTTTGACTTTTTCTCCCATTTTCTCTCTCCGAGTGTTCACTTTTGTTGATTTTTGGCATTTTCCACCAATTTTGCTCACTTTCGCCCACTTTCTCACCTTCTTTCCAGATGGCAGACGACATTCCTCATGATGGAGGTTCTCCAGGGATAGAGGGAGATCTCGAGTACATACCATTACCGCCTAGAGTCCGGCCTTTCGACCCGGGGAGATACCGTCCCGAGGCGCACGTACTACCACCCGATACAGTCCGTCATTTCAGCGGATTTGCACAAGGCGCACCAGCAGATCTCTTGCTGCGAGAGCCGGAGTCTCACTTATCCCATGGCGCCTCCGAGGTATACACTGTATTCTTACATTTTCCGGGATGTACTTTACATTTCTTGCATAGCTCACACCTTTGCGCTGTATTTCATCTGCTCATTCTGAATACATGTACGCACTGTATTTCTTCTGCTCATTCTGAACACAGGTAGACTCTCGTTTTACCCAGGGATATGGGTCCATATCGGCAAGGGAGTGGTACATGGACCTCCCCGACGGTGTCCGCCAGATTGTCGATGAGGCAGGGTTTGGTTTGTTCTGCATGGGGCTGTCGCACCTCATAGCGAGCAGGTCCTTCCTGGCACGTTGGTAGAGAGATGGTGGAACACTACCAACTCTTTCCATTCCTCTACCGCGGAGACATAACGATGACCCCGTATGATTTTGCTATGCTGACGGGCATCAAGGTAGGAGGCCAGCCGATCCTATATGATACTAACATGGGCGAGTGGGAGGCCGCCTGGATCTATTTGCTGGGGGCACGCCCACCTATCTTCCGATCAGGGATGGTCCGGTACAGCTGGTTCGCAGACCAGTTCAGAGAGACAACTCTAGAGACTCATGTAGAGGAGATCGAGCAGTATGTCCGAGGCTTCTTGATGTTCCTCTTTGGCACTACCTTATTCGCCGACAGGGCGAACACAGTCGGGCTATATCTTCTGAGTGCTTTGGTGGACTTGTCTCAGGTCCGACATTACAACTGGGGTGGCGCTAGCCTCGCTACCCTATACTGCTATATGAGCTCGACCTCCCGTAGGAGCGGGAACAGAGTTGGCGACTATTGGAGAGCCTAGGAGGTATGATTTACATTCTCTACCGTGCTTTCTGCTTTGCACTTTCTATACATCGCACGCACCGCACACTGCACACACATAGTCTAATTTCTGCATTTTCTCTGTATTCTGTATTCTCTGCATTTTGCATTTTCTGGACATTGCACACATACTCTGTTTTCCACATTATTTGTGTTTACTCGTTGTATACTCACTGTCGCCCTCTTGCTTTTTACAGCTATGGGTGTATGCCTATTTTCCGACGCTTGCCCCAGAGCCGGAGGTCAAGATGCCTCATGGGGTGCCATACTCTCACCGATATGACGGGAGATGTCAACAGAGGACCCGAGAGACCCTTTCAATTTTGCGCCAGTATTTCGATACAGTGAGGGCAGCAGAGGTAACTCAAAACTCACAGTTCTTCCTGTTTTCAGCTACAATTCACATTGCATATCTAATGGCAACTAATCAATCTATGCACTTGCTGTCTACAGATCATGTGGCAACCCTGGGCAACGTTGCTAGAGAGTGTCAGATATCAGTTCGCCGGCGCTTAGGGTGCTTGGGGCGCTTCCCGCTATCGGCTCGTGCTTGAGGGACCAGTATGCCGAGCCTGGTTCCTAGTTGAGCGCTTCCTGCGCCAGACACTAGGTGTGCCACTATAGTCGATTCCCATATCACCTCCACCATCTATGCGAGCCACAGAGAGTCTCTCCTCTCAGGAGATCATTGACTTTATGCGAGGTGTAGATGCAGACTTTTTCCTTGAGGAGGGAGACTATATGACTTACATCTAGACTCACCTCATGCCTCCCTTGACAGGTATTCGTGCTCATACAGGGACGGTAGCTGACGCCCCTTCAACGAGAAGGGCCCGAGGAGCAGGGCCCGAGCAGCAGATGCCCCTTCAACAAGTAGGGCCCGAGCACCGAGGGGCAGGACTAGAGGAATGCCTCCTGCTACGCAGAGTTTTGGATGGCCAGAGCTTCCGACCGAGCTGACAGGTTGGCGGTACTCTGGAGAGCCTCATCAGATCCCGATTGAGCCTCCGTTGCCTGGTCACCGATATGTCAGGACACTTGATTCACCTCCGGTATGTGCTACAGCTTTTATTTTTTCCATTCTCGCTCAGATACTCAGGCATTCATTCATTCCAGACACTGATCATTCCAACTTGTATTTGCAACCCTCCACAGGGTACGTCGAGGGGTTACTCGAGATGTTAGCCTCATTCGAGGACATGATCTTGAGGAGGGAGGCGATTCTTGGCTCCCACGGTATTCAGGTAATTTTTTATTTTCTTACATTTCGGTCATCATATTTCTGCTGACATACTGAAACTGACATCTCAACTGAACATTTCCCCATACTGCACTGACACACTTCATATATAGATCACATCTGGCACATTGCATTCACCCACCATATCTGACTTCTGCATGTACTCATTCCGCACGCGACACTTGCATCTGATACACATACTATGACTGACATATTCAAACTGCCTTTTCAGGTCACACCTCTACCGACAGGGCCGGCGGCAACAGAAGCAGGACCATCAGTGGCCCCACTAGCAGCAGGGAGAGAGAGACAGGCTCCGGCACGCAGCCGAGGGAGACGTCAAGAGCCTATCATACACGATAACGACGAGACCAGCAAGATCGAGGAGGCTGGAGATTAGCATGACGAGTCATCCGAGAGCGGAGATAATGATGCTGACTCAGATTCCGCTAGTGGAGATGAGGCTGAGCCAGGTTCTGATGCAGAGGACGACGACTCCAGTTCTGGTTCTGCATCGAGTTCAAACAGTGGTGCGGATGGGGATAGCTCTGCAGAGTCCACTCCACCAAGGAAGAGGACGAAGAGGGCCTCTAGAGCTTGAGTTAGCCGGCGCTGATTCATGTGTTTTTGCTTTGTTTCTTTTTGCTAATAGTGTTAGCACATTGTACAACTTTAGACAGTTTTATTTTCTTAAAAACTTGCACCCTTTTGTAAAAAGAAACCATGATTGGAATAAAAACAGCTTTTTGATGAAAACGTGTTGCATTTTATATTTTGAGCATCGCATTGCACCATTTTACACAAAAACGGGATTGATGGAAATTAAATATTGTACATTGTCTTGTCAATTGCTTAGTCAAGTAATGAACCGACCAACACATAACAAACAAAGTAAAATAACTCAATGAACAACTAATGCAACAACTCGATAAAACAAAACAACAACTCAATAAACGAAACAAATACAACTTGATAAGCAACAACAAAACAACTCGATAAACAAATTGAAATAGCATAAAAGCGACTCAACAAAACTACTGAAACAGGACAACATAGATTCTCAGCATTCTCAACACAACAGAAGACCAAGGGAATTCTATTGGCACAAACAGGGCTATCGGCCACTTAGTTGTCACTGTCGGCCACAAAAAGTGGCCGGTCGGCTACGAAAGGTGGCCGGTCGGCCACCTTAACTGGTCGGTCGGCCAATGATGCGAGGAGTCTCCAGATTGCTGTCACTTGTCTTCCACTCAGTGCCTTATTTTCTACAAAAGTTTGAGACTTCGTAGTTTCTTCATTCCAGCTCTGTTTTTGCCATAAATGGAGCCATTCTTCACCGAAAAACTCTCAACTTGGATTGCAACTTTAGATGGCTCGAAAAAGGTGAATTTTTGGGGTTTCGGGATAAATGCACTATTCCCGTTAAGTCGTACCCCACTGTGTTTTCCATTCCTTCATGCCGCGGCTAGATGTTGGAACCCGGTTACACATGTGTTTAGCTTCGGGGGGCAAGAGATATGCCCCATAATTGAAGAATTCCAAGTTCTGATGGAATCCTGACGTGACGAGGAAATCTTTCTCCAGCCCCGTTTTGGTCACGTCCAGGCCTTAGGAAGGGTGTGTGGACTCACTCTACACGATGCCCGATCTTTGGTTCATAACGGAGAGCTGGATATTCCCAACCTCATTCATCAATTTTCTGACGCTGGTAACCGCGGCGACGTCTCTGGCAGAGTTTTAGGTAGCATGCCCTTTGTTTGTGTATGTTGGCTCACTTTCTGCTTGCCCCGGTTTCGGCGGGTCTAGCATTCGCTTGATTGAAGTGGCCCAAGGCTTGAAAGAGGGCAAGAGCTGCATTGGCTTAACATTAACCGAGACTGTGATGGGCTTGGACGCCTTCCATTGCCGGGAGACAACCAAGTTCGCAGGAAGTCCACTACTTTTGCAGGTAATGTTTGCCCCCCTTCTCACATGTGTTTCTCACATCACTCGACCCTCAAACTCTGTTTTTCTCTCAAAAACCCTTTCTCACTTTTCTCTCCACATACATCTCTCTATTCTTTAATCTCTTTTATTTTTCATCCCTTCCCAGATATAGCTCATGGACAGGTTGAAAGTAGTGGACTCTTGCCCTGCATATTCAGTGCGCGGCTATTTCTTTCGCAAATGGCTAGTTGATTTCCCGAACGAGGGGTGGTGGTGCCATTGGATGTGCCACAGATCTTCTGTCGACATTACTTGGCGTTACCCCTGGTTTAATCTGCCCACGATGAGCTACAACATGTCTCGACAACCTGGTATTCAGTTGATTGGCTTGACATACTGTGTCTTCTATTTTTCATTCCAGTTCAGGCGTCAGTTCGGGCACGACCAGACCTCCCCAAAAGAGGGGGTAGAGTACCCGGCTTCATTTTCGATCCGAGGTTCACAACTAGCTCGATATCCCACTACTTGGAAGACAAGAGAACTTGTGGCTCCCGCTCCCAATTTTAGTTGTGCCCTTTCTGGCGAATACATAGCTTGGCTTGAAGATGAGGTGCAAACCGGGCCTACTTTAGCATCTTAAGCTTCCACAAGCTCTGGGAGGGGATGTAGGAACACCTGACTCATCAATGCCCCAAGTTTATTGCTTTAATCTATACTTTCAAGTTTTCCTTTTGAATGTAATAAAAGCAACTTTGATTTGTGTCGAGAGGTAGAGAACTTTGTATTGAAATCAAAGAATTGAAGTTGTAGGCACTGAAAATTTTCCTTTTGGTCCAAAAAATGGTCTAAGTTGTAAAAAAGATTAATTTGAACAAAATCAACTTTTATTAAAACTTTTCAAAACCATTTTCGATAAGGATCACAACTGGACATACTTGGAATCTATCCTTGAGATGTACAATCCCAAATCCAGCAAACAAAAAGTTGCCCCTTGTCTGAATAGCACTGCACCGTAATGGAAAATTGCCCCTTGTCTACATAGCACTGCACTGTATTGTAACCAGCTCTCATAGTGAAGACCATAACCGAACTCTTGGACGCAGAAAAGACAAAGATGACCAAAACAATCTCATGGACACAATTGATTTGGAAGTGTTTAAGGCGGGACTTCAGAATGAAGTTGCCTACATATCCGGAAGATGGGAATCAAGCTTTACGTAGTTCAGTTCGGGTTCACTCGAGTATTAACACTCTCCTTTTGCGCTCTAACTTTTGCCAAGGCCACCATTTCTGGGTTTTCAACCTTGCGAGCTCAGTTTTTCTTTTTTCTAATTTTTTTGTGCTCTAACTTTTCTCTAGGTCGCCCTTTCGGGTTTTCGGCCTAGCGAGCCACGCAAGGATAGTATTTCTTCAACTTGTCCATGTTGATTGGTTAGGAGAATTCGAGGCCATCTAGGTCCATAAGAATGACAACTCCACCCGACCAAATAGATTTGATGATGTAAGGACTAGTCCAATTGGGTCTGAACTTGCCCCTAGGGTCATGGATGGGAGCCCGGTTGTCTTTGAGAACCAAATCCCCTTCTTTTAGATTCCTGGACTTAACTTTCTTGTTGAAAGCCCTGGCAATTCTGCGTTGATAACCTTGGACGTGGTACAGTGCTTTCAGCCTCCTCTCATCAAATAGCATTGGTTCCTCGAACCTACTTTGCTGCCAATCCGCTTCTGCTATCTGGCACTCAGCCATAACTCGCAGCGACGGAACCTCAACTTCAATTGGAAGAACAGCTTTCATCCCATAAACCAGAGAATACGGAGTTTCCCCAGTAGATGTCCGAATTGATGTCCAATATCCCCAGAGAGCAAATGGCAACTTGTCTGGCCAGTCCCTGTAGGTTTCCACCATCTTTTGTAGAATATGCTTGATGTTCTTGTTGGCGGCCTCAACAACTCTGTTGGATTGTAGCCGATATGTGGATGACTTGTGAAAAGTCACGTTGTATTTCTCTAACAAGTCGATCACTTCTTTCTTGAAGTGGGAACCATTGTCTGAGATGATCTCATTCGGGACCCCATAACGACTGATGATGTTATTCCTGATGAACTTGGCTACATGTGACGCTTTCAGCACTGTATAGGATTAGGCCTCGACCCACTTTGTAAAATAGTCTATTGCCACCAGGATATACTCATGCCCGTTTGACCCCATCGCAATAACTGCCCCAATAACATCAATTCCCCAAACTGAAAACGGCCATGGTGAAGTCATGTTGTACAGCTTTGACGGCTGGATGTTCATACGATTTGCATGAATTTGGCATCTATGGCATCGCCAAACAAAACCAATACAATCCTCCTCCATGGTTGACCAGTAGTAACCCTGCCTAAGAATTTTCCGAGCTAGCATCACTCTGCTCATGTGCAATCCGCACTCTCCTCTTTGGATGGCCTCCATTAGGCGCTTCGACTCTTCTGCATCGACACACAGTTTATGCATTCCCACATGGCCTCATTTGTACAATTTACCCCCGTAGATGATAAACTGAGCAGCCATTCACCATATTACCCTCTTATCTTTGGCATTTGCCCCTAGTGGATAAGCCTCCTTTTCCAAAAAGTTCCAGATATCATGATACCAGGGGTTCTAATCTTGTACTTCTTCTATTGCGCTGATCAGCTCGTAGGCCGGCACATATCTCTGTTTAATAATGATCGGACGCATCCGGACTCCTAAAGGGATGTCTATCATGGAAGATAGAGTTGATAAAGCGTCAGCGAACCTGTTGCTCTCTCTTAACAGATGCGTGAAGGTTAGCTTCTCAAACCTGGGAATCAGAACATCCAAGGTTTGGTGATAGATTTTCATCATTTCTTCCTTAACCTTCCAATCTCCTTTTGCATGAGACATAACCAGGTTCGAGTCCCCAATGAAGTCCAATCTTTTTTCCCCTAGTTCTAAGGCGACTTCCAAGCTAGCGATACATGCCTCGTATTCTGCTTCGTTATTTGATACCTTGAACTGGAGTTTGAAAGCTAAAGGTATGTGGGAATTGTCGGGTGCTATCAGCAACACCCCTATCCCGTAACCGTATTGGTTAGACGCTCCGTCAAAGTACATAGTCCAAATTTCTTCTTCAACTTGCAGAATACCCTCGTCTAGGAACTAATACTCTACTGCTTCATCCCCCTTGACTGGGTGATCGGCTAGGAACTCCGCTACCGCTCTCCCTTTGACAGACTTACGAGTCATATACTTCAAATAAAATTTGGAGAGAAGAAGCAACCAACGGGCTAGCCTACCCGTAAGTGCTGGTTTCTCGAAGAGACATTTGATAGGATCCAATCTCGAAACCAGAATTACGGAGTAAGCTAACAGGTAGTGCCTCAACTTCCTGGTAACCCATACCAAGGCCAAGCAAGCCTTCTCGAGCGGAGTGTAACGGGTCTCATATTCCAGCATCTTCTTGCTCAAGTAATAGATGGCCTTCTCCACTCTATCTTCAGATTCCTGTGCAAGCATGTAGCCCATTGTCGTGTCAGTTATTGACAAATACAAAATCAACGGCTTCCCTGGCTCTGGGGGTGACAACACAGGTGGGTTCTGTAGATACTGCTTGATCTACTCAAAAGTAACCTAGCATCGGTCATCCCATTGGAACTTTTTCCTTTCTTCAGGAGACCAAATAGTGGTTCACAAGTCAAGGTTAATTTTGCAATAAACCGTCTTATGAATTGCACTTTACCTAGAAAGCCTCGCACATCCTTTTCAGTCCTTGGTGATGGCATTTCTAGGATGGCCTTGATTTTGGAAGGATCAACCTCAATGCCCATCGCGTAATCAAGAACCCCAACATTTTCCCTGCTGTGACACAAAAAGTGCATTTCTGTGGATTCAGTCGCAACCGATATTCTCTGATCCGTTGGAAACATTTCTTCAAGGTGGTGTAGTGGCCTTCTCTTTCCTTGGACTTGACAATCATGTCGTCCACGTACACCTCAACCTCTTTGTGGATCATATCATGCAAGATCGTGGTTGCAGCTCGTTGATAAGTAGCCCCAGCATTTTTCAGACCAAACGACATCACCCTGTAATAGTAGGTTCCCCACGGCGTGGTGAAGGCAGTCTTCTCTCTATCCTCAGGTGCCATCAAGATCTGATTGTACCCAAAAAAATCCATCCATAAAAGAGAGCAATGCATAGCCTGCGATAAAGTCCACCAATTCGTCGATGTGCAGTAGAGGAAAGTCGTCCTTTAGACTGGCTTTGTTCAGATCTCTGAAGTCCACACACACCCGAACTCTACCATCTTTCTTCGGTACCGGAACAATGTTGGCCAACCAAGTAGGATACTCAGATACTAGCAAGAACCCTGCGTCTATCTACTTGGTGACCTCTTCCTTAATTTTCAAAGCCTAATCCGGGTGTATTCTCCGACGGTTCTGCTTGACGGGTCGGGCCTCAGGGTCAAAAGAGATCCAGTGCTGTACCATCTTAGGATCGATTCCAGGCATGTCTTCGTAGGACCATGCGAAAACATCTTTGAAATCTTTTAATAAAGCGACTAAGCGCTCGCGTTCCTCCGAAGACAACGTGGACCCAATCTGGACCAGACGCGGATCCTTCTCAGTATCCACATTAATTGAAATGATTTCATCAACAAGAGGTTTTACAAACCTCTCCTCATCTCGATCAATCAAATGTTTTAAAACCAGAGGAATTCCTTCCTCATCGTTTTTATCAAAATTTTGAAAGTCATGATCAATGCAATATACAAGTGGCACAGAAAAGTACTCAGAAACAGCAGTGGTACCATTCTCATTCACAACTTCCAACTCGTCTAATTCCTCGATTACAACCAACTCAAAAGCAAAGGAAAATAACGACCTAGACAAAACAACGGCATCCGGGTTATCAATCCCAAGAATACCGGACTCCAACTCAGAAGAACTAGAATATGATTCTGACTCCACAAACTTTATGGAATCAGATTCCGGTTCACTACCTGATTCAGAACTACTAGACAAAAAGCCCTCCTCGAACTGCCAAACGAGGGAGGGCGCGATAGATGCATCCAGAATACCACCGGAAGGGTCCACAGCCGATTGATCTCCAATCATGGAAACGGTGAAGTCATCCCCAAAGCTCTCCGGTGTGATCTGAGGATCCAAAAGGAGACAAGCTAGCACTGCTCCTATCTCAAGTTCACTACCATTGGACTCATCCTCTGCACTCTGTTTAGCCTCAGCTGGTAGGTCAGTCTGTTCTTCTGCAACTTCATCCCTTTGCAGCTATAGGTCGAAGAAGATCTCAAAGGCGGGCAAACGCCGCTTCTCAGAGTTCAGCCATGGCTCAGGAAAGCTGCAAAATGGGAAATCTTCCCCCTCTTGAACAAAGCCCAATCAGGGTTCCTTGAATGGGTCTATGCACCAACTCATAGTGCTTCCTGCCATGCTTAGCTTTGGCTCTTCCTGCCATTTCCTTCCCTTTCCTTAACCAGTCCTCTTTGGTAAGCGTGTAACCTAAACCAAAGGTATAAGGTTTATGTGGCACTTCGGCCAATGCAGCAATGCCCTTCTGGCCGCTCCTTCCTCATCCCATTCCGGGTACATGTTGCAGTTTATTCATGAGGTAGACTGATTGAGCACTGAGATACAATCCCTCATCAACAGCCAAGATATCTTGCACTACCTGGGGCCTCAGCCAAGGTAAACCCAGACAAAAAGACATCCTCATTGCTGTGTACAATTTTTAGTACTGGTGTAGTGACTTTCGGCGGGGGATGTATGGAAGAATTCCCAAAAACAATGGCTACCCCCTTCCCATGGGGGTACTTCAACATTTGATGCGGAGTGGAAAAGACAGCTCTCACTTGGTGCAACCACAGCCGTCCAAGGAGTAAGTTAAACGTGGCCGGAACATCCAGGACATGAAACTCAATATCCTGTTGTGCCAGGCCAACCTGCGTTCTGATCCGAACTATCCCCATCACTTCCTGACTTGTATTGTCATAAGCCCGAATCACCTGGGCTGTCAGTACAAAGTTTGCTAGCTTCAAGCCAATAACATAAGCCGTGCGCGACGGACACACATTAATTGCAGACCCGGTATCAACCAAGACGACTGGTACCCACTTCTCCTTACATTTAACAGAGATGTATAATGGCTTGTTGTGCTCAGAGCCCTCAGGCGGCAATTCCTTATCTGTGAAAGTCAAAGTCGGCAAAGCCCATCCCGGAAAGACCAGTCCCACTAACTGCTCGGGGGTTGTGTCGATAGAGAGCTTAGCCTTATCCATTGCTGATAGGACGGCTTGTCTGTACACCCGTGAAGCCATAAGCAATTCCCAAATGGATATGTCTGCTTGAATCTTCTTTAGCTGTTTCAGTACAGTTTCTTCTTGTAGTAGTTTCTCCTTCTGTTTCTCAGCTTCCTTATCTTTTCCAGATGTTTCTGGTTGGTCCAGGTGTGAGGGCTTAAAATATCGGCCGCTCTGAGTCATGTGATCGACTTCCTTGAAATACCATGTATCATCTGGCAGATTCTGTCCCTAATCTTCATTGGTGTGGGCAAGATGCAAATCATCATCTTCCCACCACATTCCTCCGGCAACCGATAAGCAACTATCCGGTTCCATTGTAAGCACTCTTGTATCCACAACACAATCAGTCCCCGCAGGGCCTTTGGCTTTTCTAGCCTTTTGATCGCTCTCAATTCTTTTATGCTCAAACCGCTTCAGCGCGGCTTCCTGTTCTGTATCGACTGTACAAATGCTACCTAATTCTTGAGCAAAATTCTTAGTACCGGTGTTCTCCGACAACTTTCCCTTGTCATTGACTGTTCCGGCCATCGCAACAATTCCCGTTTCCAGCTGTTCCTGATTTGGTTGAGACCCCTCATCAACATCCGATTTATCACTGAGCCACCCCATATTATCCGTTGATCCGTTCATATCAAACCAGCCAATCTGTACACTCCCCAGATCATGTTCATCGAAGAACTGCAGATTACTAATATCCTCCTCGAGTTCAGCTAAGTCATCCAGTCCCTGGCTTGGTTCGTCCTCCCAGACTACATTAACCTCCATTCCCGTTGGGAATTCCACCGCTGGTCTGGCCTAGCTAGTTGGCGCAATGTAGCCGCACAAGTTATATTCCTCTTCAGTTAAGCTCACGAAGCCCTCAGGCATGCCTTCTTCTACCACAGCCGCCACCACAAGTTCAGGTTGGGATATGGACGCACTCATCATGCACAAGTCTGTGCTTTCCGGGATGAACAGCGCCGGCTTAGGTAGGTGGGAGGGGATGCTGTATATACTGGGGTCATATGGGACGGCTAGTATTTGGATAAGATTTACTTGCCTGGGTGGCGGGGGTTGGTTATGTGGTGGGAGAGGATTTGTAGTGACATTAGGCTTTTGAGAAGGTGCTATCACTTTGTTATCAATGAGATCCTAAATCTCATCACGTAATCTAAAGCATAGGTCGGTATCCTGACCATGCTGTTGGTGGAAAGCGCAGTACTTGGCCGGGTTATGTGTAGGAGGGAGGGGATTAGGCAATGGGCGCGTCTCTAGGGGCTTTAGATGTCCTTTTCTGATCAGGACCCTCAAGGCCACAAATAGAGACATATAGAGTGGAGTGAAAACCCTCTGGCCTCGAGGTTGGTGCTTTGCAGGTTGTGAGGTAGTTTCGGATGTACCGGCAAAGGGGGTGGTTGTTTTCGGTGTGGTAGTGACCATACCAACATCAAAAGTCCTTGCAGCTGCATTACTACTCCTAGCCGTGTTTGAACTGTGTGTAAAAGCCCTCTTGGGTTGCTCTTTCTCATGGTCTATCAGACCCTGTTTCATCACATCCTCTATCTGCACCCCTATTTCATGGAGGTCAGCAAAGGTAGGCAAAGGTAAGACTATCATCTTCTGTAGCTGCCTTAGTTGCAAATTACGGACGACCATTCTGATCTGGTCCTTTTCAACTAGCCGGGTGGTCATCATGGAGGCCTTGGCCCTCCACCGAGTGACGAAATCGGAGAAGCCCTCCTTCAGCTTTTGACGAGTTGCCTTGAGATCATGAGTTGTGACCTCGATTTGAGTGTTATAGGAGTATTGAGCAATAAAGGCCTCGGCCATCCTTCCCAGCTCCTCTTCACAGAATCTTCGAACTTAGCATACCAAATGGCTGCAATACCCGACAGGGTTTGACCGAAGAGGGATAACTTCTGCAGTCTAGTTAGGCCCATTGGCCGCAAAATGTCTAAAAATAGCCGCAAGTGGACCATGGGATCACCCGAGCCATCAAAACGGTCTATATGTGGCATTTTAAATCTATCCGACACGTAGACACCCCATTTTTGACCGACCTTAAGACTCAGACGTCACCGATTGAGCGCTCGGTGGTGTTGCATATCGTGCTCATTCAGAAGTCCCAGAGTCGCGGCCGTGCGCCCTGCCTCCGAACTTCCGAATTCTCTTCTGTGCCTTGTCTCGGTTTGCGAACCAGGCTCGGTTTTCTCTGTTTTCTTTCCCGCGGGAAGGGAGTGGTCCTGTAGACTATCTCCCGGTGGCCGTGAGCTACATTTCGTGGCCGTAGGTCATTTTGCCCATTTCGGAGCCCGGTTCCCGGTTTTCGGGACCGTCAGGCCGTGTGCCTCGGCTCGGGACCGCCCAACCATCTCCGATTTCTCCGGTTCTTGGCTAGTACCTCTGTTTTATCATTTTGAGGAACACTGGGGCCCCCGATGCCCACTTCGTGGCCGTATGCCACTTTCGGTGCCTACAGCCGGTTTTTGGGCCCCGAACCTCGCGGTTTGGCCCCCGAGCATTCATTTCGCATCGGTTTTCTCCGGTTTTTGGCGTGTGCCTCTGTTTTATCATACCGAGGAACCCTGGGTCTCAGATACCCACTTCGCTGCTGAACACCACTTCCGGTGCCTACAGCCCATTTTCGGGACCCCGAACTGCGCGGTTTGGGTCCCGAGCGTTCATTTCTCATTTTTTTTGTTCAATTTTGGCAGGTACCTCTGTTTCAGCATTAGGAAGATCACTGGGGGGTGGGAGGCCAGCAATTATCCCAGATAACTAGTTTCGCTCCTCCGGCGCCCGTTTTGCTCACTTCCGGGCTAATGTTGAACACCCTAGGCCCATTTTCTTCCAACCAAAGCTACATATCTGTGATGAGGGCACATGGGAGGACCCTAAAAGAGCATGGTTGGCCAGCAATTCAAAGTTTCATTTTTGAGCCCCTCCTTCAAGCTCTATGTTGTGGCTCCTGCTTCAGTGTTGCCAATTTCCGACCTTGGAACCTTGTTCTACACATCTGGGAGGACCCTAAAAGTTGGTGGTCGGCCAGCAATTGTTAGTTTCATTTTTGAGCCCCTCCTTCAAGCTCTATGTTGTGACTCCTGCTTCAGAGTTGCCAGATTCCGACCTTGGGGCCTTATTCTACACACATGGGAGGACACCATTGCATAGTGGTCGGCCAGAATTTTTTCACTTCATTTTTGGGCCATGGCCGGCCGGCCAGGGTGAGTGGCTGGCCGACCAGGTGGGGTGGCCGGCCGGCCACCTCCCAGAAAGTTCCTGGCCGGCCAGCTTCCTGCTTTCCAGCTCCTTCCAGCTGTCCAGATATTTTTCAAAATATCTCCCCCATCCGGGGGATATTTTGGGAGGGAAAGATTGCCTCCATTTCCCTCCCCTTTTACATCTTTTCTTGCTTACTTAAAGGGCTGGACAGCCCCTTTGCCTAGGTTGGAAAAATTGGTCTCAAGACTTCATCTCTCAAACCCTCCATTTCCATAGCCAAAAACCTCAAAAACTTCCAAGTTCCTAGGCAATTCCTTCACCAACCCTTAGCTCCACCATCCCCACTACCATTCCAGCAGCAAGGAAGTGTTCTCCAGTGGCTAAGAAGCAACAAATTCAGGCCAAGAGGTAGCAACAATTGGATCTTCAAGGGTAAGTCTCAAAATCTCTTTTTGTAGCATAATTTTGCTTCCTATTTCTACCCTATTTCCTTTCAGTTTTTGGGCTTTGACCCCTACTGGTTTTAGGCTTATTTTGAGCCCCTATACAACATTGTAGAAGGGCTCAACTTCATTTGGTGTCTCCATGATACACTTGTTTCAATATCTAGCTTGTTTGTCACAATCTTGTATGCTATTTTTGGCCTATTTGAATTTGTTTTTGGGGCTCCGACCCCTACTGATTTTGTGCTTATTTTGAGCCCCTCTACAACATTGTAGAAGGGCTCAACCTTGTTTGGCCAATCTATATACCACCTCACCTCCCTTGAAATCCACTTCAGGCCCTAATTCTTGCATGTTTTGTAGCCTTTTGTGCTTTTGGTTTTAGCTCTTGGTCAGAACTGAAAGGGGTCTTATTTTGACCCCTCTACATGTTTCATGAAGAAAGTTTTGTTTTTTGGTGTATTCTTTGCATGTCTCTTGTTATAACCTCTTTTGAGCTCCATTTTGCATGGAATTGTTAGCATGTTTGTATATTGATTTTGGGGTTGACATAAACTGAATATATGCTTATTTTTGGCCCCTCTTCAATTTTGTAGAACTGATTTTTCTAGTTTGAGCATTGGATATACCACTTGCTTTGTAATTCCCCTCTTTTTCCCCGTTTTTGCGTGCTAAATTTGCCATGCTTGTGGTTCTTGTTTAGCCTTGCTTTGTATTGAAAAAATGCCATATTTTGGGCTGCCTTGCTACTGTTTTTGCTTTCATGTATCAATTTTGCATGTTTAGCATAGCCGTAGGCCATTTCGAGTACTTAGAATCACGTTTCGGGATGATTTCATGCATTGATTGTCATTTCGTATCATTTCGGGGCTGTTTTCCCCTTTATGTAGCTGCTGAAATTTGGTTTGCATGCTTGCATATCATTTTTATGTCATTTCGTGCTTTAGTGCATTACCTCGGTTTGCGTGCCCACGGGCGCGCACTTCGAGGCACTCCGTTTTCATTCATTGGCTTCCTATGTGAGTAGGCTGAGGCTCTCTCATGTTGGTATAAGCCCATCATTCCATCTCTGTACCATTTTCATGCCTTCGGGCCATGCCTCGGTTTGCGCGCCCGCGGGCACGCACTTTGAGGCACCTCTGTTTTTACCCGACGGCATCTGACGTGAGTGTGGCTGAGGTCCACTCATGTCAGTATAAGCCCAATTTGCATTTCCATCTCATTCTATCATCGCCTCGGTGTGCGTGCCTGTGGGCACACATTTCGAGGCACTTCGGTTTTATCCGATTTCTCATTCTATCATCGCCTCGGGTGCGTGCCTGTGGGCACACATTCGAGGCACTTCGGTTTTATCCGATTTCTCATTTTATCATCGCCTCGGTGTGCGTGCCTGTGGGCACACATTT
>JAPPVO010000036.1:170428580-170861408 GCA_030407325.1 Camellia japonica
CGATGGGGCTCCGAATCCAGAGTCTATTTGGCCAATCACGATATCCACGAAGGGTGCTCCGAATCCGGAGGCTTTTTCGGCCCAAAGACGTCATGAGCTGAAGGGGCTCCGAATCCGGAAGCTTTTTGGCCAATCATGATATCATCGAAGGGCGCTCCGAATCCGAAGGCTTTTTCGGCCCAAAGACGTCATGGGCCGATGGGGCTCCGAATCCAAAGGCTTTTTGGCCAATCGTGATATCCACGAAGGGCGCTCCGAATCCGGAGGCTTTTTCGGCCCAAAGATGTCATGAGCTGAGGGGGCTCCGAATCCTGAGGCTTTTTCGGCCCAAAGACGTCATACGCCGATGGGGGTCCGAATCCGAAGGCTTTTTCGGGCCGAAGACGTCATGCGCCGATGGGGCTCCGAATCCGGAGGCTTTTTGGCCAATCGTGATATCCACGAAGGGCGTCCCGAATCCGGAGGCTTTTTCGGCCCAAAGACGTCATAAGCCGAGGGGGCTCCGAATCCGGAGGCTTTTTCGGCCCAAAGACGTCATGCGCCGATGGGGCTCCGAATCCGGAGGCTTTTTGGCCAATCATGATATCCACGAAGGGCGCTCCAAATCCGGAGGCTTTTTCGGCCCAAAGGCGTCATGCGCCGAGGGGGCTTCGAATCTAGAGGCTTTTTCGGTCCAAAGACGTCATGCGCCAATGGGGCTCCGAATCCGGAGGCTTTTTGGCCAATCGTGATATCCACGAAGGGCGCTCCGAATCCGGAGGCTTTTTCGGCCCAAAGGCATCATACGCCAAGGGGGCTCCAAATCCGAAGGCTTTTTCGGCCCAAAGACGTCATACGCCGATGGGGCTCCAAATCCGGAGGCTTTTTGGCCAATCGTGATATCCATGATGGACACTTCAAATCCGGAGGCTTTTTCGGCCCAAAGGCGTCATGCGCCGAGGGGGCTCCGAATCCGAAGGCTTTTTGGCCAATCGTGATATCCACGAAGGGCGCTCCGAATCCAGAGGATTTTTTCGTCGAAGGACTTTTTAACTGGATTTCGCAGTGGGTGAGATTACAACTTTTCAACAAGAACCTTGCATTACAAAAGTGGGATGTGTACATGGCGAATCATTCCCCACAAGTCGGGTTTAATGACAGAATTTTTGCAAGTGCGTCGAGTTCCAGGGCCGTGGCAGACTCCTTCCTGACATATTTCTGAGCCGATATGGAATCTATCCGATAATGGCCGTCTTAGTTGGGACCCAATTTTCCATCAACCTCGGTTTCTTGTCATCCGGAAGTACCTTCAGGATCAACTCTTCCAGTGTGTAGCGGTGCAACTGAACGCGTTGATTATACGACTTGGCAAGCTGCTGCTGGTATCGCCTAGGGCTTCCGTGGCTTTTCGCTAAGGAGCCGTCCGACATCGTCAAGGCTGTTTCGATTCGGCACTTCTGTGGAGTTGACCTGCGACTCCGTTAGTGTCTTTCCAGAAAGGAGATAACATGCTTGTGCGGATTGCTGGGAACCACGGATTTGCTCAATGCTATGTTCAGTCGGGAAGCGTAATAGCTGATGATAGGTGCTTGGCACGGCCTGAATAGTATGCAACCAAGTTCGCCCCATGATGAGATTATACGACGAAGGGAGCTTGATGACCAAGAATTCAACATCCACTATTTGGGAGCCCGCTCGAACGGGTAATGTGATTTTCCCCAATGGGTACTCTAGATTTGCAATGAAGCCGAATAATGGATAAGGAGCTGGAGACAGGTCTGATTCATTAAAGCCGAGTTTGATGAAGGTCTCGTAATACATAACCTCCGAAGTGCTCCTGTGGTCTATGAGGACGTGTTCAACGGTAAATCGGTTTACGTGTAATTCAATGACCAATGGATCAATGTGGGGGAGTGTTATGCCAATAAGATCGAAATCGTCGAAGATAATACTTGGAGCTTCGTGAGGCCGTTTCGTTGGTGTGCGTTGCTTCTGGGGGGCTGACTGAATTGTGCGTACGGTAAGAGGCGTTGGAAGGCTGTATATCATATGAATGACGCTGAGCGGAGGTGAATCCTGACGAAGGGCAACTGTTTTGATTACGCTCTTTCAGACATGCTGCTGGAGCCGACCATCTTGCACCAATTCCTCAAGGTGGTCTTTCAAAGCATAGCAACTGTCCGTATCATGACTGTGATCTTTGTGATATTCACACCGCCTGTCCCGCCTTCTCGTGTCAGGAGGTCCTACCATTTTGGACGGCCATTTGAAGAACGGAAGATGTTGAATTTTGGACATAACTGAGCTGATTGGCTCTGACAGCTCCATATATTTCTTGTCGGCGCGCTTTGTGCGCCTACTATCAACTTGCAATTGCTCGTTTGCTCGGTGTGAGCATTGATCACTTGATCGGCGAGAATCCCGTCTCTTGTCTCGTTTAGCCCGCTGTCATGGTTCAGGGCTCTGAGGTGGTACGGAACTTATTGGCTGAGCAATTTCAGGAGGGGCCGTTTTGTTGGCCTTGTGTCTGGCTTTAACCCGCAAGGCGTCATCTTCCACTTTGCAGTATTCCTTTACTTTCTTCATCAACCCCCAGACTGTTTTGGGGGGTTTCTAGTCAAGGAACTGCGGAGGGCACTATCTGGATGTAATCCCATTTTGAAGGCAGTGATGGCCATGGAGTCGTTGCAAGCGTCATCAACAAGATTAAAGCATTCCCAATATCGTGCCAAATATGCTCTTAGTGTTTCTCTTGGCAGGATTTGCATTGCCCAGAGAGAGTCGGCTTGTTTCGGCTGGACCTCGTTGGTGATGAATCTGGCCCTGAAGGATTTCTGTAATTGGTGGAAGGTTTTGATCGAAGCTGGCTCCAGTTTATAATACCACCTGACAACCAATAGTCCCAAACTGCTGGGAAATATTCGGTACATGAGGGCCTCGTCGTCTGCATGCAATGTCATGGCTTGCTTGTAATGGCGGATGTGGTCGGTGGGGTCTGATTTGCCGTCGCACAAGGTGAATGACGGTGCTTTGAATTTCTTGGGTAGCACTGCCTTTGCAATCCATCGTACGAAGGGATCGTGTTGATCTTCATCCGTACTGTTCCTTCTTCGCTTGTGCCTTATACGGGGACTTTCTTCAGAAGAACTAGTAGTTTCAGGTCGCCCCTTCTTCCTAGGCTCCGGGGATAACGAGTCGGAGTCGCTATCAGTGTCGTCTTGTCGGGCTTGAGGTCGTCGACCACCTGCCTTCGGAGATCGTTCCGGATTTAGGCGTACAGCTTGTTTGGACTTCGCCACTTCCAAGGCCAAATCTTCACGAAGACGTTCGTTCTCAGCGATCATGTTCTCCAACCTATGTTCATTTTGCTTTGCTTCTTCCATGATCGCTTGCATTGTCTCATGCTCCGAAGTCGAGGGTGAGGCGAAGTTCAAGGCACGTCTCGCGGCGATAGTCTCTGGTCCAAGCATGTTTGTTGGAGTGAGGTCGTCTCTTTGCGTGGTTTCATCAGTAACTATTGGGGGATCTCCTGTTACGCCTGCCATGGATATATTTGAGTATTCCCACAGACGGCACCAGTTGTGGAGAAGTGGTTTGGAAATACTCTTCTGATCTTGGGGGACGCTCGTGATCCTCTGCTAATCACCTGAAAAGGAATAAACACTCTGGTTGGGGGTGCCGGAATTAGCACTCTGACGGGCAAGTTAGTTTCTGCACTCAAGATTACTTGTATTCTCAGCTAAGCTTAATAATTCTCACATACCTTTCTAGAACTGAAGATCTTGTATTTATAGTATTCTCTTTGGGCCTTTGGGCTAGGCCCATCCTTGTTCCGTTACATGTACCTCTACTCGGCATCTGTTCTATTGGCTGAGGTACTGGTTATTATATTCGGCTCCTTGATTGATTGGGGTATGTGCCGAATAGAGGTTACGTTTCGGACCGGACACGCTTATCCGTCCCTATGGATCTGATATTATTCGGCTCCCACAATGCTATTTTAGTACTTTTGATGTTTTTGGCTAAGATATAAGGTAAAAAAATAATATATTTGAGATGACTATTTATTGTATAATTTATTAGTTTTTTTAATTTTTTTTTTTAGCGATTTTTTAACTTTTAATGCCTACCAACAATAGAAACTAAAACTTGAATTTGAACAAAAAGAAAAGTTTGAAAGTAATAATCTATATATCTGGCTATTCTAATTCCTCAGTACATTTGTGCTTATGAATAAGAATCGCGATTGGGACCTCGAATCCGAGGTCCCCCGAATCCCCCGAATCCCCGTTTTTTTCTTTTGCAGGTCAGAAGAAGGAAGACGAAGAAGGAGGAGGGAGGAGGGGGAGGGAGAGGGGGAGGGGGAGAGGGAGGGAAGGACTGGAGGGGGCCCTAAAAATGGAGGAAGAAGACGAAGAAGAAGAAGGGGGAGGAGGGAGGAGGCGCGGCGACGAGCAGAGGCGGAGGCGCGGCGACGAGCAGAGGCGGCGATCGGCGACGGAGGCGGAGGCGCGGCGACGCGATCGGCGACCGGCGACCTGTCTTCCCTCTCTCTCTCTTTCTCTCTTCTCTTTCTCTCCCTCTCCCTCTCTCTCTCTGTCTCTGCTTCAGACCGAAGAAGAAGAAGAAAATGGAGGAAGAAGAAGAAAATGGCGGAAGAAAAGAAAAAAAAAAAAAAAAAAAAATTTGAATGGCTGAAACGACGTCGTTTCAGCCATTCGGGGGATTCGGGGACTTTGGATTCGAGGTCCAAATCTTTTCCTATGAATAAAACCAAAATAGTTTTTATCATCTTGAGATAAAAGAAAATTTTATTTATATGTAAAATTTATACAAAAATTTAACAACAATGATATGGCAATATCATTATGATGATATTTATTTTGAAATTGAAGATTCACAATAAGACATATCATTATATATGAAAATTATATGTAAATTTTTTTATTCATAAAACATTATTCTGAAATAAAACTTGAAGAAACCAATATAATAAATCTAGAATAGTAGGGGCATGACCAAGTTAGATAATGTCATAGAGAAGTTTGTGGGGGAGTTGATTTCATAATTTTGAAATCATTCAGCAGTAGGTTATTTAGTCAAGTAATTATTAAAAAGTTAAAAAAATTATAAAAATTAAACACAAATCATACTTTGTTTACATTTTACACGTTTTGGTAAACAGTTAAAAAATTATTATCAAATACTTCATCACATATTTTTATTTAAAAAAATATTAAAAAATTATAAAAATATAAAAATAATAAAAAATAAAAAAACATCAACAACAAAAATATGACAGTTGTTAATTGATTGGTGGTAGGGACCTATAATACTCCTACCCCGCCTAATAATTTTTCAGCTCCAAGACAATGGTAACAGAGAAATCGGGACAAACGTTAATATCATAAAGTCAAGTCCATATGATTTTTTAATATCATGAAACCTTATCTGCAATTGTTTGGAGTCATACATGTCCACTGTGAATACGTTGGGTCATGCCTTGTGATCACACCAGTAATTAAAATTTATGTCTAATCAAAGAATATAATATTTAATGATTGTCATCATGGTGACGTATTCCCCTAAATTTCATGCTTGCGTAATCACATTTTTTCAATTTTCTTCTTATTTTTATCTTTTGCTGGGCTGGATATTTTCTCTAATTCTAATTGATTTGATCAATTAAATTATAGCCACTTTATATTTGTTTGAAAAGTAACAAATAGAGAATATGATTTAGAAAGTAATTTACTTCTAACAAATAGAGAATATGATTTAGAAAATAATTTACATTTAAGAAATGATTAAATGGCTAATAATATCTGATTAATCTAATTTTTTACATAAATAATATACTCAGCAAATTATATAAAATGAACGATTTAAATTGTTAAGATGGACCTAAAATGGATCCACAATGGACTGGAATAGATGGCCCAGCTGACTGAACAGCACTGCAAAGAATCTAACTTCTTGTTCTTTTTATTAAGAATAAATTACAAATACGCCTCCTGAAATTTGTTTAAGGGTCATGGTTGGTAGCTCGAAAGAGCTACCCCCGAATCCCCCGAATTTGCAGAAAACAGAAGAAGAAGGAGGAGGAAGGAGGAGAAGGAGGAGGGGGAAGAAGAAGAAGAGAAGGAAGGAGGAGGAGGAGGAAGACAAGGACTGGAGGGGGCCAAATAAATTGGGGTGTGGAGGCGGAGGCGGGGGGCGGAGGCGGAGGCAGAGGCAGGGGCTGCGAGGGGCGGGGCTACGACGACGACCTGCGACGGCGGGCGACGAGCTCTTCCCTGCAACGAGCTGCGACCTGCCTCACTTCTCTCCCTCTCCCTCTTTCTCTTTCTCTCCCTCTGTCTCAGAGTTGCATGAAGAAGACGAAGAAAAAACAAAAAAGAATGCCCAAAACGACGTCGTTTTGGGCATTCGGGGGATTAGGGGGGGAAGGAATTCGAGCTCTCAAACATTATCATTTGTTTAAAATATGAATTGTCTCTTGCAGTTCTGAAAATTATAAATACCCCTTGCGGAAAAAAATTATTGAACAAAATTAATTAAAAAAATTCCTAACTACTCTCCTAGACAATAATAAAATTATCAAAATTGTTAGATATCATTAAAATTAATTGATTTAATAATTTATTAATAAAAATAATTATTTGTTATGTGATGAGAAATTTAAATAGTGCGATATAATTAGCAGAACCATAACAAATAATTCATACTTTAAAAAAATTCAAAAGGTATATTTGTAATTTACCTTTTTATTAATAATGATACTACTTTATAATTACAATTTGGATGTTTTCTTTTGAGTATAACTTTTATTTTTATTTTTATTTTTTTTAATAACTTAGAAGTTGGTCTAAGTAGATTTTGAGAATACCTAATAATTTTCCATGATCTTTAAACCCATTTGGGTGTGTAACAAATTGGAGGCTGTCCCTAGGCTTATGAACTAGGTAAACCAGAGGGAAGTCGAATATCAAATCTGTTAAATAAAAACAATGACTATCTAAATTGTTTTTTAGTAGTTTTGATTGTAGTTTATAAGTTGGTTTTATTTTATTAACTTAATTTTATCTTAATGATTTTGTTTTTCAACTTTAATTTTTATAAGTCCATTTAAGCTAGACGATGTTAAATTTTAAAAAATAATAATAATAATAATAAATAAAAATTCTCTAAAACCAAAATATGACCATTTTTTTAGTATTTTTTGATAAAATGTAACTTATTTCCTTGGAATATTTTTCAAATTTGCTTTATATTTTTGGAAAAATAAGGGAGAGGTCCTCCATATATGTTTTGTGTAAGAGTTTGTAACGCTTCCAAATAATTTAATATAAAACATTGAGTAAAACATGATTGAACCCAAATCTTATCATTATCATAATAACATTAACCAAAGAGATCCTCTTTGTCATTGAACTAAGGTTTCCTTTTACAGTTCCGTGTTCAACAAATTAGAAAATACAAATAAGATGTGTTAATGGCTTACAAAAAAGGCATGGCCTTGTTACAACAAAAATGGACTCGCTATCCTAATAAATAACCTCGAAGCTTTCACATTAATCATCCATGAGCCTCAGTGCTCCAATAATTAAAAAAAATAAAAAATAAAAAGGTTTACTCCTTCTCACTGAGGTGGTAGCACATTACCAATTCCTAAAAATGTTAGATAGGGATGAGTTATATGCCCAGTAGAGAAACATTTAACAAAGTATCTAATTATTTGAACATTCACATGGCATTATCATAACCCAAATACAATTTAAAATTTATGCTCAAAAATTAAAAGGACAAGAAAACAAAACCATCTTTGTTCCACTTAAAAACCTTTCTTAACACCGAGGTGGTAAATATGTCATGAATCCCTCATAGGAGCCCCATATTATGTATATATAGATTTATAACCAAAACTATTCATACATTTGTCGGCTATTAATACGGCGGGTGATGGGCACCCAATCATCCGTTTTTTCATTTTTGCTGACTATTATACGGCAAGATCAGTAGACATCCAAAAATATTTCCCCACATTCATCCAGCGATAAGCTCAAGACAGGACATTTGGGTACCTAAACTCCCCGCACGGGTACCAATATAATACATCGTTCTCAAAACCCAACTCCCTACCCGAACTTATACACTATTTACCTCCCCCTCTTTACCACCTTCCAAGTAACCAAGCATTCATAATTACATGAGATGAATAGTGAAATATATAATATATGGATTAACAATTTCCAAATTCATAAATCCCAACACAACATACATTAATAATGTACTCTAAAATCTAGTTATCCACTTATTTATGTCTGATGTTTATTAAATTTCATGATTTGAAAGTCAATTCCATCCAAACATTATTTTTTCATCAAAATCAAAACTAGGGTTTCTAATAAATTTGAGGCTTTTACACCCTCTTCATATATGTGATAGCTCTCAACATCAATACTCATAATCCATAAGAGTTTATTTGAAATTTAGATAAAAAGTTGGGTAAAATTCCTTTTTGTTAAGCATAAAACTCAACTTGTAATTAATCATCAAAATAAAGAATCATGGTCACAACAATACCATATAATCATCCTCAAAATAAAGAGATACTAAGTTAAAAGTAACCCTACCATAAGAAAAGTGCAAGAAAGCTAGACTTTAGGAAGGATCCTTTGTAGAATTTTAGAAGGATAAGAACAAATTTTAACATACATTCTACCAAAATACCCTTTTAATTCTAAAAACTCTAAAAAAAATTTCTAATTTTTCACCCTTTCTCTCTCTCTCTCTCTCTCTCTCTCTCTCTCTCTCTCTTCATGATCTATCTCCATACCACTTATATTGTATATCCAACGTCATCACCACATTGACCATTGTTCATCTACTGGCCTTCATTTTTTTCTCTCTCTCTCTCTCTTATAACTACATCTACCGATATTCTGTTATCTACTACCATCACCTAAGTACCGCCGTTCACTACCACCGACAGCCTCTCACCAATCTATGTATAGATCTAGCATGTTTTACTTTCTTTTTGGTGGATTTGTTTCATTATCGTTGATTTGTGCACAAATTTGATGTAGGTGTAAATACCCCATTTTTGACCGCCCTTAAAACTTGAACACCTCAGGTTGATCACTCGATGATGAAATACTACGTTATACAATTGTTCAAATCCCTCAGCAAAAGGGCTTCGGTTTTCCAACCCTAGAGCCTGAAACCTTGCACCTCCTTTGAGCCAAAAACATAACTTTTCCGCACCTAACCACCCAAAGGCCTGTTGGCCAACAGGTGGCCGGCTGGCCAGAAATTGGTGGCCGGCCGTCCCTCACCTGGCCGGCCGGCCGCCCATGTTTCTCGACTGGCAGATATTTTGCTGCCGGCTGTTCCTCCATGTGCATGCACTGTACCAGCTGGCTCAACACAAATATTTCCGAGATATCAACCAGTTTTTCTATATATAGAGGACCATCCCTTATGTTTTTAGCCTAGAAAAAATTCCAAAATCTCAAATTCTTAAAAATCTCTCTCTCTCTCTCTCTCTCTCTCTCTCTCTCTCTCTCTCTCTCTTACAACACACATACCCTAGCCAAACACTTCCTAAACCAAATATTTAAGATTCCTTACTAAGAGTCTTGAACTAAAATTTCAGCTCTTGAGGGTGATTACTTGTGGGTTTGTGAATCAAAAAGTTACTCCTCTTCAAGAGGTATAACTTTGTCCATCCCTACACTACTTCTTCCTACTCTTTTCTTGCTGATTTCATACTGTTTCTACACTATTTTTATAGGCTGAAACTTGTGACTTGAAACTATTAAAGGTGAAGGGGTTAACCACCCTTCTTTGAACCTTGTTCTCCAAGCTTTTGTCCTTATGTTTCCCACATATTTTCCAATTTTTTACCACTGTTTTTCAAAGTTTTTCAGAGGCTAAATATGTGGCTTTGAGGTTCAAAAAGTGGAGGGGTTAGCCACCCCTCCTTAGGCTTGCTTACTAGCTTCATTTCTCCATTATTTTAGTTCATTTTTTCTAGCTTTTTCATACTAATTCCAGCACTATTTATGTGAGTTTTAGGTTGTTTATTTCATTTATGTTTTGCATAGTATACTTGTAATATTGTAGTCCTTATAGGTTTGATGGTTTAAGCCTTAGACACCAACCTATTTGAGTTGATAGCCTTCATTTTCATAGCTTTCATACATGTGTTCACACTTATGATAATCATCTCTGCACCCTCCCTCCTTTCTTGGTTTTTCAAACGGATTTTGTTTAAGGCATGCCAAAGAGACCCTTCCATACTTAATGGTTTGATCTCTTCGGAGGTTCATTACCAAGGCATTACATCTCTCTTATGCCAAAAATAACTTCTTGTTTGACGCTTCTCTTCATTAGTAGAATAACTCTCATTTTTGGACTAAAATGGCTAAAGAATGGAAAGGTAATTAAAATAGGCTAATAAAAATAAAACTAAAAGTGGTGAAAGATAATAAAGTCAAGTCGGGTTCAATCAAACGTTAAGTAAACCCATTGAGTCTTGTGTCATTTCATACTCTTTAGTGATGATAATGGCTCAAGAATCAATGTCTACCACTTCCTTAGAGAGGTAACTCCATGATAGGGAGGAGGTTTTGTTGGTCTTTCATTGTCATTTATTAAGACTTTGTCCTATCAATTCGTTAATCATCATGCAATGAGTTTACGTCAATTGATGGTTTGCGAATCTAAGTCTACCCCTCTCTTGATCTGTTTCATGATAAGGAGAGGCAGAGAGGACAAACATCTCTTGGAAACACTCTGTTTGTGCTCTGTTCCTTTCTATTGCAGCAGGGCAAACCCACAAAACAATGGCCTGCCGACCACTTTACCTGATCGTTTGGCCACTTTATTTTATGCAGACAGAGCCATTTTCATGGCAGAACAAAGCAGAAGCTGGGAAGAAAACAGTTTAATTTTCTAATTGCAAAACAGAACAGTTCTGGCAGCGAAATAGAGAAGTTTTCGGATGGAAATTCAAGTTCATGCATATGTCGTTCTTCGCCATCTGTGGCTTGTGCAATTAATGCTAAGAGTCGTATATTGTACTTAAATTAGTAGTTCGTCAGAAATTTGTAATAGCCTAGTTCTACTTTGTAATATTTAGTTCGTATAGTTGATTCATTTAGTTAGTGTTGTAATAATTAGCCTAATTATGACATTTATTCGGACCCTATTGCGCGAGGGCAAATATGTAATAATGCGTGTATGTCTTCCAACCTCCATTTCTTTCTCCATTTTATTTACTTTCTTATAATGGTAGCATCATGTTTTACATTTTCATGCCATTGCCATGGCTTATATCCATTTTTTCATACAGCTCATCATACTAATCAATGTCAATTTTAACTCCCTTAATCGAATACGTGCTTTTATCGTATGCCTTGAATTGACTTACATGTCATACTAGTAGCCGAACCTATCAATTGCATGTTGTATGCGTTGCATTAGTCATGTTTCATTGCTTAGGATCATGCATTTTTCTACTCTTTTTTGTTTTCTTTGACTTACCTCGGAGTACTAGGTGAGCGGTTTTGCTTTAGCATATTGCATACGTGCGATTGTTGCCATGTCAAGCATGTTCACCATGAAGCTAAGTGCTTATTTGATATACCTATTTGAATGCCTGTGGATGAAGGCTAATTTGCTTAAATTGGGATGATTTGAATAAATGTACATATGAGATCACTTTTCAAGTGGTACATATTCAAAACACTTTTCAAAACAAACATAAAATCAAAGCATTCTAACTTTTGTGAATTAGTCTATACTACATGTATCACATAGTAAAGATAGCATAATAATCGGAACACGAGCATATAATGTACATAAAAATCACATCATGATTAGTAGAGGCCGATCTTTGATCGAGTGAGTGGGGTGCTCAATTCATGACTTTTCCCTCTCATACGTAAGTTCCCGAGCCAAGACACCTTGGTGATGACGGACTAATGGCCTTTGGCATGAGTCACGGGTTTCCTAAATTTCTCAAAAATATTTAGGTGGCGACTCTAAAATCTGGCAATGCAGTCTGTTTTGGCATCTTTGATTCAAAATTGATTTTCCAAAATGATTTGTCGAATTTAGACTCTTTTGTGTTTATCCATTTCACATTGCACTTGTGAAATCAGATTTAGAAACACAGGAGTCCGAACTGTAGGGCTATCGTATCTGAGGAGACTATAAACCCCTTCGAGGAGCACGAAAGCAAGCTATAGTTTCTGGCGACTCTGCTGGGGACTTAGAGAACTTGACTTGAACTTTATGATGTGAAATTTTATCTACATAGATATGTTATTTGCATTGCATTTGCATTGTTACTCTAAGTCACTGTGTTTTTCATCTGTTATTCCTGGATGATTTTCCGGAGGCTTGCCTAAAAGCTTGCCAAAAGGCTGACCGATCGTGGGCTCTGCTATGTTGGAAACACAACCCTTGGATTTGAATTACCGCTCTACCATTTGATCCTCCTTTCACTTCTCGGTATTAGGTGTGAGAGGTATATTAGGTAATCTTGGCGAGGTATCCTTTCGACCATTCGGCCTAGTTGCATATAATAAAGTCGTAGTCATTGTTCCTACTTAGGACAGGATGCTCACCTTTATACAGGATTTTGTGAAACTATTTGCTTGAAGTAGTAAAACCCTAAATCATGACAAAATCTAGGACAGGGTAACCTTACCCCCCTCATAGAGGTGTTTTGGCTCTTTTTACCTGGTATGTGCTTTGTAGTGAAACTATACAAGAATGCACCGTATCAATGGTACAAAAGTTTATATCAGTTTTGGAGGCAGAGTTTAGTGGGAAATACAGTGCTTCAGGTATGATTATGTCTATTGTGAATTGGGCCGAAGTGCTGTCCGATTTTTTATTATTGTTTTCCTTTTTCTTTCTTTCTTTCTTTTGCTAGGTAGTTTGCAATCACAGCTTTAGACATACCCAATATCTGCCAAGTTTCATGGACTCGCTCTAGCAGACTTTGCAAAACCCCAAGACCTTGTTGGTGGTCAACCAGTGTTAGTCTCACTCCTACCAGTTGTGCAACAGAAAAGAAACAAGCAGTTGTCATCACCGACACAGATCACTTACCAATCACATATCCATTCTCACCCACTCGGCTCAGCAGCATCTAACTCTCCCAGACTTGTATTGGCTCAGAGTGCAGAAGAGGTGGCCCCAATGATGGCAGCTTTCTATTGAACCATAGACGCCTTGAATCAAAGGATAACAGCACAGCATCGGCGTCCACTGTACATCCGGTCCCGGCGACCCGCTGTAGACATCCCATTTTTGACCGCCCTTAAGACTTGGGCACTACTGATGCTTTACTTGGTGGAGAAAGTTGAGCAGGGCAAAGGTTCGATTTCTTCGGCAAGAGGAGAGTCAAACCCTAACCTCACACCCCATTTCTTGGGCAAAAGATTTTAGACTTGAAACCCTCTCTTTCAAAATGTTTTGAAAATAAAGTTCTACGATGTTCTGACGCTCGCATTTTGTTAAATGTCGCGCTTTTCGGTAAACCGAGCAAGGGCAAAGTGGAAATGAATGAAAGAGAGATGAAATCTCTGAAAAATCTTTCAAAACACCTTGTTTAGGGGTTTGGAGTTGAAGAAAAGAAGAGAAGAGGGAAGAAACCCAGTTGGGGGAGAAGTGGACATGAATCGCTAAGAGAGGGACGAGCAGTCCTCGCTGAATCAGGCCTATTCATTTGCATACTTGGATTTCAGCTATGAGGACACCACCATTGGAAAGCTTACTTCCAAGGCTTCATTTTTCACTCAAGAATCTCCTAAAGCCAAGTCCGGACGGGGGAGATATAGTTAGTTGAAGTAGGGCATCAATCCGATTGGACCGAATCTGCGCGGCTTCACCAAAACAGGTATAACTTTTTGCACAGTTGGAATTTTAATGCAAGGCTGGCGCCATTGGAAAGCTAACTTTTGGGGCTTCATCATAGAGAATGGATGACCACTTGGACCTTTTTACCTGGTCGGCCGACCACTTGAACTGGTCGGCCAACTCCCACATTTTTTGTCTCCCTGAATGCTTTCCAGCTATGCCAGCTGGGAGGCACAAGCTGCATCCTCCATAGTGTATGGAGGATCTTCACTCTTGGTTCTAAGCTTCTAGGATAAGCTTTGGACCCTTGGTTCTATAAAGGAAGGCCTCTCCTTCCTTTGCAAAGGTTCAGAATTTTGGTCTAAGGCATACATACCTCTCTCTTTATATCTCTATACTTTGAGCCCTAAAGTGCTAAGTTCTTGCCCCCTTTGCACCACACCTCTTAGTCTAACACCTCCAACACCAACCTAAGCTTCTTGGAGGGTCTTGAGAAGTCTTGGAGGTCTGGTTTTTGGCCTCAAAGCTGCTGGAGTTGCTGAGCTTCAAGGGTAACACTTCTTTCCCTCTTTTGGTCTTTATTTTACTTCATCTCTTAGCCAAGTTTGAAAGCATATTTGGGCTTTGTCATAAACTAAAAAAAGTCTTATTTTGAGCTTCTTAACATGTTTGTTTAAGACCATTTTTCTGTTGGGGGCCATCTACCCCCTTGCATGCTTCATTTCCCTTTGTTTTGAGCCATGCATTAGGGCCTTCGTGTTGAGCTTTGTTGGCCCTTTTGACCACTGAAATCTAGCGGATTTTCAGTGGTTATTATGCTATTTTGAGCACCAAAATCAGAGAGGGGTGACCCTCTCACCCCTTGTCTTGTTTACTAGTATATTTGGCCTAACAAAGCAGCCCTCATTTGCATGCTTCCAAGCCATGTTTCAGGCCATTTTTGGTGGGTTTTAGGACATTCATAGGCTCTGTCCAGAGCCCATTTTGCCATTTTGGGTGTCCATCTTACATGTGTAGAATAACCCTCTTCATAGCATATCAAAGGAGCCTATACTTGCATGCTTCCTAGCCTCATTTCTGGCCCTTTCCAGTGAGTTTTAGGGCCTGCCTAACTTCTATCCAGAGGTGGTTTTGTCATATTGGGTGCCCATCTTGCATGTGTAGAACAACCCTCTTCATGGCCTATCAAAGGAGCATCTCATTCTTGCATGCATAGACCATATTTCAGTGGGTTTTTGGGGTTTATTTGGTATGTCATACCTTTGAATTTTGCTGGTTTAGTGACCTCTTGAATGCTCCATATACTTGTAGTACCCTCCTCACTAGCTTGTATTGCATGCTACTTTGGTCCTTGATTCTAGCACTTTTTGGCCATGCCTTAAACTAATTTTGTGCATGTTTTGGACTGCTTAAGCTCTGTTTTTATGCCTCATGGTCGAATGATGCTTGCTATGCATGGTTGTAGTGCAATACCCTTGCCTAGCCTTGAGTTTTGAAGCCTATTGCATGCTTATGTTGAGGTGTATCCATGTCTTAGCATCATTTTGTATGACATTTCAGAGCATATAAGGTTGCCATGTTCCCATGTTTTCCACTCCTTAAGTGCATTTGAGAGTTGTGCTTGTTTGCCTCATGTTTGGACCATTGCATGAGCATCATTTCCATGCCTTTTGAGCCACCATTTTAGTCCATATTTGCTACTGTTTTGGTCTGCATAGGGACTGTTTGGGGGTGGTTTGGTCATTTGAGCATCGCTTTGCATACCTCTAGTGTAATCCACTTCACTAGTTTCGGTATTCGGGCCATCTAGCATGCATTGTGTGAGTTATTTGCATGATTCGGGACCATTGTGTATCATGTTTCAGAGCTGCAAAATGTGTGTTTGTATGCCATATTTCATCCCTTGCCATGCTTTGATAGAGTTGCATTTGGTCTCTTAGGTTCGGTCCCTTGCATCTGTGCATATTCGCATGTGTTTTGTTGCCTAATTTCATTATGTTTGGCCACTAATTTGGGTGTGGCTGAGGCTTGCCCATCTTGGTTTAAGTCCATCTTGCATTGTGTATGCCATATTATGTCATGTGCATTGAGTATGCCATTGATTATTTCATAGCATTATGTATGCTAGTAACATGTTTGCATATCATCATTTGCATGTTTGCATCATTTAGTGGCATTATGTTTAGGTTGCATGTTAGAGTTGCATTCATGCATGCCATGTGTATTGCATTGTGTTTGGAATAGGGTTTAGTCTAAACACGGGAAACGAGGGACGTTTCGTACTCCAAGTGACGAAACGTGTCTCGATTCTTGGTCGCCGACACTCTGGATTACCCATGATGGAGTTTAGGCCTTGTTGTGTTTATATGTGCATTCATTTTACATTGAGTCGTGCAATCCGACTCCTCGGCCATCATGCATCGAGATGCGTGATTGGTGGCACGAGGATCGAGGACTATCCTCCCTAGAGCTTATGCAATGATGGGGAGAGTAGTCGTGCACATATATGTTAAAAATACTTTGCCATGCCCCTTTCTTGCTCTCTATTGCAGCAAACCAGAAACCAGCAACAAAAACTAGTCGGCAGTATCCCTACAGGTTCCCATGGTGGAGTTTCAGCCTTCTGGAGCTTTGTACAGTATTCTGGGACCAGTTGCAAATAGAGACCAATCGGGGCATCGCGATGGATTTTCCGGCAAGGCGACTCGAGTATGCATGCATTCCTCATCATTCAAGACCGAGCTGAGGCAGTCCATTTCATATGTTTTGCATGCTAGCTTATTTATTTTAGTTAATTTGTTAATTAATTAGGATTGTGTAATAATTAGCTGTAATTTGTTATTCATTCGGTTATGTATTATTTATTCGGACCCTCCGAGAAAGGGCAATGTTGTAATAAGTGTGCGTGTGCGTGTGCGTGTGTGTGATGTATGTCTTCCAAACCCCACGTCTTTCTCCCTTTTATTTACCAGCTTATGATGGTTAGTTTAGGGCATGTTTCAATTAGCATACTTATGCTTGTATGTTTGCATCCATTCATCTGTCTTGCATGCACCGGGCTCGGCGCATCATACTAACTACATTGTATTTCAATTCCAAGTTGAATACATGTATCAGTTGTTGCATTTCATATGCCACTTTAGAATATCCGAGCCTATCTTAGTTGCATTTTTGCATGTGTTGTATTAGGCATCTCAGCATAGTTAGGATTCATGCATGTTTTCTAATTATCTTCTTTCTTTGGCTCGGAGTACTTGGTAAGTGTTTATGCTTTAGCATCCTTGCATGTGTGTGAGTGACTGCCATGATAGCATGCTTACCATGAGGCTAAGTGCTTATGTGATATAACTGCCTGAATGCCTGTGGGTGAAGGTTGGATTATCTGAATTGAAACAATTCATTGATTGCGAGTTTTAAGCCCACTAGATAGTGGCAATCACCATGTTTTCTAAGCCCACTTGAGGGTGGCAAAATCCACATTTTAGCCTACTTGCGAGTAGCAAACCGCTTTCAAAAACAAACATGAAATGTTTTGTTCCAACTCAGGCGATCCAGTCTATACTTGTATGTTGTGCGCTTCACATAGTAATTCTAGGCTAATAATCGGGATAAGAGTACATAATGTTTTCAAAACTCGATATCATGGTTAGTAGAGGCCGATCTTTGATCGGGCGAGCGGGGGTACTCACGAAGTGACCTTCCCCAATCGTACCCAAGTTCCCAAGCCGAGGCAACTTTGGTGATGACGGACACGTGGCTTTAGGCACGAGTCAGGGTTTCCTAAATTCTCCCAAAATAAATATTTAGGTGGCGACTCTGTATCTGGCAAAGCAGTCCATGTTTGGCACTTCTTTCAAAAAAATCTGTTTTCAAAAACGATTTGCCGGATTTGGACTCTTTGATGATTCATCAGTCTTGCATTGCACTCTGCGAGATTAGATACAGGACCGTGACATTGAGTCCTGAACTGTAGTGAGCCCAATGAACAAAACGGGATTCCCTCCCAGGACGTTCGGGGACGTCTACACCAGCTGAATCCTGATCCACCTCCACCAGTTGAAAACCCTTAAGTCCCAGATCCTCAGGAGATGTTTGCACAGGCTCTAGCTTACAGGCCTCTGGTACAGCCACATGGAGGACTCATTCCCTTTGACATCAACGATATTGATCCGGCTATGATCAAAATCGCCAAGCTAGAGAAAGCGCTTAAAAAATCCCAAGGCTTCAATTCCATTTCGGATATTGAAGACGGTTACACCGAGGCTTCGGTCAGACTCTCAAAAAAATTCAAGATGCCTCACATCGATAGATTTGATGGTAGTGGGGACCCTATTGTTCATGTTCACCTTTTCTCAAATGTTCTGAGGCCAATGGGCCTGACTCAGGCTCAAAAATTGTCATTGTTCAAAAGAACTCTATCAGACGTGGCAGCTATCTGGTACGCCAAACTAGAGGATTCTACTAAGCGCAATTGGGAGGAACTATCTGAGGGGTTTATCAATCAATACTCATACAATACTCATATAGAAATAGCCATCAGTGAACTAGAAGCGAATATCCTGTAGGCACCCCATTTTTTACCGTCCTCAAGACTTGGATGTTCTTGCAAGGTACATCCAGCAACAAGTTTGATACTCGTCGAGTGCTCGACTTTCGTGACGGAATGCTCCAAGTTTGATCTTTCCAAATCCTATTTCCATTCTGTCTCATATTTGGACCACGTGTTGGTCTTTGCATGGTGATGCTCTTGATGGCCTGCCGGCCATCATTAAGGGTTGCCGGCCATGGGCTTTGCCCTGCCAGCCATCAATGAGGCCACCACCAGCCACCAATGCTTTAGTAGATATTTTTGCAGATATTTTGACAACTGTTTGCACAGATTAGCTCATCTGCATACACGTGGACGGCTAGATTTATTTGAAGGCTTCTTGTATCTCCTATATATAGAGCTCATCTATATGCATGCAAGAGGTTACAAAGTTTAAGCTGAGCAAGATTTTTCTCTCTCTCTCTCTCTAGAATACTCTCTCTATATATATTTTGTGCTTGAAAGTGATCTTTCTCTACAAATTTGCACTAGCACCCTTAGCCAAACACCTTCACCTTAGAGTTGAGGTTCTTGGAGGCCTTGTTTGAGCTCCTTGAAGTGGTTTTGGCTCAGAAGCTTGGCTATTTTCTTGCTGTTTTAGTGTTGTGCTTCAAGGGTAAGAATTTCACCCTTTTAAGCTTTGTTTTAGTTCATTGCTTTGCCACCTTTGTATGCTACTTTAAAGCTGGTTTTAGCCTCTATAAAGTTCTATTTTTAAGGTCTTAAAATGATGGTTTAAGCCTTGTGTGGTTAGGGGGTGGTTTCCTCCCTTGGCTCTTTGGCTTGAAAAGCCTTTTGAGCCAACTTCTTAAGCTTTTCAAACCCCCTTTGTTTGGCCTTTCTACCACTGAAACTCAGAGGTTTTTCAATGGTAGAAACTTGGTTTTGAGGTCCAAAATAGGAGGGGGTAGCCTCCCCTCCTTGTGTTTTGTTTGCATGTGTTGATGGCCTAATTGTTGAGCATGTTTTTCTACCATCTCTTGACTTGATCTCAGCATGTTTTTGTGACTTTCTTAACATGTTATAGCTCTGATTTTGATTGGTTGAGTCATTTGATGCTTGCTTCTTACACTTGTAGTGTAATCTTGCTTACTAGCTTAACATGCTTAATGAATTAGCTTATTATTCTAGCATGTGTTGGCTCTACTCCAGCATGTTTTTGGCCTTGTTTTGATATGCTTTAACTCTGTTTTGAGTAGTCTTGATCCTTTGGGACTTGCTTTGTATAGCCATAGTGTAGTTGCCGTCACTAGCTTTGTGTTTTGAGGCCCTTAGCATGCTTTGCTTGTGATGTTTGCATGATATAGCATCATTTAACATGTGATTTTAGAGCATATTTCTGTGTCACACTCTCACACATATCACTCTTTAATTGTGTTTAAGAGTTGTGTCTTATGCCTTGTTTATGAGCCAATACATGAGCATGATTTTGTTGCTTTTCTTGTTACCATCTTAGCGCATTTTGGCCACTGTTTTGGCATGTTTGAGATCTTTCTAGGGCTGGTTTGGCCATTTGTTCTTGATATTGCATGGTTCTAGTGTAAAGCTCTTCACTAGTCTTAATGCTTAAGTCTCTTAACATGTTGTGCATGAGTTGTTTGCATGTTAGAGTCTTGTGTTTCATGCTATTTCAGCACTGAAATTCTGCTACCTCCCTTATTTCTTCATTTTTCTATTTGTTTTGAGGCTTGGTTGGTCTTAAGTTGTGTTTAAGCTTGGGATTGAGGCTTATGCTTAAATGGCTTTAACCCTCTTTTGAGGGTTCCTCCTAGTCAAAGGCATGGTCTCTCCCATGTCTTAAGTCATCTTTTGATTGACCTTCCTCCCATTAGAGGACAATCACTTGAACTTAACCAGTTAATGAATGGCTCGGTAATGCAAAATGTGTAAACAAGAATTGAATCAAGTACAACATGCCAAGATAAGCATGTTATGTGTGCATTGCATTGTGTTCAATCGAACATTATATTGAACACAAGGAAAATTGGTTCATTTCATACTTGAAGTGATGAAAATGAGCCAATCTCCTTTGTCTCCATTGGCTTTGATTATCCATGATAAGGTAATGGTCCTAGAGTCGTGTTTGTCTTGCATTTATTGAATTTGTGCAAGTTGGATCCTTGGCCATCATGCATTGAATGCTTGATTGTGGTTTTGGATCCAATGGTACCTCTCATTTGATGTTTTGAGATGATAAGGAGTGATACAATACACACATACCCTTAGGAGACCGTCCGTTTTCCTCTGGTTTGAGCTCTGTTACAGAATGGTGATGTAGTACACCAGTGGCCGACAACGCCCCACTGATGGCCGGCACTGCTTCATCATTGGCCGGCAGATGGCCGACAGCAGCTCCTCATGGCCGGCAGGCCACTGGTGCATTCCCCAGCAGTGATTTAGTAAGGTTTAGCAGAGAATTCTTGGAGACACCCTGCAAACAGAGCCTCTCAAGAGCAAACCGGAAGGTGTTTCGAGGTGGCAACCAAGGCATGCATGTTCAACTTCTTCAAACAGAGCTGAGGCAGTGTAGTTTGTAGTTTGATGCTTTACTTGTTAGTTAGCATTTTAATTTGTAATTTAATTAATTTGTTAATTAGTTAAAGTGTTGTAATAATTAAGTAGCTTAGTTTAGCTATTTCTTTATTGGTTTGTAATAATTAGTCTAATTAGTTTAATTAGATTAGTTAGCTTAGCTTAGCTTAGATTAGCTTAGCTTATTTATTCGGACCCTCTTTCGAGAGGGCACAATGTTGTAATAAGTGTACGTGTGTGTGTGCATGTCTTCTGACCCCACTTCTTTCTCCCTTTTATTTAACCGCTTACGATGGTTAGATTAGGGCACGTTTTCAATTAACATACCTTATGCTTGCATGTTTGCATCATTCATTTGTCTTGCATGCACCAGGGCTCGGCGCATCATTCAAGCTGCATTGTATTTCAATACTTCTTTGAATACGTGTTTCAAAGCATGTTATCAAGTGTTGCATTCATATGTCATCTTAGATAGCCGAGCCTATTTAGTTGTATTATTGCATGTGTTGCATTAGGCATCTTAACATAGCTAGGATCATGCATGATTTCTAACTAGCTTTTGTTTTGGCTCGGAGTACTCCGTAAGTTTTACGCTTTAGCATACTTGCATGAGTGTGAGTGTTGCCATGTTTCGCATGCTTGCCATGAGGCTATTTGCTTAAGTGATTAACTGCATGAATGCCTGTGGATGAAAGCTTTGTTGCTTGAATTGGAACAATTCACCGAGTGTGAGTTTTAAGCCCACTTTGCGAAGTGGCAAATCATCATGTTTTAAGCCCACTTGAGGGTAGCAAATCCGCGCATTAGCCCACTTGAGAGTGGCATTTTCAAACCATTTTCGAAAACAAACATGAATTGTTTTGTTCTAATTCTTGCAATTTAGTCTATACTTATATGCTATGCGTATCACATAGTAAGTTAGCTAAATAATCAGAATAAGAACACATGTGTTTATAAAACAACATATCATGCTTAGTAGAGGTCGATCCTTTGATCGGGTAAGCGAGGGTGCTCATTTCAGGACCTTCCCCTCTCGTACCCAAGTTCCCGAGCCGAGGCAACTTTGGTGATGACGGACACGTGGCCTTTGGCACGAGTCAGGGTTTCCTAAATTTCTCAAAACAAAATATTTAGGTGGCGACTCTGTAATCTGGCAAAGCAATCCATGTTTGGCGCTTTTTGATTCAAAATTGATTTTTCAAAGTCAATTGCCAGATTTGGACTCTTTGGTGATTTATAAGTCTTACATTGCACTTTGTAAGATTAGATTCAGAACCGTGACAGGAGTCCGAACTGTAGGACGACCAATTCATGCCCTCTCCGAAAGAGGGGCGCACAGAGAAAGTCGCATCTACATATCCAGAACGCCAAGGAACTCTTCATCGACTTTGTTGCCAGATGGAGGGCAAAAGCAGCTAAAATGACGAATATGCCATCAAAAATGGAACAAGTCCAGTTAGTGGTTCAGAATCTCGAGTCGGATATGTTACAAAGAATAATAGTGGCACCATTGTCTACATTTGTTTCTCTATTTAGGGGTCCAAATTGAAATTGCATTCAAGAAAGGCATCATCAAGAGAACCAGCAAACCTACAAAGAGGCAGTTTACTAAAAATACCAATGCTAGTAGTAGCACTATTCCTCAGCCCGCAGACATTAGCATCGTCTCCACAACATCCAACATGGTCGATCCCTTCGCCGGTACAACTTCACAACCCGCCGGTCCAAACAGAAACCAAAGAACCTTTACCCCCTTCACATAAGCCCAGCCCATGCTCTTAAACTGCTATCGAAAAAGGAGCACCTTAAGCCCCTCGACCCTCGACCTCTCCCTGACCCACTACCACGTAGACACGACCTCACCCAGTACTGCATTTTCCATCAACAGCACGGTCACACTACTGATTATTACTATCGCGTATGTCATGAGATCCAAGATCTCATCGACAATAAAATCATAGCTCCACCCTCATCTCCACCCACAAAACCAAATGTAACCACCAACCCATTTCCCGCCCACAACCGAGTCCTCTCACCAAGAAACATCAACCTTATCCATACACTACCGCCCACCTTTAATCTCAGCGCATATATCACCTTATCCTATCTACCTAAGCTAGAGGTGGTTATTCCGGAAAGCACGGATATGTGCATGATGGATATAACACCCAAAACCCAATCAGGGCCTGTGGCGGCGGAGGCCGAAGAGAAGAAGAATGCACCAGAGAAAGGATTGTTTGACACCCAAGTTATAGAGAAGAAGGCCTTACTCGCAGAAGAGTATGAACCCAGCTGGTACATTATGGCCATTGATCAGCCAAAACCTGTAATCGTACTACCAGATTCCCTCAACATCAATGCCATTGGAGAAGATGAACTAGGGCAAAATCTGAATGCTTGGCCTGAACAAGGCCTTAATGACCTGGCACATTTAGAAAAAGACCTGGCAGAAGTAAAGGAAGATCTAGAGAACCTCTACTTCTTCGAAGAAGAGGATATGGGTAGCATACAGATTGGGTGGTGGGATCCAAGCCAACCTGAATCTAGTAACGGGTAGTTGAGTGAAGAAGAATCAGATATGGAGGAGCAGATAAAGAGAGATTCAGAAGGAGAGGATGTTGGTGACAATAGCAAGGCTATAGCCATACCCAAGGCTGAAGCCATACCTATGACATAGGCCATGCCTATGACTGAGAAGGAACAAGGGTTGGAACAATTCCAACAAGAAAGGAAAGATGAAATCCAAAGGAAGATAGCTCAGGAGCAGGGAAAATGGAAGAGAAAAAAAGAGGCCGAGTCAACAGCAGAAGAGGTCCAAACCTCGAGAAAGCCCGAACGGAGACCTGGTGATAAGGGAAAGATGCCAAAGAAACTCAGACAGTATCGGAGGGAAGAGATTGAATCCACTGCAAAAGATGAGTGATATGCCGATGGAGAGATCGAAGTGAATATGATCCAGGTGGAGCCCGATAATGGCCTGGCAATGGCTGCAGGGGAATGGTGGGAAGACAATGATCTGAGCCATGCGTATACTAATGAAGGATGGAAAGCTGATACCCCTGATGATACATAGTATGCAAATGAGATTAACCACATGACCCGAAGTGGTCAGTATTTCAAACCCCCAGCTCTAGATCAGCCAGAAACTTCCGGGAAAATCGCTAAGAAATCAAAAGAGAAAGACGTTGAAAAAGACCTGGTCTTGAAACAACTCAAGAAGATCCAGGCAGACATATCGATTTGGGGGCTGCTAATGGCTTCCTAGGAACATAGGCAGGCGCTGCTAGAGGCAATGAATAGAACGAAGCTGCCTATCGACACCACCATTGACCAACTGGTGTCATTGGTCACATTAGGGATGTTTGTCTGGTGTTATCTTTTACGGACAAAGAGTTGCCACCTAAGGGTGCTAATCACAATCGACCCCTGTATGTGACCTTGGAGAGCCAGAAGAAATGGATCCCGGTGGTGCTGATGGACACCGGCTCAGCAATTAATGTGTGTCCGGCAAGGACTGCTTACACCATAGGTTTGAAGCCAGTTGACTTCACGCCCATAACTCAAGCTGTTCGAGCCTATGACAACACCATTCGAGATGTTATGGGGACCTTCAAGATTCAAATACTAATTGGCCCGTCAGAGCATGAGGTTGAATTCCATGTTATGGACGTGCCAACAACTTTCAACCTGCTCCTAGGAAGGCCTTTGTTGCACCAGATGAGCGCAGTTTCATCAACAGTTCATCAGTTGGTGAAATATCCGTTTAAGGGTGGGATCACTACTGTTTACGGCAATTCTGCGATCCATTCTCCCTAGGGAACTACCACGCCTTTGTTAGAAATATTCCATGGAGAAGATGATGTGTTCCTTTTCGGCTTATCCTTAGCACAGGCCTAGCTGGTGCAATCCATCATAACAGAGGATGATGGGAACTATGCGAGTGCCCAGTCCATTTATATGATGAACAAACAAGGACACATTCCCTGGTTGGGACTGGGTAGAAATGGCAGGCAAGGAAATTGTCACACCCCAAACTCGCCCCTAAAAGTTTGGGCATGACCGCCTCAAAAACGGACATAAAACCTGATGAATATAACCTATGGGGCCTGAACGGAAGCATATAATAACATATAATAGCGTAACATAATATCCATTGAGCTACCACTACCATGCCAGGATCACAAATTACATAATGCAGATAAATATACAGAGACGTGCATCTGAAGATAGTTATGTACATATACATATACATCGATCTTAACAGACATTTAGGGTACAAATTAAAAACTTAGCAAAACTCCATAACTTGAACGGTCAACATCTAAGAGCTTAGATACTCAGGGATTGACAACTGGGTAACAGAAGCCACAGGTTAAGGTTGACCTCCAGGTTGAGTGCCTACAGAAACAAACATAAAATAAAGTGAGTCAAGCTCAGTGAATAATAGCACATAACAATTCAATGCTCAACGTGAATTATAATACATATCCGTGCATTTATCAATAAAGAGAACATATGGTTTATTTGTTTCTGTATGCATAGCAAAGTATCTTTTTCAGAAAACTTGTCATATCTTGCATATTTGGGGTTTCGTAGTGCATCTAGGCATTTTGGGAAAATTATCCAGAAAGCGTATCATATCATAGACATGTCGGAAGTTCATAGCATTTTTCTCATTTTAGAAATTACTTATCATATGAAACATTTCGTAACTCAAAATACGGATTTCATTAAACATTGTATAGCATAGTCATGTTCAAAATCATTTATACTTAAAGTATCTTTTACAGAACGGCCTTAGGCCCAATCTTAAACACAGTGGCTTTAAGCCCTTAATAGAACGGCATGAAGCCCTTAAAAAAAATGGCATGAAGCCCTTATCAGAATGGCATAAAGCCCTTGAAACACATTGGCATTAAAGCCCTTGAAACATATGGCATAAAAAGCCCTTGAAAGATGGCATGTAGCCCTTGAAAAGTTGGCATGAAGCCCTTGAATATAGATTGGCATTAAGCCCTTGAACATATAGATATATGAACCCAAGAGGTGTCTCACGCGGATTCTAGAGGTGACTCACGTCGTAGCACTTAGTTCCGTGTAGCACTTTGTTTCATATCAGAACGGCATAAGCCCTTATCAGATTGGCATAAAGCCTGTGTAATGGCATAAAGCCCATGTAATGGCATAAAGCCCTTGTCTTACATGCATGAACTCAAGAGGTGGCTCGTACGGATTCTAGCGGTAACTTGCATTGCAGCACTTAGTTCCGCACAGCACTTTGCTTCATACTTCATACAAAATGGCCATTGGCCTCATAACTTTCACATATGTATGGACTCAAGAGGTGGCTCGTACGGATTCTAGAGGTAACTCGCATTGCAGCACTTAGTTCCGTACAGCACTTTGCTCCATACCAGAATTTCATAAGTCTTAAAGACTGAATCATCATATCATGTCTTAGCATAGCATAATTGGAACAGTAATAGAAATAATTCCAGTTTTCGTAGAATACCATTATGCAATAATGCCCATAAGTTTCCCATAGGTTGGTTACAAATTAATACAGGTGTCTCGCAGACAACTATATAATAATAATAACAACTGTTAACTGAGGCCACATATATCATTACCATATGCTTAATAAGGACAGAATAACCCACATCCTAACGTGAGTCCCATAAGAATGTTAAACATTTGCATGCTTGTCATAGGTTCTTAACGACCTCGGATCCACATGTAGTATAATGGAATAATCTCAGTTTCATACAGATACTTGGTTTAAAGATAACCATAATTCCATTTATTCATTAAGAAACGACGTAGTTTGCTTATAGATAATAGAGAATTATTATCCGTTATTGATAGAACAGAGTCATTTCAAAGTCATACCGATGTATACCAATCTTTTAACGTTCACCTTAACTTTCAATCATCATAAATGTTTGTGTAACATGTTCATGTGACACTTACAAGAAACAGAGCGTTAGTGATAATGATTATCAATGGTAAATAAAATGTACATCTTCGTACTATTACTCACAGTGTGTTGGTGGAGCATTTATTCCTCCCGAAGCGTGTCCTACACACATATGAAGTCAAACATTACTTCTCTAAATCATTTCCCTTAATTTCCTTTCTCATTTTAACATGATTCACAATGCTCGTAATATAGTTCATTCACAAATTTTTAACATTATTTCAAAACATCTCAAAAATCCAATTAAACTTGTACACGTATAATTCAACCCACCAATTCCATGATTCTATTTTCAATTTAGGCAAAATCATTATTTATCATCACAAATTAACCTAGGGTTTCAAGAAAAATAAAGTTTTCCATAGAAATTCAAACTTCTCATATCATGACTTTACATCCCAATTTTCTCCTTGATTATACATCTAAGGGTCATACTCCATCACCTTAACCCATCAATTAAACCCTCAATGCTTCAAACCCGAAATTCCCAAATCTCATAATTTACTCTATATGCTCAAAAATGCAAATTCATACATTTATACAATGGAAATACCACAAATCTATATCTTGATGTAAGTATTGAAGAGAACTAGAACCCCTACCTCCATAATCAAGCAAAGAAGCGAGCTTGAGAAGAAGCTTTCGCAAATCCGAGTTCCAATCGGGTAAAAACATTGATCTTCTCTTGTTCTCCATCCTTGATGCAAAAACCATGGTGGATTGTTGATCAAAATAGAGGAAATCAAGGTTTTGAGGCTAGGGTTTCGAACTTAGAAGAAGAGGAAAGAAGAGGGGAAAAAGAAAATGTGGAAAAAGATCTCAAAATCCCGTTTTTACGTTGCTGTACTCGCCAAACCCGCTCGAGCGTCCTTATTCCCGCTCGAGCGTATCTGCTCCCAGCACAGATTCCAAAACTTCAAAACATGCGTAACTCTCTCATCCGGACTCCGTTTTAGGTCGTTCTTGTGTTCAAATTGAAGCCCCGGAAATAAGCTTTCCAATGGTTCTAACCTCACATCCAAATTTGAAATGTGAAAAAAGAAAAGGGCAAAAGAGTAACTGCTGAACGTAACGAATTGTTCGAATTAAAGATTTTTGGTCCAATCTTACTTTACCATCAAATTACCATCTCAACCAATACTCCAAAATAAAATAAGAAGGTCCCAAATACACTACTACAATGTCAAGGGCAATCTTACTTTTCACGCTCGAGCGTCTTTTCCTACGCTCGAGCGTGCACAGACCAATAAGGCAGTCCGCTTGAGCGTCAACTCCTCCGCTCGAGCGGAAATTCTCAACTCCCAGAATCTCAAGCCGTCTGCAAAATTGCTGGGAACCCCAAAAGTCCGCTCGAGCGTCAAATCCTCCGCTCGAGCGGAGGGAAAAATTCTGGGTCGTCATAGAAATACTGTTGCTAGAGAGATAAGTCACAACCTCCATGCTTTTGGGCTGGGGTACAAGCCAACTACAGAAGACTGGAAAAGAAAAAAGGATGAGTTGAGAGAAAGAGTTAAAGCAAGAAGGGCCGGGAGGCAATATGAACTGGTCCACAAGCTAATACGAGGAACCCTGAACGGACGTTTTGTTCACCAAGGAGAGGATTTCCCTTTCTGTGGATTTCCAGAGCCATGGGTCAAGCGGGAAACCCAGATGAGGTACCCGGGATTTGAGATCTTCTTTGATCACCAGTTGTCGAACAATGAAGAAGAAGAGAAGCAGATTGACCCGAGTGTCGGTACAGGATAGGACAAACATGCCAGCTTGGATAGCATTGAAGAGGAGTTGTTAGAGATGGCACTGGCTAACACTTTGGTGATGACGTACTAATGGCCTTTGGCACGCGTCACCGGTTTCCTAAATTTCTCAAAAATATTTAGGTGGCGACTCTGAAATTTGGCAATGCAGTCCATTTTTGACATCTTTGATTCAAAATCGATTTTCTAAAATGATTTGCTGAATTTGGACTCTTTTGTATTTATTCATTTCACATTGTACTTGTAAAATTAGATTCAGAATCACAAGAGTTTGAACTGTAGGGCTATCGTATCCGAGGAGATTAAACCCCTCCAAGGAGTACGAAAAGCAAGCTACAGTAGACGTTTTAAAACTCTTTTCTACCATCTCCAATCTCTCTCTCTCTCTCTCTCTCTCTCTCTCCCCTATTATTTTCTCTATTCCGTTATGTTTTTTCTATGTTGAAACACAAAAAATCTCTGTCTTTGTTTTTCTTTGTGTTGAAATACAAAATTTTCTTTATGTTTTTTGTATTTTTCTCTAAGTTGAAACACAAAATTTTCTCTATATCACTATGTTTTTCTCTTTTTTATGCGTTTTCTTTGTGTTGTCTCTGAGTGAAATTTCACTCTATATGAAGTCCAAAAAAAAATTACTGTGACGTAACAACGAACATAGTAAAATTTCATGATTTTTTTTTTTTAGAATTTCATATTATTCATGTCTTGTTTGAAAGATCTGGGCAATAGGATTCTAACAATATAAAATTTATAAAAGATGGAGATGTAAACCAAACGTTATTAAATTTTAAAATTTTAAAATCACTTAAACAAATTAAAATGTAACTAGTCGTAAGGCTTTTTTTTTTTCCAAAATGGTTAATCATGTTTGTTGGAGGATCTGAATACTACTAAAAAATTATTTATTCCTATTCTTCTGAAGTAATATTAGTAGGGATCTAACAAAAAATCCCATTTTTTCCAACATTTTTTTATTTAATTAAAAAGGAGTTCAAAAAAGTACAGACAAAATTAAGTAAAAATGGAAATATGTAAAAATTATATTGATATGTGTAAAAAAAAGTATAAAAATATGTTAAAAAATGTTTTAAATTATCTCAAAACTAACATAATACCCGTGCTATGCACGGGTATAAATAAATAATCAAAAATTAAATAATAACATGAATTTTATTTTAAAATATATAAGAAAAATAATTTCAAATCAATTAAGTTTTAACCTTTTTAAAAATATTTCTCTAAATTTAATTGTGTGTTCTAAGTTATTAGAAATAAAAAAATACATATCATTGTTTAATTGAAAAAGTTTTTTATAAATGATAAATTACAAAAAAATTACATTTATGATCCCAAAAAATAAAATAAAATACACGAATTCATTTCGTCCAATGAGTTCTGTAAGTTTAGTTTATTCTATGTTAAAATTCACCTCATGATATGGTAAATCACATTTGTCAATGTACTAATTATCCTTTGACTATTTTGCAAATTCTAAAAATTTACCTACTCATATTTAAAAATTATAATTTATCTTATGTGATAACTCTTCTATTACAATGGGTAATTTTTTGTTTTCTAGACCTAGTGTTGGGATAGATATTAAAAGTGACCTGGGAGTTGGTTGATTCAACCTTTATGCCAACTTAATTCTGACCATATTATTAAAAAATTGTCTTTGTCGATATTTAACTCATGAACCACTTGACCCATTTACTTATTAAATTGTTAAATACATTTCTATTAATACTTTTTATAACAAAAATCATAAATATGAACATGCTTATTTATTTTAATTTTTAAACTTGGGTAAAAAAAAAATTTATGTTTAAACTACAATATTTAGGTATATTTATGCATGAAAAAATTATCTAAGATCTAGTTAGTATGAACTATGGAATAAATTCTAGTTCTAACTTTGGATCTTATCTTTAAAATAATCAGTTAATTAGTATAAGCATTTGGTTATAATAAATTTAAACTTTATATGTAAATTATATCATAGTTTATTATATTGTGACGCATATGAGTTAGTTTGAAAGTGTTAATAGTGGATTAACACATTAAAAATAGCGTAGAAACTAAGTTTGAAATTATTTTTGTACTAATTCTTGGCTCAAGTCGATCCTTAGAGAATTGTCTTGATTCATATCTAATTAATGATTACTTGGCCCATTTGTTTATTTAATTATTAAATTGATAAATATTTTTTAAATGATAAATGTGCAATAAATATTTGACGCCTAATTTTATTTTATCTTTTTAGATGCCACATGACTTTTTAGTTTTTAAAAATAAAAATTTTAATTAATATTTTTAATTTTGAAATTATATAAAACTAACATTATGTTTGGAATTTCTTTTAAAAAAATTTTAAATTTTAAATTTCAAATTAGATATGAATTAAATATTATTAGATTTTTTATTTTTTTGACTTTCTATATAAATATTTTTAAATTCCGAAATTATAGATATGATTAGATAAGCCAAATCAAATTATTACAGATTTTTTTGTCACATTTATAATCAAAGAAAATTATTAAAATAATAATAAAAAATAAAAAAACTTACCATATTTTTTATTAGACTATTTAATGAAATGATAAGAAAAATATCAATAAAATGAAAAGAACCAATAATATAATTACAAATGTATTTTTTATATTTAAAAATTTTAAAAATTATATTAAAACTTTGAACCTTAGAAAATAATGTTCTTTCTTGTATAATAGTAGACATTACATTAAAATTTGAGAATCTTTTCATCCTTATCCTTTAGCCAATTACTTGTTATTTACTCAAAATTTAAAACCAAAAGTTATTTTATTTTATTTTTAAGAATAAATTACAAATATAACTCTTAAGATTTGCTTAAAATATTAATTGTTGTCTAATATAATTTCAAAAATTATAAATATGTCATTATCAAAAAAATTATTTAACAGAATTAACTGAAAAAATAAAATTTTTAACTACTCTCTCATACAATAATAAAATTATCTAAATTATTAATTGAAATAAATTTCTGATATCATTAAAAACTATTAATTGACTTAATAGTTTATTAATAAAATGGATTAGTTGATATGAAATTAAAATTTTAAATGATGAAATATAATTTTTTAAATTATAAAGAACAAATTATATTTTAAATAAATTTTAAAAATGTATTTATAATTTATTTATTTATTTTTATTATTATTTTGGGTTACATCCATCTTAAGGCGTATTCTAATTGAACACAATCTTATTAGTCCCAAACGCGTCATTGTCAATCACATCTTATATGTTAAGTAAAAGTACATGTGAATGTCAGTGGAAGTTTAAAATATATATATATATATTTATAGATTAATGATAAATTTAAAAAATATTAAATTATAAAATGATAAAGATTGGGCTTCTTTTCAATCTTTAATTAAATTAGAAAGGTGTTGTTGGGTCTATTGACTCACTTTTAAATCCCGTTTTGATAATTTAAATTGTTTACATTTTAAGATTCAGATCAGTTTTGTGTTTGCTGAATCTTAAAATATATGACATACTCGTTAAAACTTAAAATATAAACAGTTTATAGCTTATAATTTATGCCTAAACAGCTTATAGCTTATAACTATGAACATAAGCTTCTGCCTAAACATTTTAAGATTCAGCCCTGTTTGGTAGAGCTGTGGGAAAGTGCTTATAGCTTGTGCCAAACAGCTTATAGCTTATAACTATGAACATAAGCTGATTTCTGACTTATAAATTAAGCATCTCCTGCCCCACTCAAAGTATAAGCTGATTTCTGATTTCAAAAAGCTATAAGCTATAAGTTATAAACTAAACCAAACACATCAAAATAGCTTAAATTAAGCTGAAAGCTAAAATAAGCAGCTTTGAAGCTGCACCAAACAGGCAATACTCGCTAAAACTTAAAATATAAACAGTTCAAATTATCAAAACGGGACCTAAAAGTAGGCCAAATATGCCGAATAACACCTCTTCAATCCGATTAAATACTAAAGAGAAGGCCAATCCAAACGATAAACTCTTTCATTAATAAGTAATTAATTTTTAACTTTTACGCTAACATGTATTTTTCCCTTATTTTTTATGATGACTATACCCATTTCCCTGGACTGATTATTTGGTGGAAGGATGAATGATTATTTGGTGGAAGAATAAACAAAGATTGAGACCACCAATCTTTCACACCTAAAAGGAAAATGCTATCGAAGGAATATCCGCACTAAAAAATCTTATAAAAGGAATATTCTTAAAAGATCTTTACAAATGTTTAAATCTGTATATGGACAATTATAGAAGAAAAAAATCTCTTAAAAAATCAATAAGCAATTGTATTGATCCAGCAGCGTTAAAAGAACAACGCTATCAATCAGAAAGAAAAGATGAAATATTCGAAGTAAACAAAGCATTTGGAAATTTTAGTTTTTGGGAAAATCTCGATTTTATTAATAAGAAAGAAATAAAGTTAGAAAAAAGAGGACCATTAAATACTCATATAAAATATGACATTATTCCTAAAACAACAAAAAATGAGCCTGTTTCTAAATATGGAATATATCTTGATTTCGACAGTGTATAGGATGCCTTTGGGGTTAACAAGTGCACCTAATAGTTCAGACTTCTGATCTCCTAATCTAATCTTATTAGTGCAATGTGAAACAAAGGATGAGACTCCAAATTCAATATTTTTTTGTAGAAAATCCATTTATTTGCAAAAATATGACAGAAATGGACTACATTATTAGATCTCAGAGTCGCTACCTAATCTTTTGGGTAAATTAAGAAATTTGTGACTCGTGCCAAAGGCCACTGTCCATTATAATCAAAGTATCTCAGCTCAGGAACTTAGGTATGAGGGGGGGAAGGTCATTAATTGAGCACCCCCGCTCATCCAATCAAAAAACCGGCATCTACTAAGTCATGATGTGATTTTTATAATCAATATATATTCATATTCCCATTATTTATAAATGCTATCATTACCATCTGAGGCATGTAAATATAAATTATGTCGCGAATTTTGCTTATGCTTTGATTAATGCTTTTGAAAAGCTTTTTTTGTTTTGTACAAACTCAGAAACATAAAAATCAATTACATTCCAAAACAAGCAATATAACCCCATCCACTAGCATTAAAATAGATATATCATAAAAGCACGTAGCCACCTAGTACAGCAATGGATGCAATAAGTAACATGTATATGTAATATGCTAAAGTAAAGAACCACTCACCTAGTACTCCAAGGTAAGCCAAAGAAATAGTAATATCATGCATGGTCTTATATGCAATTAACTAATTCACTACATACACAATATGTATCTAAAGGTACGGATACTAAAATATGACAAGGATATCATCTCAAGACATGGGATAGCGCATGTAATAACCCGATCCTCGTACACGTTTTCTGATATACGTTCAGTCCCTTTATTCTGAGCAGTTAAATGCTTATTGTGAAATTTCATGAGAAATTAGGTTTAATTAAGTGAGCCTTATGATTATATATCCATATCTGTTTAATAAGAGGAATATTTGTTGCAATCCTAATGTTTGAATCAGAAATTGGAAGCCTTAGAAGCTTAATATTCCGAAATTGAGTTTATATTTAAGATCAGCATACTTTTTAGATTAGAATATGATATTCTGTGAAATTTCATTTGGGAATTATTAAACTGATTAAATTTCGTCATTATTCAACTATATATATATTATATATGCCCCTTTGAGCATTTGACTTTGAACCTTATGTAAAGATCTCTTGAGAGAGAGAGAAGCAAAGAGTTGAGGAGAAGAGGAAAGTTCTTCAATTAAGAGGGTTTATAGGGGGATTTTAACTCAAGGTATGTTTAATCTACTCTAATTGACCTCTCTCTTGGAATTGAGTAGAAATTGCTCTAAATTATGGAAGGTAGGGTTGCTAATATGGATTATGTATGTGTTAAGTGATTGGATGAGTTGTTAGTTCTTGTGTTGAATTGAGTTGAAGTTGTATCGAGTTATTTAGTGAGAAGTTACATCCTACTTCTTCACTTATTAAGTTTGAACTCATCCATGTAAACAAAGAGTTACATATGTGAGTGTGTATGTGCATGTGGGTGTGTGTGTGTGTGGAAGATGAAATGTTATGGAATTGAGTATGTTGTGGATTCAAAATTAAGGATCTAATTCATATTAGATTGACACATGATTATAGTCCCTATTTATATGATTTTTGGCCCATATTCTAGCAAATGATGGACTTGTTTTGTGCTTTGCAAACATTCACCAAACTGAGTTTTTGTTTGGAAAATTTCGGACTGAAACTGAGCAAATCGCCGCACGTATGGGAGTCATGGCCGCACGTGCGGGAAATGATGAATTTTTGGGATTTTTGCCACTGCTAAAAAGGCACGTGCGGGGCCGACCGCCGCACGTGCAGGGCCAACCGCCGCACGTGCGGGGCTTACAGCCGCACGTGCGGCCCATGCTGAAAAAGTCCGTCTGCTCCATTTTCTCTATTTGACCCTCTCATATTATTAAAATAATTATTTGATACTTTTAGGATGGTTGTAAATTCATGCAAAGCATAATGAACTAAATATTGTTTAACAAGGAAACGAACTAAGTCTTGAGTGGCGTGCACTTGTAGGGCACCTACCGGGAGGAGCTATCACTCCATCAACGCACTGTGAGTAATAGTGCTGTAATCACACATTTGATTACCGTTAATATTTCTTTTTATTAACGCTCTGCTCTTCACAAGTAGTTATGTTAGCTTTATGTTGATTGGGAACCGGTGTGAACATTGAAAGATTTTGGCGTACATCGGTACGACTCTGAACCTACTCTGTAGTCCGGTTAAGATTAATGATTATCGTTAATGTACCAACTTGTAAATACACCTACTTGTATAACACCTTTACCTCCGGTTAAGATTAAGATTTTGGCGTACATCAGTAAATACACCTTTACCTCCGGATTATCGTTACTATAACGTTCTGTTAATTGCAAGACAAGGATGTCGATTTACGATGAACCATGAGGAAATCTAAACATGTCCTTGGGTCATACGTGGTTACTATTGATCGTTAAGATTAACATTCTGTTATCTGCTAACTTGCAGTATTGAGTCACGACAAGCAAATGGAATGTATGTGTATTATGAAATTAAGGTATTATGTATCTCCGAATTATTATTAACGCTCTGTTTAACGCAAACTAGCTATGTTAACTCATGTGAATGATTGGAAGAATCTGTGTGCCTCTGTATACCCTGGGACTAATAATATATGTGTTTTATGTTAATGAATATTGTTAATGTTATGATATACATAAGACGATTATGTTAACCTGCAATAAACCATGAGGTTATTCCATTCTGTTTATTCGTTCCATTCTTACTGTGACATGATATGAATTGTTCGGCCTTAAAGACCTAATATTTTCTGGTATGAAACAAAGTGCTGTACGGAACTAAGTGCTGCAATGCGAGCCACCTCTAGAATTCGTATGAGCCACCTCTTGAGTCCATACATATGTGAACTGGGCTTAAAGCCGATGTGAAAGCTATGAGACCTATGGTCGTTCTGTGAAAGTTATGAGGCCTATGGCCGTTCTATGAAAGTTATGAGGCTTATAGCCATTCTGTAACATCTGTGAGGCCTATGGCCAATTTATGACATCTGGGCCTATGGCCATTCTGTATGATCTGTTAGTATGAAACAAAGTGTTGCACGGAGCTAAGTGCTACCATGCGAGCCACCTCTTGAGTTCATACATACATGAAAAAGGGCCTTATGCCATTCTGTTTAAGGGCTTTATGCCATTCTGTTTACGAGCTTGATGCCTCTCTGTCCAAGGGCTTGAAGCCATTCTGTTTAGGCCTAAGGCCATTCTGGAAATAATTACAATTATGAACCTATGGGGCCGAGGGCCAATTTGTGAATGTGTGAACCCAACGGGCCAAGAGCCAATCTGTGAAGTTGTGAACCAACAAGGCCGTTTTGAAATGTGTACCGAATCAGATTGACCACATAATTTCTGCACCCACTTATGCTTTGAAATGTATATGTACATCGTAATTCAAGTGAATCATTAAATTGTTTACGTACTACTATTCACTGAGCTTGGCTCACTTTATATTATGCTTGTTTCTGTAGGCACTCCACTTGGAAATCAGTCTTAACCCATGGCATCCATTCCTCTTTTGTCAACCTCAGAGGGTCCAGACACTTATGAAGGCAGCTCATTTTATGGGGTTCTGCTAAGCTTTTGGTTTTGTACCCTGTTTGTCCGTCTAAGGTTGAAGTGTATATAATCCCTTTACCTTTCAATGTTTTGTTATACGCCCAATCTTGAGGGCTGGGTCTATATATATATATATATATATATGTACATAGCTAAATTCGCTGGTGCACATCACTGTATGTTTGTCTGCCTTAAGTTCTATTTGTGATCCTGGCATGATAGTGGTCGCTCAATGGATGTAGTTCTTTTATTTATATCAATTTATGTTGTTAAATGCTTCCGTTCAAACCCCATATATTTTGTATATCAGGTTAAGAATCCGGTTCTGATTAGGTCATACCCAAACTTTTAGGGGCGAGTTGGGGCGTGACAGCGCATCTACACAATATAACGGCTTAGGTTAGACTCGACCCTTTAATGTTCTTGAATCCCTGATACGATACTCTTTGTCGTTGTCTATACTCCTACTTGTCTTGTTGTTGAGTATGGAGTTGTTGGTTGTGTTGTGAACAGGTTGGTAGCTTTTTTTTAAGGGAATCATGTCTGTTTTTTCTCAAGTTCGCTCGAGTGGTATTTTCTACGCTCGAGCGGTCTTCTATAGTCTACAAAACTTCTAGGAGGGGGTCATTGGGCGCTCAAGCCATGGTTTGATCGCTCGAGCGGTCTGTGCATATACTAGATCAGGGGAAAGGGTTTTTTTGTCACTTTTTCATCTCTTTTCTCTCTCTAAAACATTTCTAAACCAAATTTCTTCTCTCTCTATAATTCTTGCTTAAAACCTTTCTATACACCCAAATCTATTTATTTCACCACCATAGTGCTTTGCAGTAAAATGTAGCACTTGGCGAGGGCTTCCATTTAATCTGAGCGGATCGTCGTTTCGTCGCCAGTGATTTTTAAGTTGTCTCCTCTTCACTTCGAGATGTAGGGATTTCTTTGCTCCTTTTCAATTCCTTGTTATAGATATACATGTGGTAGTTTTTATAGTATTTAAAAGCAAGTTGTTAAGAAATTTTACAAAAGCATAGTAGAGGTTTGGGGTTTGGATTTTGGGAGTTGGAATTGGACGAGTTGTGGGTGTCTCAGTTAATTGAGAGGTAACTAGGGAAGTTCGTGTTGAGAATGAAAAAAAAAAACCCTAATTTATCATTATGGGCTTAATTAATTTTAAAGGGGTGAAGGTGTGTAATAACCAAATTATGTGTTAAAGAATTGGAATAGTGGCTTGGTTGTTAAAATGAAACTTAATTAGGTTTAGTAGTGGTTTTGATTAACTTTGTATTGTAGTTGTGTTTTTATGAATTAGATTGGTTTAAGGAAAAAGGAGAAGTTTAGGCCAAAGGTGGACGTAGTTGATGGTTTTGAAACTACGGATTTGCTGTTGGAAATAAAATGGTGTGTGTAACTCTTTTATGAAAGGAAATGAGAAACGGTTGATTTGAAAAGGTGGACTTATTTATGGATTTATATTGTATGAGTCGTGTATCTATTTATTAGTTTAGAGGTTTTGTCCTTCGTCATCGGTAAAGGATATCGTTGTTGTTGTTGAGTAGATGATGTGTATGTATTACACTTGTGCAATATTATATAGTTTAGCATGTTGTACTATTATTGTGTTATTCTTGAGGATCCGTTTCCCTCTGGGTGAGACTGGTAAAGCGTGGTGCCTTGACAAAGGTCTCTCATCCCTTCTGATTTGCGCTCGGTAAAGTGTGAAAGGAGGTCTGTTTCTCTCCTTATTGAGCCAGTAAGGCATGGCACCTTGTGATAGATTCCTCTCCCTTCCAATTTGTGCCCATTAAAGTGTGACCTTAAGGTCATTCCCCTTTGAGTAAGACCAGTAAAGCGTTATGTGTTATGTGGGTTATATCATTTGCCATCTGTGCTGTAGGCCGGTGGAAATAGAAGTATGTATTACGTTTAGTTATTTATGTTTAGAAATATATGTTTCTTGGTATGCTGCTATGGATGTTCCTTGCCCTTGGGCATAAGGTCAGGGAAGATAGTAGATGTGCTGTTGCATAAGTGTGTGTAGTGGGTTAAGTTATGAGATTGGGTTATGACTCGTATATGTGGACGTGCATTCAAAACAAATGTGGAGATAGAATACTTTTATATGAACATGGTGATCTAAAGAAACAAGGTTGTGTTGTGAAGTAATGCTTTTTGAACTAAATTGGATAATTGGGAAGAAAAGAAATAGCTTTACACCTTGTGGTGTTCAAATGGACATTCAAATGGACATTTTTGGAGACAATGTACTTATATAAATATATTTTGAATATTAAACTCTCACATTATTTATATTGTACGTCACGATGCATTACAATCATAGATATATGCATGTTGTTATTGTTTAGGATCATGTTAGGATCTCTACTAGATTTTATATTCATCCCACGTTGCTAATCATTTTTCAGGTGCAAGTTGAGAAGTGTTTCAAAATCGGCGATCTTTTTAATTGTTGGCCACAAGGCCTTATATTGTTGGCGGAATGCCATTGTTGTAAAAAAAAGGTTAAACCCTTGATTTTTATATAAAGATGTAAGCCTATGGACGTTTTGTTTAAGTGTAATTCATGTTACAATCAATATATGTATGATGAAAGGACTTTCCTTTATTTATGGATGTAATGTATGTGAAGTTCTGCATACTATTAATGAAAAAGGATTTATATTAATAGATATGGTAATGTTATTCATATAATAAAAAGTGGGGCATGACAATTTGATATCAGAGCTTACTGAGTTTGAATACCTTAGGCTCGTAGGAAGTGATTTTTATCACAATGTGTTTATTATGCTTGATAAGGACATTTACATATAGTTAGGATAAGTGTTAGGATTCTATGTGTTACGTTTATGTGAGCATGAGATTAAATTTTATGGATAGTGCTGGGAGCCAATGAACTTGCTTTGAGGTCTTATTGGAAATACGCTTGACCAACATGGTTTCTGATGAGAATTCATTAAGAGTTCCGAACGAGTAGCTATCTTTGTGGACTTGATCCGATTATGTGATTAAATGTTTAATTGTTTATTTGAATAAGATTGTGTGATATTTTGTTAAGTGTGTCTTTAACTTAGTGGCGGTGAGTGTATATAACGGCTTGGGTTAAACCCAACCCTTTCATGTTCTTGGATCCGTGATCCAATACTCTTTATCGTTGTCTACACTCCTTCTTGTCATGTTGTTATTGAGTTTGGAGTTGTTAGTGGTGTTATGAACAGGTTGGTAGTTCGTCTTTTTAAGGAAATCAGGCCTGCTTTTCTTCAGGTTCGCTCGAGCGGTATTTCCTGCACTCGAGTGATCTTCTGTAGTTTGCGAAACTTCTGGAAGGAGGTCATTTTGCGCTCGAGCCGTGTTTTGGTCTCTCGAGCAGTCTGTGCGTATATTAGATCGGGGAGAAGAGTTTTTCGTCACTTTTTCATCTTCTCTATCTCTGTAAAACATTTCTAACCCTAATTTCTTCTCTCTCTCTCTCTCTATCTATCTAGTTATTGTTTAAAACCTCTCATACACCCAAATCCATTGATTTCACCACCATAGTGCTTTGGAGTAAAATGAACAGCTTCATGAAGGCTTTCATTTAATCTGAGTTGTTCGTTGTTTCGTGGCCGGTGAGTTTTTGGATTGTCTTCTCTTCTTGCTTGAGGTAGGGATTTATTTGTTTCTTTTCAATACCTCGTTATAGATATACATGTGGTAGTTTTTATAACATTTAAAAACAAGTTGTTAAGGAATTTTACAAAAGCATGATAAGGGTTTGGGGTTTGGATTTTGAGAGTTGGAATTGGATGAGTTATGGGTGTTTTGGTTAATGGAGAGGTAGCTGGGCATGTTCGTGTTAAGAGTGGAGGGAAACCCTAATTTATCATTATGGACTCAATTAATCATAAAGGGGTGAAGATGTATAATAACCTAGTTATGTGTTAAAGAATTGGAATTGTGGCTTAATTATTAAAATGAAACTTAATTGAGTTTAGTATTTGCATTCAATCTTTTTTTTTTTCAATTTTAGTTTTTATAAGTCCATTTAAACTAGAAGATCTTAAATTTAAAAATAAATAAATTTCACTAGAACCAAAATATGTCAAATTTTTTAGTATTTTTTGATAAAATTTAACTAATTTTCTTTGAATAGTTTTCAAATTTTTTTTCAAAATTTTCTAATTAAATTTAAAAGGAAAATTCTTTTACTGAAAGTTAAAAAAAGTACAAACAAAAATAAATAAAAAGAGAAATATATAAAAATTACGTTGATAGGTGTAATAAAAAAACATAAAAATATGTAAGAATATTTTAAATTTTGTAAAAATTACATTAAAATTTGAGGATCTTTTCATCCTTATCTTTTATTTATTGACAGCCAATTAGCTATTTTTTACTCAAAATTTAAATGCATCTCAAGTAAGTTATAGTTTTTTTAGGGCGCTCAGTCCAACTGTTCAAATTCAATTTTTTTTTTTTTGTCCAAAAAATCACGCATTAAAATATTATGTCCATAAGGATAACCTTATGTGAAATCTCTCTCTCTCACCAACCTCGTCTCTCTCTTTTTCTATGTTCTTGATTTTTTGCCAGCCCCTCTTTCTCAAAGAGTTTGAATCCTCGGCTACACTATCCTACGGCCCTCCCTGCCGCCCTCCAAAACGACGTTGTTTCGGAATTTTTTTATTTTTTTATTTTTTTTGCTTTCTCCTTTTCTTATTTTGAACCCTAGCCTCTGAGACAAAAGAGGCACGATTTGGACGAGAGAGAAAGCGGCGACGAAGGGAGGTGATGGATGCAGAAGCAAGGTGAGGTGAGGGCAGTAGAGGTGACGAATAGAGAGGCTACGGAGGCGAGGCGAGGAGAGGCGGCAGTGAGGCAACTGAGGCGACGAGAGATGAACTGAGAGGGCGACGATGAGGTTCGTTTCTAGTATCGAATGAACCTTCTAGTTGCACGATGAATTTTGAAGCTTTATTTTTGAGTTGGATACAGATGTTTGGTGTATCAAACTTGAACCATGGGTCATTTACAAGAACCCTACCCATTTCTCTACCTCTGCTTTGATTATTTTTTTTAAAAAAAATTATGACATTCACACTCGATAGAGATTGATGCATTTTGAATATCTGAACAAGAGATTGATGCATTTTGTATTCTATGATTGACAATGTAGGTGAATAAGATCAATAATTGTACAATTGTAAGAAAATAGTTAACTTTGTCATATAGAACAATAAGAACAGGTTTTAAAGTGAAAGACCATAATCACCCCAAAAAAAAATATATTGCATGAATTAATTCCGTTAATAGTCTGAAGTACACATTTGTTATTATAGGTGATGTTAATTTGAAATATGGAATTGATGCATTTTATTATTATTTTTTTCTTTGGATTTAACTTGAAATCTGGAATTTAAATTTCTATTAAAAGTTTACAGCAACCTCTTTAAACTCACCACATTGATGATGTTAATTTCTGTAATATTTATCTGTAATCTTCAATGATTAGATATATCTTTAATATTCTCTTTACTCATTTTTGTGTTGTCTTTAATATTCAAGGGGTTTACATGAACCCTTTAATGGAATCCAAGGGTTTTGTTTCAGAAAACAAGGGGGTCTTGGTGTGCTTAACCCTTGTTTTAGTAATTGATGAGAACAGATCTCCATGTACCTAATCTTAAGCTGATAATGTTATTTGAGTTTGATAGTAGGAACAGTTTCTAGATCTATTGATGATGGTTTCTTTAATGAGCATGGTGGTAGTAAGGATGCACTTAGTTATTCATGCATTTCAGTGGCAATATATGTATAAATTTATATATTTTTAAAATTAAATAAAATTGGTATGGCATCCTCTCCATCATCAATTGAAAGTCATAACCTTTTGTTGAGATTTAGTGTGAACATAAGTTTTAACTCGAGGAAAAATAAACTGGACTCAAATGTTATGAATGAGAAAATGCTTTGTTGTGAATTCTAAGTAGAATGAAATAGAACCATTAAAAAACCTGGATAGCTTGACACATTTATATAATACAAAAGTTAAGTAGTTATATCACTATTTTCTTGAAAATGTTGATTTGGAACTTGAGCTCAATAATGTTGTAGAATTGTGTCATCAAGGGTTTTCCCTAAAGTTTGTTAATTCAATTCATATAGTTCAATGGAAGATCATTTATTTAAATCAATAATGGTTGAAATTTGTAAACAAAAAGGTCGGTGATGTTGTGATCCATCACATTGACAAAACATTGATTTGTGAAGTCCAGTGAAATGAGAGAATATGATCTCTTGTTATTTAACTATGTACTTCTTACTTGACTGTTATGTCTACAAGCTATCTGTAAATAGAATAAGCCTTTCACCTATGAATTGTGTATATAATTTTGTAGATGTCAACTTCAAGTGTTAACGGCAGTACCTTAGATCAATTAACGTATTGCAACAAAAATTGTCCTAAATGTCGTAAAAAAACAACTATTTGAATTTTCAAGACAAAGCGAAACAAAAACAAATTATTTTATTGTTGTCATGATTGCGGTGGTTTTATTGGATGGTGCTTGCCAACAAATTCACAATGTATAGGTGAAGAAGCAGTGCAAATGGAAAACATGCCAACTGTCACCGAACAACTTCAATTTATGAGCGAACAACTTCAATTTCAAAGTGAAGAACTTCAATTTCAAAGGGCGAAGATGCTTAAGTTGGAAACAGACATAAATCGAAGTTTGTGTCATATTTATGGGTTGTTCATCTTGCCTGTAATTGGTATCGTGTTAGTTATAAAGATGTAATAGTTTTGTAAACTTTATTTTTGTATGGTTATCTGGACTTGGTGGTGGCACTTTGTATGGTTATAAGGTTATTTTTGTGAACTTTTTTTTTCTGTATGGTTATCTGGACTTGTTATGTGGTTATTTGTAATAGTTTTATGAACTTTATACAAGCTCAATGATAATATAATTTGATATGTTTGGGGTCTAAACATCACACTACATAAAGTGTACAAGTGTATAACTTGGCTCAAGTGTATAAACATTTCATCCATTCAGGTCCTCTATTTGTCCAGCAACAGGCTCACTAAGTAGCCAATGCAGATCAATGACATTTTGTAGAAAAATCATGACATTTTCATATATTAGGAGCTCCATTCCAAACTACATTCTCATGGTTATAAACATGATAACATGAACAAACAAGTAGCCAATGTAGCTCAATGCTCCAAAAATATGAACCTCCCCCAGCAGAGCAGTATAATCTGTCCATTACAGGGTGTAATCAAAACACGAAATCAATGACATTAATCTTTCCATTACCAAGTATATATATGCATGCATTCTGCTCCCAATATTTAAACCTATAAATCCCTATCTCAATCATACAGCAAACATCGAACATAATAAAATTTGAATATTCTTCTCATTCATAGCATAAGAATCAAAAAATAACATCATAAAAAAATAACATGCATCAAACATTGTTCCCATTGCAAACATTGTTCCTATTGTTCCCAAACATATCCTTTCCAAACATTGTTCCCATTGCAAAAAAATAATATCAATAATGACCCAAATCTGAACAACATAAAAAAATACACCCAAATCTAAAAAATATAATAACATCATCGTTCGTTCAGGGATGTCCGTGTACATGATTGTCAACAAGACTATGTAAGGCTTGTGACATTTGGACTACAAAGTGTTGAACAGTAATACCTCAAAGCAACTCCTGAAATGATTTCTGAGTGGGATAGACTAAAGGCATTGATTGAGACGTGTTACTTCCCTGCAATAATGCTAAATTTATTAAAATATTGATACAATGTATACTACCATTTGAATGTAAAGTATATAAGAAATTATAACTTACATCATATGTAGGATACAAGACATAATGAACACTTGTACAACCCATGACAAAAGGAGGTTGAGATTGAAATACAGGTCGAGATTGAGAAATATAGACACCATGACCATGACCCTAAAGTAAACCAACATAAAGCAAATAATACATGAAATGAAAAAAAATTACTAATGCATTTTCATTTTAAAAAAAACACACAATATGAATTATTACCTCAACATAATTACTACCCATAATGAAAGGAGGTTGAGATTGACCTTGGGAAGTATAAACAGTAACACCCTATATAACCAATGCAGGAAAAAAAAAATTCACATGACTACATTGCAAGAAGAACCAATGAAGATATGTAAGAATCTTAGTTATCCAACAACATTAATAAAGTAAAACAATGGTTTCATATGAGGTTCAATTTCCCTAAGATCTATGCATGTCAGAGGTTGCATACAATATTAAATATTACCTGTATTGAATGATTACCAAAGGAGGTTGAGATTGACCTTAGGGAGCACAAAAAGAACCATCCTACATGCAAAAAAAAAAAAAAACCAAAATAATAAATATCACCCTACTAGATTACAAGAATAACCAATCCAACAAAGTTAATACAAGGTTGCACACAATAGTAAATATTACCTGAATAGAATTATTACCCATGGCGGCAGGAGGCTCAGATTGACCTTCGAAAGTACAAAAAGTATCACCCTACAAATGACCAATTTTTTTAATTCATTACTTTTCCAACACACATAACACAAAATTGGTAACACATATCACATAACAATTACCTTCTTAGATTTCATTCTTTTTGTCACGACCTAAACCCGCCCCTAGAAGTTTGGCATCGTAACCGGCCAGTAATCCAAGATTACCAAAGGCCTTCCTGTACAAACATAAATAACCGGGGTTCGTGGAAGCGAAGACAGAATACTATAGTTCAAAGAGCTGTGCATATATATGAACAAATATTTACATGCCAAAAATGTTAATTTACCCACTTACTTTACATAACATGTAACAAAAGATCATACATAAAACATAGGCACATGCCACAGATGTACAACAAAACAAAACTCACTAACGGCCTTCCAGGCCTAGCCCCAGCTCGGAGGCACACAAAACACCAGGTAAGCTTCAAAACGGCGGCTCGGTCAAGACTCCGCCTAGGCTTGACTCCCAGAACGCTCACCTATAAATACATATTTACAAACAGTGAGCTAAAGCCCAGTGGATAACATTAAAGTAAAGGGGTAGTAAACGAATTCCACATAACATATACGTAAAACAAATCATCCATAATCAAAACATAACATAATGGTACATCTCATTGGATACAACACATATCGTCTTCCGACTAGAGAATCGGTTCCAGATATCGATTAACGCATATCGCCACAATGAAGTGGCTAACGAGATCTCGAAAACAATCATGTGTCATGGACCCGCATTTACATGCCATCCCTCATGACTTGGGACTATCCACAGATGCCATAATAGATTCACAAATAGGACATTCGTTCACGAAAAATAATATCATACAGAAATCATAATTTAACGTAACACGTTTGGAACATAGTTCATATTAACGTAACTTCACAGAAATGTTACTCACAGTGGGTTTCCAAAACCGGTTGTGCGGTCTTTGAGGTTTGACCTACAAATATCAACATTTATAACACAATTCCTTAATACACATAGTCATTAAATCAAGTAGTTCATGCATTCTATTCTTTCTCAATTTTATTTCATGTTATGAGATGCTAAATGATGCAAATAATATGTGAAAATCAGATAAATGAAGGCCTAAAAGTCATAAAATGGGAAGAGAACAAAATCAGAAAAATGCACTGTTGGGCCGCACATGCGGTGGCCCAGGCCGCACGTGCGGTGGAACTACAGTGGGCAAAACAGGTTGGGCCGCTCGAGCGGTGGCCCAGGCTGCTCGAACGGTCTGGGTAGAAAAGTAGTCCGAAATTTTGTTCAACAAGGGCTCTCCCTCTTGCAAAATCAACTTCAAAATTTATGAAAACAAGGCCTAAAACAATTGAAACACAACTTGAATTCAACATCATAATTCTTAAACAAGACCCACATGAATCATATAAAAGCTCAAACCTTGAGTTAAGTTAGAAAGCCATAAACTTGCACATAAAAGCTTCATGTCTTAAAATCCATGGAGTTCTCCCTCAAATATGCCAATATAAACATAAATCATATATTTATGCATGTATGCTCAAGTTAAACATAATTTCCCTTTCATTCCATTTACTTGCCATGATATAATAGATGATTCAACCTTATTTCAAGAAATTAGAGAGAAATTCTTACCTTGATTATTTAATTGGAGAAAGTTAGCTTGATTTCCCCTTTCTTTATCTTCTCCTTCCCCTTGGTTCCTTTCTCACGAATTTCCTCTCTCTCTTTCCCAGATATTTTCTTTTCTTTTGTTGAGTCAAACAAGGGTCATAAGCCTTATCTTTATCTATTCATCATTTATATAAAATTGTGCCAAAAACTTGAGCCAAACGGAGTTTAGCAAATCAGACGAAATTCAGTTCTCAATTAAATTTCCCAAATGACTCTAAAATTTCCCGGTATCACATAGGCGTGTTCAATTTCGTTTTCCGAACCCATTATGGTCGTCAATTTCAGTCCCAAAGTTGTAGCCTCAACAGATATTTTTCTAAGTCAAACAGATATTTCCCAATTAATTCATATTAATGCATACTTAATTACTGATAACTGTGACACATGTTTTGGGGTCATTACACTTTTCTTCTTTGCAATAGATTTTTCCATCCCACCCTTGATCCTCCTTTTTCCCTTACTATTTGCTTGTCTTTTCTTGAGTCCCTTAGCTTGGATTGGACAATCTACTTCATCACTCTATGGACATGTGTTAGTTGACGAATTTCTCAATTCAATGACCTCCACTTGACCACAAGTGTGCATACTTAATTTGTCTTCAACCCTTACACTCAATTCTTCACTTTTTGCAAGTGACAAATGATAAGTTTCTTCACTTTCAGCGGCCCTACTAGCTATTGCTCTAAACATATTCATCAATGACCTATATCGGTCGTGTGATAACCCTGTTCCATATTATGCTAATTAATCCTTATTATGAATGTGATTATGTGTTTGATATGATTCTGAGTGTCATTTATATGAATATATGTGGTTTTGAATTTCTATCTGTTCACCGTAAGAAAATCCGTTCGATTATCTTCTTTAGAATTTAAATTGAAGGCCCTATCGGCCACAGAAACTGAAATTGATTACGCCATTGTGATTAGCGTAATTTTTAGAGCCTACGGTGAAATTTAATTGAAAATTGACTCGGATCAAATTAAATAGATTAAATTAATGAAATAGTGCTCAATTAATTAGTATTAAGCAATTTGATAAGAGAGCCTACAAATAGGCCCCATTACACTTATCTCCACTTTTGTTTGAACTCAAAATCTGAATTACACACTAGTGAGAGTGAGGGGCCGGCTCTAGAGAGGGAGAAAGAAGGAGAATTGTGTGTTTGGCTCAAGTTTGTGAAATTGAAAGATTGGACTCAAGATTCAACTAGAATTTGTGAAGATTAAAGCTCCTAGGTGAGTAAATTCATGAGTTTGAGCTTGTAATTTTGTGAATTCAAGGTTGAATAATGATCAAGATCATGAATTGAATTGATTATAATGAAATTGAGTTGGTTTTGGTGAATTGGAAGTCAATAGATGCATGCATATGGGAAATTGCTATGAATTTGCATGTTTGAGCATAAAATGTATAATCCATGCTAGATTTTAATTGAAGTTCATATTTTGGTCACCTCTTCACCATCTAAGTTGAGAATAGACGTCATGTTCCACATGCAAGTGTAATTCATAGAAGCATGGGTGTTGAATATATGAGTTTGTTGTGTTGGAAATAAATTTGATATGATTTGGAGCATGCATGTGTTTGATTCATGGAATTTGAGCTTCATAATGTTGTAATTTGGTGTTTGTACCATGTTAGTATATGTATATGAGAAATAAGGGCTGTAAAATGCAAGAACTACCAACTTGAATGCTTGGTTGAAGCTCAAGAACAGTTCTGGAAAACCCAGAATTTGGCATGTCCGCTCGAGCGGGGAAAGCGCCGCTCGAGCGTGAAATACGAGCTCTCAGAACTTTTTGCAGACATGGATGTCCGCGCGAGCGGGGAGATGCACGCTCGAGTGGGGAGCCATGTAGTGTGACCTTCAACTCGAGCGTCCGAGTTCACGCTCGAGCGTAAAAATGAGGTAACCAGTACTTTTGCAGACCATGAGGGTCCGCTCGAGCAGAGGAACCCACGCTCAAGTGGGGACCCCTGTTTCAGAAATTTTGTAAAGACATTCTGTGTTTGGTTTTCCGTTCTCTTTCATTTCCAAGCACCCTTAGGCATGCGTTGAGCATTATGAATGAATTAAAAGAATAAGAAAGGAGCCTAAGAGAGATGTATGAAATAAGAACGGATTGAATTGTTTGTGACCCATTGTGTTCATAAAATGTATAGGGTCAAGCTTCAAGGCAAACCCGCTAGCAGAACACTGTGAGTAATATCTTAATAAAGATTATTTGAAGTTTGTTATTTGTCCAATTGCTTATTTCCCTATAAGTCTTATAAGTTTGTTAATTTGAATTGTGGACAAATGTTTGTTATGCCAATGAATGGGCCAGAGGCCGTTGGATATGAATGAAAGGGCCAATAAATGGGCCAGAGGCCGTTGGATATGAATAAAAAGGGCCAATGAATGGGCCAGAGGCCGTTGGATATGAATGAAAGGGTCAATGAACGGGCCAGAGGTTGTTGGATATGAATGAAAAGGCCAATGAATGGGCCAGAGGCCGTTAGATATGAATGAAAGGGCCAATGAATGGGCCAGAGGCCGTTGGATATGAATGAAAGAGCCAATGAATGGACCGAAGGCCATTGGATATGAATAAAAAGGGCCAATGAATGGGCCAGAGGCCATTGGATATGAATGAACAGGCCAACGAATGGGCCAGGGGTCGTTTGATGTGTTCGAGCTTGAATCGCCTAATGCACAAAATAATACATGAAGTGGAATACTAAAGGGGCCCAAGGCCGTTTAATATATGTGAATCTCATTCGTTTACTTTCTTTATTTGATATTATTCACTGGGCTTTCGCTCACGCTCATTCATGTATATGTAGGTGAACCAAGGGATGTCCAAACCCAGCTTCGGTGAAATATGTGAGGAACAGTCAAGGTTTTGAAGAGTCAACCCAACGTCTCACGCACGAGACTTGTGTTCGCCTCTTTGTTCTTTTGTTATAGTTTTGTTACGTTGGTGAAAACATTGGATCACTTCTGTATATAAACTTTGGGTTTGACTGACTTAGACTTGAATGGTCATGTATGTACAGTTTATATGTTAACTTCCCTTTGATGTGAGTTATTAACGAATACTTATGTGAAATGTTATGATGTGCATATAAGCACAGCTCTACGGACAATGTTTTAAATTTACTTCCGTTTGGCCCCTTTACTCTGATGAGTTATGTCTTATATGGTTTAAGGCTGTAGGTAATCACTTGATTACTGGTCGGTTATGTCCTTAACCCATAAGGGCGGGTTCGGGTCATGACAAAGTGGTATCAGAGCATGAGTTAATAACTCACACACTTGTCCAAATGAGCAATAAGCGTCTAGAAAAGATCTAGAATGCATTCATGTGACAAGTATGAATCTGAAAGTATCGAGAATACGCTTAAATGTTTTAATGTGAATGATTTTGTGTTATAAGTTGTGGTTTGCTTGCATTTCAAATTATTTGAATACGTATGCTCTTTAGTATATGCATACCTGTGAATCTTTTGTATAAAGTACAATGCAAGTCTAATCAGATGGTGAGAACAAGAGGTGATGAGATAGATGAGTCTTCTATTGCCAGAATGGATAAAATGGAAAGATTGCTTCAGGAAATGGCAGAAACATTGAGGCAACAACAACAGTGGCAACAACCGCATCCTCCACCTCCACCTCCACCTCCGGCACCTCCTGTGCCAGACTTACAGGATAATAACCGGGTAATAGCTCTCACCAAAGAGTTTAAGAAAATGAAACCGCCACAGTTTCTTGGGGGATTAGATCCGCTAAGAGCCGAGGCGTGGGTTCTCGGCATTGAAAAGCTGTTTGAGGTGTTTCCTTGTTCAGAGACACAAAAAGTACTTCTGGCCACCTTTACGCTAGAAGACGAAGCAAGAAGATGGTAGATGTTAATGCGTGAGAATCATAACGACATTGACTGGGCAAAATTCCTGGAAGTTTTCTATGATAAATACTTCCCTCAATGTGTCTGTGACAGGAAAGTATCGGAGTTCATGGAACTTAAACAAGACAGCATGACAGTGGCTGAGTATGAGGCCAAATTCACTGAATTGGCCAGGTTTGCACCACATGTGATCGATACCGATTATAAGAAAGCGAGGCATTTTGAAGGTGGGCTTCGAAGCGACATTTTAGAAAGGATGAATGTCTTGAAGCTAGAAACCTATATTTGGGTGCTAGACCGGGCCATAATATCAAAGGCTAACATAGCTAGACAGACCAAACCAACGATAGACTGGAAAGGTAGTAAGAGACAAGGCTTCTTTTCGAAGAAGAAATTTTTGAAGAAGCAGAATATGGGCTACTCGGGTACTTCTAATCCTTCCCGAGATACATCCCCAATGTGTAATATTTGTAGTAAAAGGCATCGTGGGTTTGTTACCGTGTGTCAGGAGCCTGTTTTAAATGTGGTAAACAAGGACATATGGCCAGAGATTGTAATCAGAATAGTGGGAAGCTAGCTGCTAGTTCCACTGCATCGATCCCAAAACCGGGAAACACTATGAGATCTACTACCACCGGAGATACCGTGAGGCAAGGGAGAGTTTTCGCGCTTGTTCTGGGCGATACATGAAATGCTAACGCAGTCGTCTTAGGTACTATTTCTATATGTAATCAGGATGCTTTTGTGTTAATTGACTCCAGATCAACACACTCTTTCGTGACATGTGCATTTGCATCTAGACTGAGTAGACCTTTAGAATTAATGCCATATCTGCTATGTGTATCTGCTCCATCCGGGGAATCTGTATTATGTGAATCTGTATATCGTTTTTGTGATATGCGAATTGAGGATGTTGTCCTATATGTAGATTTGTTGCCCTTGAACTTTAGACATTTCGATGTAATTTTGGGCATGGATTGGTTAACCAAATATTGTGCCACCATTGATTGTGTGACAAAACGGGTTGTATTTAAACCACAAGAACATAAAGAAATTGTGTTTGTGAGTAATGGGGTAGTGCCTCCACCTTACTTAATATCTGCAATGAAGGCATGCAAATTAATCAGGAAAGGGTGCCAGGGTTATTTGTGTTATATGTTGTCTGAACAATCTGTGAATGTTGAATTGCACAGTATCCTTATTGTTAGAGAATTTTCAGATGTGTTTCCAAGTGAATTACCAGGGGAATTGGTGGACAGGGAGATAGAATTTACGATTGAAATTATGCCAGGCACCCAGCCTATTTCTAAAACTCCCTACAGAATGGCTAGTACTGAAATGAAAGAACTGAAAGAACAATTGCAAGACCTGCTTGACAAAGGGTTTACCTGACCTAGTACTTCACCGTGGGGTGCACCGGTGTTATTTGTGAAAAAGAAAGACGGAACCTTACGCCTGTGTATCGATTATCGAGAATTGAACAAGGTAACAATAAAGAATAAATATCCCTTACCCCGTATTGATGATTTGTTTGACCAGTTGCAGGGATCACAAGTGTTTTCCAAAATTGATTTGAGATCTGGGTATCATTAGTTGAAAGTGAAAGCAGAAGATGTTGAGAAAACCGCGTTTCGAACAAGGTATGGCCATTATGAATTTCTTATTAAGCCATTTGGGATAACTAATGCTCCTGCGACGTTTATGGACCTAATGAACCGTATTTTTAAAACCTACCTTGATAAATTTGTTGTGGTTTTTATTGATGACATTTTGATATAGTCCAAGAATAGACTTGAACATGAATAACATCTGAGGACTGTGTTACAGATACAGAGAAAAGAAGCTATTTGCTAAACTGAAGAAATGTGAATTTTGGTTGGATGAAGTAATCTTTTTAGAGCATGTGATCAACAAGGAAGGAATATCAGTAGACCCGCAGAAAATAGAGGCGATTGTGAATTGGCCTACACCGACAAATGTAACAAAGGTCCGCAGTTTCATGGGCTTGGCTGGGTACTACAGGAGGTTTGTGAAGGATTTCTCAAAAATAGCTGTGCCTCTTACCCAACTGACACGTAAAGGGCAACCATTTGAATGGAATGACGAAAGAGAAACTGCCTTTCATGAACTAAAAACAAGATTGACCACTGCACCAGTTTTGACACTACCAGCAGGTACGGAAAATTTTATGGTTTTCAGTAACGCATCTTATAAAGGTTTGGGTTGTGTGTTAATGCAGAATGGGCGAGTAATTGCTTATGCCTCCCGACAGTTGAGGCCACACAAGAAAAACTACCCAACACACGATTTGGAATTGGCCACAGTTGTTTTTACTTTGAAAATCTAGCGGCACTATTTGTATGGGGCGAAATGTGAAGTCTACACAGATCACAAGAACCTGAAATACTTCTTTACACAGAAAAAGCTAAATATGCGGCAAAGGAGATGGCTTGAACTGATAAAGGATTATGATCTTGAAATCCAATATCACCCCGGGAAAGTTAATACAGTCGCTGATGCCCTAACCAGAAAGGTGATGGGGAGTATGGCTTGTTTGCTTACCGAACAAAAAGAGATCTTGCAAGATTTTGAGAAGTCTGAGATTGAAGTGGTATTGTGTGGACAGGGCGGATTGATAGCCGCTATTTCAGCCGAACCAGTAATTATTGATGAGATTAAACAGAAACAAAAAGATGATGAATTCCTCAAGAAAGTGATTGATGAATTTGAGACAAGTCCAGAAGCAAAGTTTAGTGTTGAAAATGAAGTGTTAAGGTTTCGAAACCGAATGTGTATCCCAAATATTCCGGAACTAAAGAAAAGGGTTTTAGATGAAGCCCATAAATCAGTGTTTGCTATGCATCCAGGTAACAATAAAATATATCGGGATTTGAAACAAAGTTATTGGTGGCCTAAAATGAAGAAAGAAATTGCAGAATATGTGTCCAAATGTCTTTAATGTCAGCAAGTTAAAGCTGAACATCAGAAACCGGGCGGTCTACTTCAACCTCTCCATATTCCTGAATGGAAGTGGGAGCATGTGACTATGGATTTTGTTGTTGGCCTACCTCGGACTCCTCGAGGTATGGATTCTATTTGGGTTGTAGTTGATAGATTGACTAAATCTGCACATTTTCTACCTGTTAGAACTACCTTTGATGCTTATAGACTGGCTACTATATATGTTGATGAAATTGTCCATTTACACGGAGTTCCGGTATCTATTGTGTCGGATAGAGATCCGAAATTTGCATCTAGATTGTAGAAGAGCTTGCAGAAAGCTATGGGGACAAAATTGAGGTTTAGTACTGCATTCCACCCACAGACAGACGGACAATTAGAACGGACTATACAGACGTTAGAGGATATGCTTCGAATGTGTACCCTAGATTTTCAGGGGAGTTGGGAAAACTATTTGCCACTAGCAGAGTTTGCATACAATAACAACTTCCACTCCAGCATCAGTATGGCACCATACGAGGCTTTGTATGGTAGAAGGTGTAGATCACCAATTTGTTGGACAGAAGTCGGGGATAGGGCTTTACTTGGGCCTGAAATTGTGCAAGACACTTCTGAGAAGATCAAAACCATTCAACAGAGGCTCAAAATAGCTCAAGACCGACAAAAGAATTATGCAGATGTCCGAAGAAGAGCTCTCGAATATGAGGTTGGTGACCATGTATTTATCCGCGTGACTCCGATGAAAGGCCAAGTCAGGTTTGGAAAGAAGGGTAAGTTGTCGCCCCGTTACATTGGGTCGTTTCAAATTCTGGAAAGGCTTGGTCCAATTGCTTATAGAGTTGCTTTGCCACCCGGATTCGAGCAAATCCATAATGTGTTTCATGTATCAATGTTGAGGGGTTATCTTCGAGATCCGTTTCATGTGATTGATTATCACCGGGTAGCTCTTGATGAAAATATGAGGTACGCCGAATAGCCAGAACGAATCATTGACCGGCAAGTGAAACAATTGAGAAGCAAGTCCATCCCAATGGTGAAAGTAGAATGGAAAGAACACTATGGGACGGATGCCACGTGGGAAAAAGAGGATGAAATGCGACTACGCTATCCACATTTGTTTCCCGACGAAGGTAAAATAAGTTTGGAGGACCAAACTTCCTAAAGGGGGGAAAACTGTGATAACCCTGTTCCGTATTATGCTAATTGATCCTTATTATGAATGTGATTATGTGTTTGATATGATTCTGAGTGTCATTTATATGAATATATGTGGTTTTGAATTTCTATCTGTTCACCGTAAGAAAATCTGTTCGATTATCTGCTTTAGAATTTAAATTGAAGGCCCTATCGGCCACAGAAACCGAAATTGATTACGCCATTGTGATTAGCGTAATTTTTAGAGCCTACGGTGAAATTTAATTGAAAATTGACTCGGATCAAATTAAATAGATTAAATTAATGGAATAGTGCTCAATTAATTAGTATTAAGCAATTTGATTAAGAGAGCCTATAAATAGGCCCCATTACACTTATCTCCACTTTTGTTTGAACTCAAAATCTGAATTACACACTAGTGAGAGTGAGGGGCCGGCTCTAGAGAGGGAGAAAGAAGGAGAATTGTGTGTTTGGCTCAAGTTTGTGAAATTGGAAGGTTGGACTCAAGATTCAACTAGAATTTGTGAAGATTAAAGCTCCTAGGTGAGTAAATTCATGAGTTTGAGCTTGTAATTTTGTGAATTCAAGGTTGAATAATAATCAAGATCATGAATTGAATTGATTATAATGAAATTGAGTTGGTTTTGGTGAATTGGAAGTCAATAGATGCATGCATGTAGGAAATTGCTATGAATTTGCATGTTTAAGCATAAAATGTATAATCCATGCTAGATTTTAATTGAAGTTCATATTTTGGTCACCTCTTCACCATCTAAGTTGAGAATATAAGTCATGTTCCACATGCAAGTGTAATTCATAGAAGCATGGGTGTTGAATATATGAATTTGTTGTGTTGGAAATAAATTTGATATGATTTGGAGCATGCATGTGTTTGATTCATGGAATTTGAGCTTCATAATGTTGTAATTTGGTGTTTGTATATGATTTGGAGCATGCATGTGTTTGATTCATGGAATTTGAGCTTCATAATGTTGTAATTTGGTGTTTGTACCATGTTAGTATATGTATATGAGAAATAAGGGCTGTAAAATGCAAGAAATGCCAACTTGAATGCTTGGTTGAAGCTCAAGAACAGCTCTGGAAAACCCAGAATTTGGCATGTCCGCTCGAGCGTGGAAAGCGCCGCTCGAGCGTGAAATACGAGCTCCCAAAACTTTTTGCAGACATGGATGTCCGCTCGAGCGGGGAGATGCACGCTCGAGCAAGGAGCCATGTAGTGTGACCTTCAGCTCGAGCATCCGAGTTCATGCTCGAGCGTAAAAATGAGGTAACCAGTACTTTTGCAGACCATGAGGGTCCGCTCGAGCGGAGGAACCCACGCTCGAGCGGGGACCCCTGTTTCAGAAATTTTGTAAAGACATTCTGTGTTTGATTTTCCGTTCTCTTTCATTTCCAAGCACCCTTGGGCATGCGTTGAGCATTATGAATGAATTAAAAGAATAAGAAAGGAGCCTAAGAGAGATGTATGAATTAAGAACAGATTGAATTGTTTGTGACCCATTGTGTTCATGAAATGTGTATGGCCAAGCTCCAGGGCAAACCCGCCGGCAGAACACTGCGAGTAATATCTTAATAAAGATTATTTGAAGTATGTTATTTGTCCAATTGCTTATTTCCCTATAAGTCTTATAAGTTTGTTAATTTGAATCGTGGACAAATGTTTGTTATGCCAATGAATGGGCCAGAGGCCGTTGGATATGAATGAAAGGGCCAATGAATGGGCCAGAGGCCGTTGGATATGAATGAAAGGGCCAATGAATGGGCTGGAGGCCGTTGGATATGAATAAAAAAGGCCAATGAATGGGCCAGAGGCCGTTGGATATGAATGAAAGGGCCAATGAATGGGCTAGAGGCCGTTGGATATGAATGAAAGGGCCAATGAATGGGCCAGAGGCCGTTGGATATGAATGAAAGGGCCAATGAATGAGCAGGAGGCCGTTGGATATGAATAAAAAGGGCCAATGAATGGGCCAGAGGCCGTTGGATATGAATGAACAGGCCAACGAATAGTCCAGGGGCCATTTGATGTGTTCGGGCTTGAATCGCCTAATGCACGGAATAATACACGAAGTGGAATACTAGAGGGGCCTAAGGCCGTTTGATATATGTGAATCTCATTCGTGAACTTTCTTTATTTGATATTATTCACTGGGCTTTCGCTCACGCTCATTCATGTGTATGTAGGTGAGCCAAGGGATGTCCAAACCCAGCCTCGGTGAAATATATGAGGAACAGTCAAGGTTTTGAAGGTCAGCCCAACGTCTCACGCACGAGACTTGTCTTCGCCTCTTTGTTCTTTTGTTAGAGTTTTGTTACGTTGGCAAAAACATTGGATCACTTCTGTATATAAACTTTGGGTTTGACTGACTTAGACTTGAATGGTCCTGTATGTACAGTTTATATGTTAACTTCCCTTTGATGTGAGTTATTAATGAATACTTATGTAAAATGTTATGATGTGCATATAAGCACAGCTCTATGGACAAAGTTTTAAATTTGCTTCCGTTTGGCCCCTTTATTCTGATGAGTTATGTCTTATATGGTTTGAGGCCGTAGGTAATCACTTGCTTACTGGCCGGTTATGTCCTTAACCCATAGGGGCGGGTTCGAGTCATGACAGGTCGCTTTGATGTAATTTCACATCAGCCTTGACGTCATATCAACGACTATCTTTCACACTTTCAGCCCTTGCTTTTTTAGTCCATCATTTCAATATGTATTGTGCAAGAAGGTCCGTTGCATTGAATATATCTCTAAGCACCTTCAGACAATGTCGACACACTATGCCCTTCACTTCAAACTTCTCGCAACTACAACTTAAAGAACCATCTCTATCTATTGTCACATTCTTATCTTTTTTTTTCCATTTACCACCGTTCAAATTGTGAACATGGTACTCTCACCATCATTAATAGTGCCTACAATGGACACTTCAATGGACTGCACATACACATTTTGGAATTCCTCAAAAATTGTTTTGGTGTAAATATCTACCATTTGCTTTAACATCAAAGTTGGAATAGAAACCCTTGGCAATTTTTGGGACAAATTATACTCAGCTTCCAATTCTTTATACCTCTTGTCATAGAGCACCGTCTCAAAATGCATGAAAAATTCCATCAAACTATGATCACAATTGGGATAATCCTTCAAAAATACATTGAATGATTCACTTAGTTGAGTAGTACTCATTCTAGCTGCCGAAAAATTCATAATATATGGCCATCCCTATTTCTCCTTTACACCAAAAGTTTGCTCCAACCAATGATTGTTGCGCGCATCATACCTATCAAGCATTTGGTCCCATTGTATTCTGAATTCTTCTTCATCATCAATTTCATGCATAAATTTTGAAAATACACCCTTCACCCCTACATCTCCAAAAAGAGAACTTACATGCTTCACAGCATTTTGCATCAAATGCCATGTGCAAAGTCGGCGGTTTGTATTAGGCATGACAATTGAAATAGCCTTAGCCATCGAAGCATCTTGATCTGTGAAAATAGTTATTGGAGCTTTGTTTGACATTGCCTCCAAAAAAATCTAAAACAACCATGTGAATGATTCGGCAGTCTCATCATACATCAATGCTGCACCGAATATAATTGTTTCTCGATGATGATTAAATCCAACAAAGATCCCAAAAGGTCTATGCTCATTATTTAATTTGTAAGTAGTGTCAAAGGTCACTACATCACCAAATTGAGCATAGTCCATTATCATTTGAGCATCGGCCCAAAATATATTACTTATCTGCTCTTTACAATCTAATTGGACTGCATAATAAAAGGATGGATTTTCCACAGTTTTCTTACAAAAGTACTGCAACACACTACCAATTTCTCTATATTCCAAATCTTTTTGTCTCTTCGATCTCAAGTAATTTTTTTAGTCCAATTTGGTGAAGCCAAGTGATGCTCTTCCACCAGATTCCCTACCAAATAGCTCATAAGCAGACCTAAGAGAAATTCCAAATTCTGAAGCCAATTCTACTTCAATTGCTTGGGTGGTAGATATTTTTCTTTGGGATGGCAACATATGAATGCACTCTTGAGGCACAAGGTCATGATTATGATGTTCAACAAAATCGAATGCAATATATTTTCCTAAATTTCTATCTAACTTCATACTCAATCGGGCACCACAACCACATCTCACCTCTTGTCTCAGAAATTTTACTAGTGGATCTTGCTTGTCAATACCCCGAGTTCCCTCTTTGTAACATACAAAAGTCCGTGAAGTTATTTCCTTAGTTTGTTTATTCTTGTGTGCATACGCCTTCCTAATACTAAAGCCCACATTTCTGCCATAGTTATTGTAAAAGTCATATGCAGCTTGTTCAGAGTCAAATGACATGCCCAATTTCGACTTTCAACCACAACTAGCCAACTCATCGACAACATTATTTTCTTTCATTACCTACAGTTTAGTACCATACAAATAGTTAAAAAAATAAAAATAACATAAACACCAATTGAATAATGTAATCAAAGTAAGTAGGCTTGGGATATAAATTTCATCTTTGGGAAATAGGACAACAATATTCCAGCTGCCAAGCAAACAAAAAAAAAAGGCTACACACTTTGCAACTCATTGTTTTTCAAAGCAGACTACTAAACATACTAATGATCAAACTCAGCAATACAAGTTGTGTGCGTGTGTGTTTCTATGTGATCCGAAGACATTAAAATGAGAGCTTATCATACAGTAAAATGAAAATCTTTGGCTACTTCAAGAGAGACAAACTTAACAATGTATATATTGAAACCAAAAAAATCAAAGACACAAAACAAAGTGATGGATAAGATTTTTGAGAAGTGGGCCTACAAATAAATTTTGTAAAATTTTATCCGTTTATGTGCTTTCTGTCCTAGTAGTGTTTGGTTTCTGTGTTTGTAGCATTGTTGATATTAAAACATGCCTTCTCAACCAACAAAAGGAGATTTAGAGCAATGATCATCACAAATTAAGCTAATTCCCATCAATCGCCAAAGTTTCCAAAGATAAAAAAAGAAATATAAGAAATAAGCTGATAAGAGAGTAATTAACATTCTTTCACAAGAGCTAAAAATAAGAAATCAAAAAGAATTATAATCATAATTTAAACACACCCTCCACCAACACGGACACAAACCCAAAAACCTCAAGAGAAAGAAGGGAACAACAACCAAAAAAGCAACAAAAGCAAAACCCCAAAAGAGGTCAGCATGGCACACATTGATTTCCATAATTAACATTCAACCCACAAAAAATGGTTGATAAAGAATAACAATTTTGATTAAGAAATGGAAAACCCACTATCCAGATGTGTAGATCTGACTAAAATCAAGCAGTACCCAGTCATGAATCATGAATGTAGATCACAAAGAACACAGAAATGGACACATAGCTTGTCAATTTAGGAAAATTGTATACAGACATATATATATATAGAGAGAGAGAGAGAAAGAGAGAGAGACCATGCGATATGTGGTGCCATCAGGTTCGAAAGTCACCAAACACACTAATAACTATTTTTCTACCAGTTTTGGCTGTCATCTCTTCAAACTCGCCTTTAATTGGTTTTCAAAGAAAACTACTAAACACACTAATGATCCGTCCTTTAATTCTTGAGGTCAAACATACTAAACCACAAATACAATCACAACAGAAATTTCAAAGCAGACAACACAGACATTTTATTCATTTTAGAAATTTTCAAAATTTCAGATACAAAAATTAGGAATTTCACATACAAAAATTAGGAATTTCACAATAGAAAGACCTGGTCATATACGTACATATGTATATATCAGCAAGAAAATCTGAAATGATGAAATGGAACTCGGCATGGCCACAATCTCGCCTTACCGTCGCGTCGCGTCCCTCCGCCATCCTCCGTCCTTCGCCATCCCTGTCTCCTCTCTCCGCCATCCTTCATCCTTCACCGTCGCCGTCGAGCCCCTCCACCATCTCTCTCAGTTCGTTTATCTATACCTCTCTCTCTCTCTCTCTTCGTCTACTGTCTCTCTCTCTCTCTCTCTCTCTCGTCTCTGTCTACCTGTTAGGGCTGAACAGAACATATGAGCTTCTGATAGATGAAGATGAAAGTGAAAAAAGCAAGAAACTCAAATTTTGGGGGAGAAAAAAAAATAAAAAAATTTAACCAAAATGACGTCGTTTTGCCGAGGGGGCCAGGAAGGGCCGCAGAAAAGAGGGGCCGAGGATCCTGATTCCTCTTTAAACCCTTATCTTCTTCCTCATTATTCTCTTTCACCGCCGAGGCGTCATCGTCATCGGCCACCCATGGTCGTTCCAAGATCCAAATCCAAATCCTTCTTGAAACCCCTCTTTTTCTCTCTCTCTTCAAACCCTAGCCTCTTATCTCTTTCACTAACCTCTTCTCTCTTCTCTTCTTTATTCTTCATCTCTGTCGGTCCCTCTTCAAACCCTCATCTTCTTTCTTCTCCTCTACCGTGTCTTTGTCATCAACCACCCTCGGTGGTTCCAAGATCCAGATCCATCGCCATAGAAGACGCTTGTCATTGTGGTCTTCATCATCATCGATGAAAGCGTGATCGACAATGACACCGCCACCGTAGAGAACTACAAGTCTTGTAAAATGTCTCCAAATCAAAGATTTAAGCAAAGCCAACAACTTCGCAGAGCATGTAGCAATCCAAGAGTTGGATTCTAGTAGCTTACTCACATAGTTGTAGCAGTCAACATTACTGAGGTCACCTTTACGCTGGAAGAGGCCAGAGATGGTGATTTGGCCACTACGAGTGGTGGTCTTGAAGAAATTGGACTTGGAGGTCTGTGGGATCTAAAGTTGTACATTTTTATCTATTTAATATGTCCTTATTGTGTGATCTGTGTGTATTTTTTATTTTTATTTTGTTGTATAATAGAAATAGTAATAGTTGTTGATGATGATGATAATGAAAAAGATTGAAAAAAAATATATAAATAGATAGAGTTTAAACATATAAACATATTTGAATTTCCACAGATAAAATTTGTTAAAATTGAATAGATAATAAAACTCGGATAGATATTTGATTAGATAAGAGAAAAAAATTGAATAGATAATAAAATTTGGATAGATATTTATACAAATAAGAGGGAAAAAATTGAACAAATAGTTAAAAAATTTAAACAGATAGCCAAAAAAATTGAACAATAATTTGAACAAATAGACATAAATTTGAACAAATAGTCAAAAAAAAGTCAAACAGATAAAAAAAAATCAACAGATAAATTAAGATAAACGTTGTCCCAAAATAATAAGGGGAACTTCTACTTATACCATTAATTTAACTCCTTACAACCTCAAAATAAAATAAAAAAATTATTTTATTATTCTATAATTTTTATAATTCTTTTATTACTCTCATCCTAACCTTCCTCCTTTTCCTTACACCCAAAACTTAAAAACCCTAACCCTAACACCCATTTCCATCTCCTTTCTCTCCTAAAAATGAATGGTAACTATACCAATCAACTGGTTTCCAGTTCAAATTGACAAATGGAAAATATCATGTATGATTTTCTTAGCAACAAATCCTATTTAAAACTTCGACAAAATCCATCTAACCAAAAGTGTCGATTAAATTTGATTCTTTTGGTTAGTTCAGTATTTTTTTAAACGTATGGTTGATCTTCTTGTGCTGAACCACCTCCACCGGTCCATGACTAGCACTGCCACTCCGCCGACCACCGCATACACCGACAATAACCCACCGGTGACCATTCTTTTGATCGTTCTCTTTCTACTGCAAAACCTTTCCCCTTCTCCCATAACCATTGCGACAGTGGCGGCTAACAGTGGTGACAGTGGTGACAGCCAATGGCAATGGCAGTGAAGAGAGAGAGAGAGAGAGAGAGAGAGAGAGAATGAAAATGGATATTAGGGTTAGAGTTTTTAGGTTTTAAGTGTAAGGAGATGGAGGAAGGTTAGGGATGTGGGTAATAAAGGAATTATAGAAATTATAAATAAAAAAAAAAAATTTTAAGTGTGTAAGGAGTTAAACTTGTGATGTAAGTAAAATTTCTCAACAATAAAAGGATTTTTCATTAAATTATTTCACAAAGGGTAAACGTCTCACCAACGAAAGAAAAAAAAAATTATACTGAACCTAATACTTTATACCTTTTTACTACTAAGTTTTTCTTTTTTTATTGTAAGAAGTTGGATTCTAATTGAACTCAAATCTTACTGATTCATATTTTTTATGATGGCTACATCCATTCTTCTGGACGGATTATTTGACTGTTTTGAAGTATTACTTATATATACTATAATATATACTATTATCACTTATTGTCAAGTTCTCTCTAAAAAAAGTCAACAGAACAGTTAAATTTCACTATTTTAATTAATGAATATTAAAGTTTGAGATACTTATAGATTTGCCCGAGGACCACTAAATAATTTTTCATCCCATGAGCAGAACTCCTGTTTGCATTCAAGGGATATCCCTTGTAAGGGTTCTTTATCATTTAAAATATATATATATATATAGGGACAATTAAAAAACAAAAAACAAAAAACAACCCAAGGTTTGAGCCACTTAGCAAAATAAATCTTGCATTTTTAATTTTATCAATTTAAATTCTAATCTTTTAATTTATTTTTAATCTAACCATTTGCCTATTTTTATTAACTAAAATTGATGAATAAAGAGTATTTTAATCATTAAACTCAGTGAATATATTTATATATATATATATATATATAATGTCTAAAATATTATTTTTCAGTCAATTTTACTAAACAAAAATAAGCAATGGTTTAGATCGAGAACAAATAAAAAAATTTAAGATTTAAATTGACAAAATTAAAGTGTGTTTGGTTTGAGTTTTTTGATTTTCGTATTTTTTTGTTTTTAGTGAATATTTTTAAAATTTTAAGCATTTTTGTTACTTTTTTAGATGCACCTTACTTAGATGTATCTAAAAAGTAAAAAATTTGTGAAAAAATATTTTAAAAAATTAATAAATACATAAAAATACAAAAAATGTACTAAATTCTCTTCTTTTTTTTTGTATTTTTGATATTTGGTGAATTTTTAAAAAGTTTTTTTCACAAATTTTTTACTTTTTAGGTATATTTATGTTAGGTATGTCTAAAAAGTTAAAAAAAAAAATTACTTAAAATATTTAAAAATTTAAGCAAAAACAAAAAAATACGGAAAATAAAAAAGTAAAATTTTCTGAAAATTATTTTTTGAAAAACCTAACCAAGCAATAGTTCAGGGTTTATTTTATTATAAGGATCAATCTTTGGAAATTTTTTTGTAATTTTCCCAAAAATTGTATATAATTATTAAAAATATTAAAATTACCTCCTTCTTTTTGCCGATGGTGTGGTGCAAAAAAAAAAACTACAACATAAATATTAAAAATATTAAAATTACCTGTATTAAATGAAAAATAATTGAAAAAGAAACAAATAATTACATAATAATATAAAAATTTCTGTATAGAAATAATAATTTCTCCATAATAAAAACATTCTTGCATCCATAACTACACATCAACAAAATTACCCCACTACATAATGTTCCATAATACATATATAATGTTTAAATACATAAAATTGTTCATAATTCAAAATAACATAAACCAAAATTAAAAGTTTCCTCATCATTCTCCATGGGTAACAAAAACAAAAGTTAGTCGCCTTTTTCACAGGCATGCATTCCACAAGAAGCAAACTCCTACTCAAAAAATATCTGAAAACAAAAAATAAAAATAATTAGTGACAATATAATTATGTGTTAATATGTTAATTAGAAAAAAAATACAAAAATTTAACTACTATACAATTATAAAGATAATTAAGTAAAGAATTTGGCCTAGACCGAAATCTGACTCTGACTCTAACTCCCAAACTGAGAACGCGATTCAAGTCTCGTCCTCTCCCACAAGTCTCTCATGCCTAGGCGGTCGTGTGTGCCAAGTTTCGTACTAATCCGACGCCATTTGGTGATTTTGGAACGTCAACACCTTGAATTCTAAGTTTCTTATGGAACTATTTTGCCTAACGTGAAATCTGGCTCTAACTCCCAAACCGGGAACCCGATTTGAGTCTCATCTTCTCCCACAAGTCTCTTGTGCCTAGGCGGTCGTGTGTGCCAAGTTTTGTGCTACTCCGATGCCGTTTAGTGATTTTTGAGCGTTAACACCTCGAATTTTAAGTTTCTTAAGAAATTAGTTTGCCTAGAGTGAAATCCGGGTCTAACTCCCAAACCGGAAACCCAATTCGAGTCCCGTCTTCTCCCACAAGTCTCTCATGCCTAGACGGTGTGTGCCAAGTTTCGTGCTAATCTGACGCCGTTTGGTGATTTTGAAGCGTCAACACCTCAAATTCTAAGTTTCCTAAGAAACTAGTTTGCCTAGAGTGAAATTCGGCTCTAACTCCCAAACCGGGAACCCGATTCGAGTCTCGTCTTCTCCCACAAGTCTCTCGTGCCTAGACAGTCGTGTGTGCCAAGTTTCGTGCTACTCCGATGCCATTTGGTGATTTTGGGGCGTTAACACCTTGAATTCTAAGTTTCTTAAGAAACTAATTTGTCTAGAGTAAAATCCGACTCTAACTCCTGAACCTAGAACTCGATTCGAGTCCCGTCTTCTCCCACAAGTCTCTCGTGCCTAGGCTGTCATGTGTGAAAAGTTTCGTGCTACTCCGATGCCGTTTGGTGATTTTGGGGCGTTAATACCTCAAATTCTAAGTTTCTTAAGCAACTAGTTTGTCTAGAGTGAAATTCGGTTCTAACTCCCAAACTGGGAACCCGATTTGAGTCCCGTCTTCTTCCACGTGCCTAGGCGGTCGTGTGTGCCAAGTTTCATGCTAATCCGATGCCATTTGGTGATTTTGGGGCGTCAACGCTTTGAATTCTATGTTTCTTAAGAAACTAGTTTGCCTAGAGAGAAATCCGGCTCTAACTCCCAAACCAGAAACCTAATTCGAGTCCCGTCTTCTCCCATAAGTCTCTCGTGCCTAGGCGGTCGTGTGTGCCAAGTTTCATGCTACTCCGATGCCATTTGGTGATTTTGGGGCGTTAACATCTCGAATTCTAAGTTTCTTAAGAAACTAGTTTGTCTATAGTGAAATCCGGCTCTAACTCCCAAACCTGGAACCCAATTCGAGTCTCGTCTTCTCCCACAAGTCTCTCGTGCCTAGGCTGTCATGTGTGAAAAGTTTCGTACTACTCTAACACCGTTTGATGATTTTGGGGTGTTAGCAGCTCGAATTCTAAGTTTCTTAAGTAATTAGTTTGTCTAGAGTGAAATCCAACTCTAACTCCCAAACCGAGAACCCAATTCAAGTCCCATCTTCTCCCACAAGTCTCTCGTGCCAAGGCAGTTGTGTGTGCCAAGTTTCGTGCTAATCTGACGCCATTTGGTGATTTTGGGGTGTCAACACCTCGAATTTTAAGTTTCTTAATAAACTAGTTTGCCTATAGTGAAATCCGGCTCTAACTCCCAAACTAGGAACCCGATTCGAGTCTCGTCTTCTCCCACAAGTCTCTCGTGCCTAGGCGGTCGTGTGTGCCAAGTTTCGTGCTACTCCGACGCCATTTGGTGATTTTGGGGCATTAATACCTCGAATTTTAGGTTTCTTAAGAAACTAGCACTATAACAAAAAAACATTTTTACGGCACCAAATGCACACCGTGAATATGATTCTATGACGTGCAAGGTAAAGTCGTATTATGACCAGTCATGAAAAGTCATTTACTTTTAACGGCATGCTGTAGTACGCCGTTAAAAACCCTTTAACAACGGATTTTGTGCAGAATGCAAACCATCACAATAGCTCAGTAATTATATAGATTGAACAAAGAATAATAAATGTGACAACAATTTGCCAGAATCTAATGATAATCATAAAATCATTAAAAATTAGACAAAGTGATAATTGTACAACCAGAATAAATACGTAGTTCTTTTTTTTTTTTCTTTTTTTGTTTTCCAATAACATTATATACATACACATGTATACATATTTTGATAAGTATAAGTTGCCAATAAAATGAGAAAACTTACCTTGTGTGTGCAAAGATTTGTTGCCAATTGGTCCATGATGAACCAAAAACAAAAGCTGCAGGGACGACCTGCCAAAACATCAGAATTTAGCATGTCAACATATGCAAGGTACAACAGCCAACAACCAAATGAACTTGCAAGGTGACTTAGAAGTAGATGTCTACATGTTATATTAAAATATATTTGCAACTAATAAAATAATTGATCTCACATACTTTCCTTTCAGAATCAAATAAACTGCTAGACTTACTCCTCATCAACCCACATACCACCACAATTACTGTATACACCTGCAAGTAAAAAAAAAAAAAACCAAAGTAACATATTACATTTAGGTGCTTGATAACACAATAAATCCAAACATATGATATGCTAGTTCAATAATAGGTGTTCTATTTTTCATCTTTGTTTAAAAGTTTATTGGTTAAAGAAGTTTTCTCAGCTTTGTTCTCAACAAAACAACAAAATAGCAGATCTATAGCTGGCTATCATCATTGCAGCATATCAACACCAGCACTAGTAGCATAAACAGCAAACCAGAACCAGCAACACAGAAGACCAGCAGCACAACAAAAAGCACCAACAACATAAAGCCAACAACACAAATAGCACAGCACAAACAATAACCTTACAATAGACTATAAGAACCAGTCTACCTAGCCAAGACAATATGTAGAAATTGCACTACAAGGTTTTGTTCAAACTCCACATACCAAAGACCATGAGAGGGCGTTGAACAAAATAGGTGCAAACAAATACAATTACTCAGCACTCAATACTCCAAACAGTATATGAGCTAATTCACACTCAACCCATAACAAAGACTTCCCTAACAAGAGTGCCAGCTTTATAATCCGCAGAAGAAACAGTAAGAGAAAAGGTATATGGCTCACATCCCTCATCACACAAACAGCAGAACCCATATGTAGAACCTCACCAAGCTCAACCCTCCTCCCTACTAAGAAACCAGCTTGACAACCTGCAAAGGACAAGATTAGAACACAAATATATAACAGATTTATGATCTCACATCACTCAATCCTTATATATTAGCTGACCATGCAACTCAACCCTCAATGCTCACCACACTCCACTCTAAAAGACAATCACAAGCCACCCTGTAGACACCCCATTTTTGACCGTCCTCAAGACTTGGACGTCACCGCTTGAACACTCGGTGATCATCCATGTTTGTGTTCGTCTTGAGTTCCCAGAGGTCTCGGCTACGCGCCTTGCCTCAGGATCTCTCGACTCGACTGTTTCGCGTCTGGTTTTGCACCAAACACTTGTGCTTTGCCTTGGAGGGGCAGGGAATGGCTTGTGGGCCATCCCCACACTCCACCGGCCATGGCTTGAGGCCACCGGCTATGTTTTGTTGCCACCGGCCAAATGTTTGGCCGGCCGGCACTATAGATGGCCGGCCGGCTATCTTTTTTTGGTCAATTGCATTTTTGGCCGGCCGACTACTGTGCATCTGCTTTTGCAGATATTTTCATGCAGCTGGCATGCACTTTCACCTCCTCCATACACGTGTATGGAGGGATTTCTCTCTTGTTAGCTTCCTTTGGAAGCTTTACAAGACTAAATTGTCTATAAGAGGGAGCCTCTTCTCTCTTGTTGAGGATTAGACAACTTAGACAGCGTTTTCAGAGGGTTTTGAGTTTTAGGGTTAGGGCTTATATATCCTTCATCTCTATATCTCTCTCTTTTGTTTTGTGTGTGTTTAGGCTTATTATTGCACACAAACACTCACCATCACACCTTCTCTTGGAGCTGAGGCCCTTGAGGGTTGTTTTTGAAGTTTTGGAGCTGGTTTGAGCCAAAGAAACAGCTGGTCTTCCATTCTTGAAGAGGGTCTACAAGGGTAAGACTTTTGTCCCTTTTTACCCCATTCTTGCATTGTATTTTTGCCTACCTTACAACTATTTTTGAGCTTTGTGTATAACATAGAAAAGTTCTATTTTTTAGTGCTCTAAATAGTTGGTTAAGGTTGTTTTAAGCTTTGGGGTTGTTTGACCCCTCTTAAGCCTTGTTAGGCTCCATTTTGTGCCATTTTTGGTTGAGCTCCGGGACCATTGTGTTTGGGCCTCCTCACTACTGAAATCTTGAGGGATTTCAGAGGTGAGGATGGTGCCTTGAGGTCCTAAGAAGGAGAGGGCCACCCCCTCTCCTTGTTGTCCTTGAAAAGGGCTATTTTTGCCTCTTGAGGGAGCATCTAGTTTAAGTGTGTGTTGACCATGCCTTGACTGATATTTATGCTTATTTTGCCATGAAATAGCATTGTGTTGAGTTGGTTTGGACACACCTTGCATGCCTTGCATACATGTCTTGTAATGCCATCATTTAGCCTTAACATGCATCTAGGCTTTGACCCTTGTTCAAGCATGTTTTAGGCCCAGCTTTGTGAAGCTTTTGTACTTATTTTTCCACGCTTAAGGTCTGCCCTTGGTTGTTTGGTCGACCATGGCATGCATTGCATAGCCCCTTTGCATTTTGGCTTGTAAGCCTTAAATGTATAGACCTTAGCATGCATCCTTGCATCATTTCAGTGGTTTGGAACCACTTGCCATGCTATTTCAGTCCACTTAGCATGCTTGTATGCTTGCATTTCATGGCCCCTTTGATGTTTCAAGAGGTTATGCCCCATGCTCCATGTTTGGTCATTGCGTATGCTTCCATGTATAAGTCATTTAGATGCCATCTAAGTGGTCTTTTGGCTTTGTTTTAACATGCTAGAAATCTGATTTTAGTTGTTCAATTCATGCCATGTTTGGTTTTGTTAAGGATGGTTCAATACCCCTTTGGATTACCTTAAGTCTTGGCTTCGCTTGCATGCTTTGATGGCCCTTGTTTAAATTGATTGGCATCATTTTACAACATGATTTTAGAGCTTAATGTGCATGCTAACTGTCCATATTGTTCTCCTTTTAAGTGTACTTAAGAGTCCCTCTTTGTACTTAAGTGATGGCCCATTAACATGTGCATGTATGTGTGTGTGTTGGCCCTCATGTTTGAGCACTTTGGCCACTGTTTTAGGTTAGTTTGAGGGCTGCCTAAATTAGTCTAAGTCCATTTTTGCATGTTGTGACATGCTTACCTTGTGTGTTGATTGCATGCTTGGCCTATCATGTGTTGTGGCATGTTTAAGTGACTTTGCATTTGGCATGCATTTCTCTTAGTTGAATTGCCTAACATGTTGCATGCTTTGCATACTTGCATGCGTGAGTAACTAGAATATTGGCATACTTGTGTACCTTGAGTTGTATGCCTAACATCATTGCTCGTTTGTATTGCCATGTTGCATACTTAGCTTCTATGCCTAAGTTGCATTGCATTAGCATGCATGCTTGGCCTCTTGAATTGCTTGTGATAGAGGTTAAGTTCCATTTGTTTGGTTATGTGCATTGCATTCCATATCAAAAGGCACACTTGATTCTTTGGGCCATCATGCATGGAAATGCACGATTGGTAGTCCGAGAATCGAGGCCCATCCTCCTTTGAGTTATACACATGATAAGGAGTGTGGTTGGTGTGTACATTGCTTGAAATGCATTGCCATGCCAAGTATTGTCCTCTGCTGCTGTCAAATTAGTTTCTGCAGGGAGATTTGGCCGATCGGCCATCTTCAGTGTCGACCGGCCATCCATTGTTGGCCGATGGAGTATTTTGTGGCCGGTGACCAATCCCTTTAGCCGGTGGTGTTCTACAGCACTCAGAGGAGCAACCCTGGGACTTTTGCAGTCTTCAGAGGAGGATGACAGTCAAAGCAGAGGCATCTTGTGCATGGCAGTAACTTCCGAGCGAAGCCGAGCGCGCATGCATTGGACCCTCTTCCCGAGGCTGCTGTTTAATGCTTAATTATATTCAATTGATTTGTCAATTAATTAGGTGGTCTGTAATAATTAATTAGCCTGTGAGTTAGTTAATTAGGTGGCTTGTATTATTCTTTCGGTCCCTCCGAGTGAGGGCAAATTTGTAATAAGTGTGGGTGCGTGTGTGCATGTCTTCCAACCCCCACTTCTTTCTCCCTTTTTACTTACCTGCTTTTGATGGTTAATATTAGGGCGTATTTAAATTAGCATACCTTATGCTATGCATGCGTGCATCATTCATCAGTATTGCATGCACCGGGCTCGGCGTATCATATTAACTGCATAAGTATTTCAAATCTAACTTGAATACGTGCTATCTGTGCATTTTCGCATGTCATTCTTAGATTAGCCGAGCCTATTCTAGCGACATTCTGTATGCGTCGCATTAGTCATTTTAACATGAACTAGGGTCACGCATGTTTGCTAACTAGTTTACTGTTTTGGCACGGAGTACACTGTAAGCATTTTATGCTTTAGCATCTCGCATGAGTGTGAATGTTAGCATGAAAGCATGCTTACCATGTGGCCAGATGCTTACGTGATATAAACTGCCTGAATGCCTGTGGGTGAAGGTTGGATTGTCTGAGTTGGAACAACTCATTAAAATCCGTATTTTAGCCTACTTGCGAGTAGCAAATTCCAAAGCGTTTTCCAAAACAAACGGATATGCAATGTTTTGTTCCAAAATTAGGCGATCTAGTCTATACTTGTTTGTTGTGCACACAACATAGTAATTCTAGGCTAATAACCGGAACAAGAATACATAATGTTTTCAAAATTGGATATCATGGTTAGTAGAGGCCGATCTTCGGATCGGGGGAGAGGGGGTGCTCATAGCTGACCTTCCCCAATTGTACCCAAGTTCCCGAGCCGAGGCAACTTTGGTGATGATGGACACATGGCCTTTGGCACCGAGTCAGGGTTTCCTAAATTCCCCCATAAAAAATATTTAGGTGACGACTCTGTATCTGGCGAAGCAGTCCATGTTTGGCACTTCTTTCAAAATCTGTTTTCTCAAAACGATTTGCCGGATTTGGACTCTTCGGTTCAAGATTAAGAACCGTGACAAGACGAGTCCGAACTGTAGCATTGAGGTCCCTTGCGGACTTGTTACACACCCTAACTGCAGTAGCTCACAACACTCAACCCACAACATCCCTAAATAAGCACCAGCACAACCTGCAAGTAAAACATAGAGGTAATATAGTGCAGCTCCAAAGACAGTCCAGGAGACCTGCAAGAGGGAAACTAACACACAGAGGAAGCATTAGAAAATCTAATGGACAAAGTAAAACATATCAAGGAGAATGGATCCTTAACACTGTATGAAGAATGTGCCATGAACTCAAAAACCAATCATTGGCTCCATCTTCCTTTAAGGTCGTGTTCTTGTCAACAAGATGGAAAGGAAAACTAACTACTCACCATTTTAGTCTTATTTGTTACCCCTTGGTTAAAGTTGTAACACTAAATTTAAATCCAAATTGTGTTATAGAAAGATAAGAAGGTCAGGCCTAAAAGCTAAACTAAACTCTCCATCCAATCTATTCTAACTGAACTTGTGCATAATTTAAACCAAGGCGATTCTAAACTCCATCACTACTATTGAGTTAAAGGTTTAGAAAGAAACATGTATAGAAACGCAAAGTGTGTGTGCGAGCTGTGTCTTCCTAGATTTGAATCAAACTGTTGATAAACCAAACCATTGGAAGTTTAGAACCAAATTTAATAAATTTAAAACTGAAAATAGAAGAAATGACTTAAAAACCTAAAACGTAATAAAGGTTTGAACATGAGGAAGGGTGTGGTTCTCACTAGACTTCCCCAAAAGTTTATGTGATTGCCATAGTTTCAATCCTGCCTTAACCAATTCAAAAACATTATGGTCATGTACAATAATGACAGCTAGTGTATCCATCAACAAATAACATATAATTAATATTGAAAATTACCACCGAAGAGTTCATCTAGAGCCTGGCTTCCAATTGTGATACGAACCATCAATTTTCTCTGTAAACCAAACAAGAGCAATCAATAAGGTTACTTAACTCAATCAAACAACTCGTGAAAGTTACCGACTGTAGACGTCCCCCGAACGCATCCCGGGAGGGTTAAGTCCCGTTCTGTTCATATTGGGGTCACTACAGTTCAAGGACTCAAATGTCACGGTTCTTAATCTTGAACCAAAGAGTCCAAATCCGGCAAATCGTTTTGAAAACAGATTTTTTGAAAGAAGTGCCAAACATGGACTGCTTTGCCAGATACAGAGTCGCCACCTAAATATTTTTAAAATGGGAAATTTAGGAAACCCTGACTCGGTGCCAAAGGCCACGTGTCCGTCATCACCAAAGTTGCCTCGGCTCGGGAACTTGGGTACGATTGGGGAAGGTCACTTCGTGAGCACCCCCGCTCGCCCGGTCAAAGACCGGCCTCTACTAACCATGATATCTTATTTTGAAAACATTGTGAGTTCTTATTCCGGTTATTAGCCTAGGTTACTATGTGATGCTCGCAGCAAACAAGTATAGACTGGGCCGCCTGAATTGGAACAAAACATTTCATGTTTGTTTGTTTGAAAATGGTTTGATGGTGCTACCCTCAGGTAGGCTAAGACGCGGATTTGCCACCCTCGGATGGGCTTAGAAAACATGATTTTGCCACTATCTAGTGGGCTTAAAACAAACATTCAACGCATTGTCCCAATTCAAGTAACTCAACCTCCACCCACAGGCATTCAAGGCAGTTATATCATATAAGCATATAGCCTCATGGTAAGCATGCTATTCATGGCAGCACTCACACGCATGCAAGGATGCTAAAGCATAAAACTCACCGAGTACTCCGAGCCAAGACAGAAAACTGATTAGAAACCATGCATGATCCTAGATACACAAAATTGCCTAATGCAACACATGCAATAATGCAATTATAGCAGGCTCGGCTATTCTAAACATGGCATATGGAATGCTACAACTAACGCGTATTCAATTTGGAATTGAAATACAAATGCAGTTTGTGTGATGTGCCGAGCCCGGTGCGTGCAAAACAGATGAATGATGCAAACATGCTGTCATACTGTATGCTAATTGAAATATGCCCTAATCTAACCAACATAAGCGGGTAAATAAAAGGGAAGAAAGACGTGGGGTTGGAAGACATACATCACACTCACCCACACTTATTACAGTTTTGCCCTCGCACAGAGGGTCCGAAAGAATAATACAGATTCCTAATTAAATTAACAGATTAAACTAAGAAAGCTGTAAATTGGCATGCAAGCCAGGGGCTGCCTCGCTTCGTTCCGGATAATGAAATGATGTATGCTGGGCTGCCTTGCGCGGAAATCCACTGGGATGCCCCAATTAGCCTCTGTTCGCAATGTTTCTCGAAATGCGTGCCCGACTCCGAAAAGTTGCTGATTCTCTATTTCGCTGCAACAGAGAGCAGGAAAAGGGCATAGCAATGTATTTCACAAATATATGCATGCCTCGATCCTCGTGCCACCAATCACGCATATTGATGCATGATGGCCGAGGAATCGGATTGCACAACTCAATATAGGGTGCAATGCAGATGAATGCTACAACAAAACCTAACTCCATCATGGGTAATTCGGAGTGTCGGTGACTTGGGAATTGAGACCCGTTCCGTCACTCAGAGTACGAAACGTGCCTCGTTTCCCGTGCCCGGGCTAACTCCTATCCCGAACCCGATGCAATATGCATGATATGCATGAATGCGACTAAAATACAGTCCTAGCATGCACAATGCTATGAAAATGAGGTGCCTCGAAATACGTGCACACGGGCGCGCAAACCGAGGCGATGGCCCTAAGGCATGAAATGGCATGGAAATGACATGAAATGAGACTAAAATGAGATGTCTCGAAATGCGTGCCCGCGGGCACGCAAACCGAGAAAATGGCATACGGAATGCAATGATGCGAATAATGGCATACAGAATGCAAAATGGACTTATACCAACATGAGAGGACCTCAGCCACTCTCACACGGGAGGCCGTCGGATGAAAATGAAGTGCCTCGAAATGCGTGCATACGGGCACGCAAACCGAGGCATAGCCCTAAGGCACAAAAATGGCATGCAAATGAGATGTGGCATATGGCATGTGGAAAATGCAAATTTCAGCAGCCAAAATGATGCAAAAACAGTCCCCGAATTATAGCAAAATTATACCCGATGCCCGAAATGCAATGTTATGCACCCGAAATGGCCTACAGCTATGCCAAACATGCACAATACGGACACGACATGTAAAGACAGATGCTAGGCAGCCCCTAAAATAGCATTTTTCCAGCACAAATAATGGCCAAACAATAATCACAAGTATGGCAAAAATAGCATGCAAAAATGGGGGAAAAGAGGGGAATAATGAAGCAAGTGATATGTACAATGCTCAAACTGAAAAATACAGTTCTACAACATTGAAGAGGGGTCAAAAATATGCACATTTACAGTAGATGACATCCTCCAATTCAGTATGTAGATATGCTCAACATAGCATGCAAAATAAAGCCAACAAAGGCTATAACATGAGATACCAAAAGGATGCACCAAAAAGCCTTGGACCCTTAACAAAATATGAAGAGTAGACCAAAATAAGACTCTTTCCTAGCCTGATGAAGGCTCAAAACAGAAGCTAAGCAAGCCTTACAAAGCATGCAATTTTACGGAATCAAAGATGGTATTACATGAAGTACCAAAAGCATGCACCAAATGGCCTAAGACCCTTAACAAAACATTATGAGAATGCCAAAATAAGGCTCTTTCCTAGCCTGATGAAGGCTCAAAAACAGAAGCATGGTGAGCTAGCAAGACATGCAAAATGGGGCCAAAGAGAGGTACAAAGAGAGGCCATGTATGGAGGCCCCAAACAAGATTGATCCCTTCTACAATGTTGTAGAGGGACCTAAAATAAGCTCAATCTCAGTTAATGTCATGCTCAAAATCAGACTTCAAATAGGATAAAGAAACCATGCAATTTTACGGTAAATTGGAAGAATTACAAAGCAAGTGCATGATAGAACCACCAAACATAGTTGAGCCCTTATTCAATGTTGAAGAGGGGATCAAAATAGGCCCACTCACAGTATATTTCATTCTCGAAAACAGATCACTCATGAGCCAAAAATAGCATGCAAGAGCAAGGGTAGAACATGAATTCAAAGCAAATGGTATGCACAGCATGAAAACAAGGTTGATCCCTTCTTCAATGTTGGAGAGAGGCTCAAAATAGGCACAAAATCAGTAGGGGTCAGAGCCGAAAACAGATCACAAACAGGCCAAATAAATCATGCAAGTTTACGGTAAATATGGAGAATTACAAAGAAAGTGCATGATAGAGAGGCCAAACATGATTTAGCCCTTCTTCAATGTTGAAGAGGGGCTCAAAATAGGCCCACTCACAGTTTATATCAGGCTCGAAAATGGATCACTCATAATCCAAACAAAGCATGCAAAATATTGGCATAAGAGGTGATATTGAAGGAAGAGCATGATAGAGATACCAAACAAGGTTGAGCCCTTCTACAATGTTGTAGAGGGGCTCAAAATAAGCACAAAATCAGTAGGGGTCAGAGCCCAAAACAGTGAGCAAGTAGGGTAAAGAATTGAAGCAAAATTGTGCAAGAAAAAGGGAATTAGAGGTTTACCCTTGAAGATCAAGCTTTTTTTGCTTCTTGGCTTCAATTTGTTGCTTCTTAGCCTCTGGAAAACACTCCTTTGCTGCTGAAATGGAGGTGGTGATGGTGAGGCTTAGGGTTGATGAAGGAATGAGCTAGAACCTTGAAGCTTTTTTGAGTTTTTGAGGATGAAAATGGAGGCAAATGGCTAAGAGTTCTTGAGGAAAATTTTTGTAACCCTAACAAAGGAGAAGCTCAGCCCCTTAAATTGATCAAAAAGGGTGTAAAAGGGGAGGGAAATGCACCCAAGCTTTCCCTCCCAAAATATCCCCCGGAGGACAGGGATATTTTGAAAAACAGCTGGACAGCTGTAAAGGGTTCAAAAGGAGAAAGCAGGCCGGCCAGGTACCTTTCTTGAAGGTGGCCGGCCGGCCACCCCAACTGGTCGGCCAGCCACTCCCCCTGGCCGGCCGGCCATGGCCAAAAATGAAGTCAAAAATTGCTGGCCGACCACCATACCTTGGTGTCCTCCCAGGTGTGTAGAACAAGGTTCCAAGGTTGGAATTTGGCAACTCTGAAACAGGAGTCACAACATTGAACTTGAAAGAGAGGCTCAAAAATGAAAATCACAATTACTGGCCGACCACCACTTTTTGGTGTCCTCCCATGTGCCCTCATCACAAATATGTAGTTGTGGTTGGAAGAAAATGGCCTAAGGTGTTCAACATTAGCCCGGAAGTGAGCAAAACGGGCGCCGGAAGAGCATAACTGGTTATCTGAGATAATTGCTAGCCTCCCACCCTCCAGTGATCTTCCTGATGCTAAAACAGAGGTACCTGCCAAGAATGAACAGAAATCGATGCGAAATGAATGCTCGGGGGCCAAACCGCGAGGTTCGGGGCCCGAAAACCAGCTGTAAGCACCGAGAGTGGCATTCGGCCACGAAGTGGGTATCTGAGGCCCCAGTGTCCCTCGGTATGATAAAACAGAGGCACTTGCCAAGAACCGGAGGAATCGGAGACGGTTGGGCGGTCCCGAACCGAGGCACACGGCCTGACAGCTCCGAAAACCGGGAACCGGGCTCCGAAATGGGCAAAATGGCCTACGGCCACAAAATGTAGCCCACGGCCACTGAGAGACGGTCTACAGGACCTCTCCCTCCCCTCAGGAAAGAAAACAGAGAAAAACCGAGTCTGGTTCGCAAACCGAGGCAAGGCACAGAAGAGGGTTCGGAAGTCCGGAGGCAGGGCGCACGGCCGCGACTCTGAGACTTCTGAACGAGCACAATATGCAACATCACCGAGCGCTCAATCAGTGACGTCTGAGTCTTAGGTCGGTCAAAAATGGGTGTCTACACCGACATGCACCCATTGTTTTGATCCTCAAAACTGATTGTATAAATTCTACAATGTTGGTAACCTCCAAACAATGTCATTTCATTTTTTTTCCTCATTACATAATAATGAAATCTGAATATGCAGGAAGACATGGAGAACATGGACCAGCCCCTCATTTGTTCAGTAATAGTTCCACAGTTTTTTAACTTAATATTGTCCCTTATGTATAGCCTACTTGTATCTTCATTGTTCCGAAATTCCAACACATGGCCTTTTTACATACCAGGGCATAGAAAAGAGATAAATTATTCCACATGTATTCTGTATTAAACAAGATATCACAACAACTGAGATCGTCTTAAGCTCCTTATGTCTATAGAATTCCTATTAGGAGTATCAATGCATTTACTCCTTGAAGTACTTTTACGTATTTCTAGTGGGCAAACAGTTTGGTAAGCAATGTGTATGTAAACATGCATAAAATTGTCTGAATCTTATACTGAACTCATTCTAGCTCTAACATCTTCCATAACTACTTTAATAATAAATCATGCACATTCACAACTACAAGTACTTGAAGAAATTGTTCATACATGAATGAAGAAATTGTTCCAACAAACACACTATTCAATCAATTAAACAAACACATAAAGTGCACAGTTAAGACTAGACCAGTAACCCAAGAAACCCACATTGAAGATGACTATATCATACTTACACTTGAACAGAAATGGAGAGAAAAATTAGGGCAAAGATGAACTGTCCATCTTTCTGATTTCGTTTCTGACGCATTAATGTGCCTCGCTGCCTAATCATTCTCATTGCAATCAGACCATTCGAGATCGCCGTTCTGACGAGTCCGACGGTAGTCCTTTGTAGACAAAGGTTCTGAAACAGTCGAGCAGAGTGTAGGGTCAAAAAGATCGGTGAAGAGAATAAGAGAAGAGAGAGAGGGCGGTGAGGGAGGAGGTGTGGCGGCGGCAGTGGTGGTCGCCGATGGCGGCACCAGAGGCGATGACGTAGGCGGAAGAGATAAAGAGAGAGGAGAGTGAGAGAGAGTGAAAAGGAGTGTTAGGGATTGGGGATTGAGATCATGAGAAACAAAATGGGGGAATCGGATAGAAATCACAGGAAAACGAAAAGTTCATTTTTTTTTTTTTTGTTAAAATATTTTTTTTTTTTTTTGTAGTTAATGAATTTTTTTTTTTTTTTTTGATTTTTTTAGTTAATGAATTTTTTTTTTCATTAAAAAATTATTTATTTTATTTTTATTTTAATGAAAAAAAATTTATTTGGTAGAAATAGGGGTAATATTTTAATGAAAAATATTTTCTGTTAAAATAAAGTTAATTTTTTATGGTCAATGAAAAATATTTTTTTGCAGCCCATTTTTTTTTGTTACTATAAAGCAGGAACTAATTTTTTGTGGCAGAGGAGAGGGAGCGGCAGTAGTAGTGAAGGTAGTGGATAAGAGGTGATGGTGGTAGTGGTAGTGGTGGTGGTGGTGGCGAAGGAGATTAGTGGTGAAGTTGTGGTAGTGGTAGAGGAGATGGAGTGGCGGTGGTGGAGGAGAGGTAATGGTAGTAGTAGTGGCAGTAGTGGTGGTGGTGGTAGTGGTGTGGTGGCGATGGTGGTAGTAATGGTAATTGTAGAGGTAGAGTGACAACAGTGCTAGCAGTGGTGGTAGTGGTTTGCAATAGTGGTAAAGGTGGTAGAAGAGATGGGTGCTGAGAGAGAGAGATGAGTGAGAGACAGATAAAGAAGAGAGAGTCAGAGACAGAGTGCTGAGCGAGAGAGAGAGAGAGAGAGAGACAAAGTGGTCGCTAAAAGTGCATTTTCTTGTAGTGGATCGATAAATCGAGAGGGAGCTCGGTAAATAGAGAAGAGGTGAGAAAGAAAGTGAGCAAGGCGAACACAGTGGGGGAGAGAGACAGACAAACAGACAGGAAGACAGAGAGAGAAAGAGAGAGACAAAAAAAAAAGAGAAACAAAAGATGAGCGAGAGATAGACAAAGAGAAAGGGAAAGAAAGCGAAAAGAGATAAACGAGAGAGAGAGAGGGGGAGAGCGAAAGAGCGAGAGAGATAGAGAGAAGAGAGATGAACGAGATAAACAGAGAGAAAAGAGAAACAGAGAGAGATAGAGAGAAAAGAGATGAGCGAGAGACACAAAGAGAGAGAGAGAGAGAGAGAGAGAGAGAGGGGAAGACAGATAGACAGACAGAGAAGAGTGATGAGTGAGAGAGAGAAATAGAAGAGAGACAGAGAGAGAGAGACAGGAAGATGAAAAAATGGGTGAAAAGAGAAATGTTATATCAAACAAGTAAGATGACGTCGTTTTTTCTTTTTCTTTTTCTTTTTTTTTTTTGTGATAGAAAAATACCGTTGCATTTATTTAAACCATTTTGTGACTATATATATATATGAAGCCGTCTCAAAACCACAATTTTTTTTTTTTTTTACTTTTTTTTTTTGCAACGGGACCTATTACAGTCGCAAAAAACTCACTTTTTTTTTTTTTTTGCAACTACAGCTGGTGCCGTCGCAAAAACTCTAATTTTTTTGAGACAATAATCTCCGTCGTTGCAAACACTCTCCTTTTTTTTTGCGATAGCAATTTCTGCCGTCGCAAATACTCTCCTTTTTCGCGACAGCATTTTCTGCCGTCGCAAAAACTCACATTTTTTGCGACGGCAAGTTGTGCCTGTCGCAAATGCTTCCATCTTTTAAGCCTACTTTTCTTGTAGTTTGAGATGACCTTTTGACCTTTTATCAAAAAAAATTACAAAAAATAAAAAGAAAAGAGAATTTTTAACTTTTTTTTGTATAATTTATTAATTTATTTTAACTTTTTTAATGATTTTTTAACTTTTAAATTGCTACCAACAATAGAAGCTAAAACTTGAATTTGAACAAAAAGAAAAGCTTGAAAGTAATCAACTATGTATCTGGCTACTCTACTTCCTCAGCACATTTGTGCTTAAGAATAAAAACAAAAATAGTTTTATCATCTTGAGATAAAATAAAATTTTATTTATATATAAAATTTATACAAAAATTTAACAACAATGATATGACAATATCATTATTATAAATAAATTTATCTTTAATGATATTTATTTAAAATGAAAGATTTATAATGAGACACATCATTATATATATAAATTATATATAAATTTTTTTGTTCGTGAAAAATTGCTATGAAATAATAGGGCATGACCAGGTTAGACGATGCCACAGAGAAGTTGGTGGATGGAGTGAATTTCATAATTTTGGGATCATTTAGCAATATGTTATATAGTCCAACAATCATTAAAAAATCAAAAAATTATAAAAATTAAATACAGATCTTACTTTCTTTACATTTTACATATTTTTACATATTTTCATAAACAGTTAAAAAATTATTATCAAATACTTCACCTCATATTTTATTTTTAAAAAAATATTAAAAATTATAAAAATAAAAAATAAAAAAAAAACAACAACAAAAATATGACAGTTGTTAATTGATTGGTGGTAGGGACATATATACTCCTCCCCCGCCTAATAATTTTTCAGCTCCAAGACAACGGTAACAGACAAATTGGTACAAACTTTAATGTCAAAAAGTCAAGTCCATATGATTTTTTAGGATAAATTACAAATATATTTCTTAAAATTTATTTAAAGTATAGATTATTTTTTGTGATTTAAAAATTTTTAAATATCATTTTGTTAGAATTTTTTATTTAACAGAATTAATTAAAAAAATAAAATTCATAATTACTCTCTTATACAATAATAAAATTACCTAAATTATTAATTGAAACATATTTCTAATATCGTTAAAAATTGTTAATTGACTTGATAATTTATTAATAAAAATGATGATTTGTTATGAAATTAAAAAGTTCAGGAATAAAATGTAATCTCTATAATTACAAAGATCAATTTATATTTTAATCAAATTTCAAAAAATATATTTATAATGTATCGGAGTTTTTAATATGATAAGATCTTATCTGCAATTGTTTGGAGTCAAACATGATTGGTCAATGCATTGTGTGATAAAATTTCTGTCTAATCGAATAATATAATATAATATTAATGATTGTTATCATGGTGACGTATTCTCCTAAATTTTATGCTTGCGTAATCACATTTTTGAATTTTCTTCTCATTTTTATCTTTTGCTGGGGCTGGATTGTCTCTAATTCTAATTGATTTGATCAATTAAATTATAGCCACTTTATATTTGTTAAAAAAGTAATAAATAGAGAATATGATTTAGAAAGTAATTTACATTTAAGAAATGATTAAATGATTAATAATATTCAATTAATTTAATTTTTTTATAGATAATATACTCAGTAAATTATATAAAATGAACGATTTAAATTATCAAGATAGACCTATAGTGGACCCACAATGAGCTGGAATAGATGGTCCAGTTGGCTAAACTTCTTGTTGTTTTTATTAAGAATAAATTACAAATACGCCACCTGAAATTTGTTTAAAATACGAAGTATGTCTTGTTTTTGAAAATTATAAATACCCTTTGCCAAAAAAAAAATATTGAACAAAATTAATTAAAACAATTCATAACTACTCTCCTATACAATAATAAAATTATTAGAATTGTTAGACATCATTAAAATTAATTGACTTAATAATTTATTAATAAAAATAATTATTTGTTATGTGATTAGAAATTTTAAATAGTGGGATATAATTAGCAGAATCATAAAAAATAAATCATATTTTAAAAAAACTTTAAAGAGTATTTACCTATTTATTAATAATGATACTACTTTATAATTACAATTTGGATGTTTTCTTTTGACCATAACTTTTTTTAATAACTTAGAAGTCAGTCTAAATAGATTCGGGAGTACCTAACAATTTTCCATGACCTTTAAACCCATTTGGGTGTGAAAAAATCGGAGGCTATCCCTAGGCTTATGAACTAGGTAAACCAAAGGGAAGTCGAATATCAAATCTGTTAAATAAAAACAATGACTATGTAAATTGTTTTCTAGGAGTTTTGATTGTAGTTTATAAGTTGGTTTTATTTTATTAACTTAATTTTATCTTAATGGTTTTTTTTTTTTAAACTTTAATTTTTACAATTCCATTTAAGCTAGACGATGTTAAATGTTAAATTAAAAAAACAAAACAAATCAAAAAAATTCTTTAAAACCAAAATATGACCCTTTTTTAGTATTTTTTGATAAAATGTAACTTATTTCCTTCGAATATTTTTCAGATTGGCTTTAAATTTTTGGAAAAATTAGGGAGAGGTCCTCCATATATGTTTGTGTACGAGTTTGTAACACTCCCAAATAATTTAATGTAAAACATTAAGTAAAACACAATTGAACCCAAATCTTATCATCATCATAATAACATTAACCCAAGTGATCCTCTTTCTCATTGAACTAAGGTTTCCTTTTACAGTTTCGTATTCAACAAATTAGAAAATACAAATAATATGCCTTAACGGCTTACAAAAAAATTTAAGGCATGGCCTTGTTACAACAAAAATGGACTCATGGTCCTAAATAAACAAGCTCGGAGCTTTCAAATTAACCATCCATAAGCCTCATCGCTCCAATCAAAACAAAAGAGTCTACTCCTGTAATAACCCTCACCACTGTTTACCGATAAACCACTGATTACTGCTAAGCTGAGACTGATTATGATTGATAATTGAATTAATTGAAATACTGAACTGGCTGACTAAAACCTGGAACTGAATTGATTGAGTATATTAGTTAAATTGCAATTCTATCTGTTTGACTGCCAATTATTTGTTCATGTCTTTGTGTTTAAATTGCGAATTGAAGGCCTTATCGGCGGCCAAATCTGAAGTCGATTGATGTTCTGTGTTCATTAGAATTTATGTGATTTAATGTTGTATTTATCTGAAATTCGATTCGGTATGATGAAATTAGATTAAATTAAGCTAATTGGCAAGAGTTTGACTTATTCACCATTATGCCATTGAGTGGCCACTACTTTGCACATTTAGAGGCTTGATTACATTGAAACAAAACATTTGCTCAGCTCATTTCCCTTGTTCTTGCCGACCTTAGAGAGAGAGAGAGGCTTAGAAGAGAGTTTGGCTTCATCTTGTGAATTGCTTGGTGATCTTGAAGGAATTGAAGTATTAATTGCTAAATTGAGCTTCTAAGCTTGTGTTTGAAGACTTAGGTAAGGAAGTTCAACGTCTCATTGTTGTGTTTAAGATTGTTCTTGTATGGTTCTTGAGCCTCTAGTGATCTAAGTCATGATTTAATCTAATGATGTTGAATTGTAGCTTGAATCATGCATGCATGTACATATCTCTCATCTTTGAGGTTGTTCTTCTTAAATTTTCACATGCATATCCATGTTAATGTTAAGGACCATGAATTCACCATATTTTTTAAGATATAGACTCATTTGAGCAAGTAATTGGAGCTTTGAATTGGTTTAAATTCATGCATGTTCAATTTGAATTAAGTTCATGAAAATTGGTTTGAAATTGGATTTAATTGAAACACCCTTGGGCTTTGATTTCTTAAATTGAGCTTTGAATCATGTCATTCTATGTGTTTACTAGTGTTTTCTGGAAAATTAGCCCAAGAGGATCGAAAATTATGCATTAAAACTTGGTTTTGAGCTTGAATGTCCAATCTAGAATTTCCAGAATTTGGACTCACGCTCGAGCGGGAAAAGTGGCGCTCGAGCGTGAAATTCGAGCATCCAGTACTTTGCACTGTTTTACAGACCGCTCGAGCGGGGGAATGCACGCTCGAGCGAGAACATGAGTCACACGCTCGAGCAGGGGTCGAGCGCCCGTCGAGCGTAAATTTTGTGCATCCAGTACTTTTGCCATATTTTACAGTCCGCTCGAGCAGGTAAAGTGACGCTCGAGCGGGGAACCTTTGTCTGCATGTCCGCTCAAGCGGGGAAAGCTACGCTCGAGCGGGACCTTGTTTTTTCTGAAAATTTTGCTAAGTATTTAAAAGTACATCCTTGCATCCTTATTCCATCCTAGGCATTCCTAGGCCTAGTTTAAGGCATCTTAATGAGGATATAGAAGTAGAACCACACCGAGGCAATTAGGGATTAAGTTATTATCTTTCCCAACTGTGTAGCTTAGTGTGTGGTCGTTCTGTAAACTGTGTAGGGTTGACGACTGGAGACGCACTCTAGTTTTACTGTAGCCCAAAACTCTGTGAGTAACAATTGTGTAAAGATATGTTCAACTAAGAATGTTTTCTGACTGTTTAACTGAACTGCTTTCTAAATCGATACTGTTAACTGAATGAATGTATGTCCTATGTTCTGAACTGTATTGTGGCATTCTTAGCAACTACTGTTTACTGCTACTGTTACAGAGATCTCTGTCGGTTCCCTTGTTGGAACCACTACCGTTTACTAATTGATGGCCATCATTGACTGTTCGGTCTTTCAAGACCTACTGTACTGTTCGGTCTTTTTAGACCTACTGTTTACTGTACTGCTATGCTAATGGATGTACCAGATATGACCGTTTACTGTACTGAACAACTGATATACTGATTGAAACGAATGTTTTCAATACTGAAGGACATTCATTCTAAACCCCTTTACGCATTATGTTGTTCACTGGGCTTTAGCTCACTGCTCATATATATATGTAGGTGTACAGGCACCAGACCGGAGCTAGAAGCGTGGGTTAGACTTCCCTTTTTGTCAAGCCAACCATTGTGCCTCACTGCGAGGTTCCGAGCCTGCCAAGTTATGGCTTAGGGGTGTTTTGATTTCCCCTGTCTATCTCTGCACCTGTTTTGTAATAACTGTATAGACTGTTGGCACTATACTGTACTGTTTAATAGGGATTAGGTCCTTGTTCTGTCGACTGTAATTGTTGTGCATACTGTTCTGCACTGTTTATGTATATATGTATGAAAAATCTTTTTGCATACAGACTGTCACAGCTCATTGGACATTATTTATTTACTGTATTGGCTTCTGCCATGCCCCTGTACTCTGTAATACTGTCTTACTGTCAAGTAGGCCTTCGGTAATCTCGGATTACTGGCCGGTTACAGTGCTAAACCCATAGGGGCGGGTTTGGGTCATGACAGAGTGGTATCAGAGCGATACTTACCACGAGTTATATCGCACACACGTGTCCAAATGAGCTATAGGGTGTCCTAGAAAAGCAATTAGGGCATCGCATAAGCATGAAAAGTATGTGTGGTCATGACATGAATATGTGTTAATGTGTTTAAACATATGACTGCTTATGTTAAATGTTTAAAGTATGCAACTTCCTATGTTTATTATTATTATGTTGCATATAGTGAAATGGATAATGCAAGCACTGTTAATGAAACTGAATCATCCGAAGCCAGAATGGCAAGACTGGAAAAAACTGTTGAACTATTAACTGAAGCCTTAAGGCAACAGCAACAACAGAACCAACAGCCCTCACCTCCTCCTCCAGTACAGCCGGAACAGAATGTTAATGATGGGGACATAATTGCTCTTACCTAGAAGTTCAACAAAATGAAACCGCCATCCTTCCAGGGAGGTCTTGAACCGCTAAAAGCTGAAGCATGGGTTTTGGAGACTGAAAAATTGTTTGAAGTGTTTCCGTGCTCGGAGGCACATAAAGTACTGTTAGCTACCTTCACCTTGCAAGAAGAGGCCAGAAGGTGGTGGATGCTAGTCCGTGACACCAACACCGTTCTGACATGGGCTCAGTTTAAGGAGTCCTTTTTCGAAAAGTATTTCCCTCAGTGTGTCAGGGACAGAAAAGTGACTAAATTTGAACAGCTGAGACAGGGCACTATGTCCGTTGCTGAATATGAAACAAAGTTTACTAAACTTGCCCGTTATGCACCGTACATGGTTGATACCGATTACAAGAAGGCCAGAAAGTTTGAGGGCGGCCTTAATGTTGCAATACTGGACAGAATAAATGTTTTAAAGCTACCGAACTATGTAAATGTTCTTGATCGAGCATTGATGGCCGAGTCGAACATCGAGGCACTAAAACAAACTAAAACACCAGCGTCTGAATGGCGTGGTAAAAGACAGGGTTTTAAGTTCAAGAAAGGCAGAAACAACCCGTTGAACAAGAAGCAAAATACAGGATCAACAACTACTTCTAGTCAAGGGAACCGGTCTATACCGCCCTGTTCCGAATGTGGTAAGAACCATAAGGGAGTTTGTTATAAACTATCTGGTGCTTGTTACAGGTGTGGCAAGGTAGGCCACATGGTTAAAGATTGCCCTTCCACTGCTCAGGGCAATAGTAAAGCTGCAGGCAGCGTAGCAGCATCAACTGTTGCACCAAAACCGAACCCTAAAGCTACCGGGAAAAAACCTATGAGGCAGGGCCGAGTGTTCGCCCTAGTGCCGGGAGATGTACAGAATACCGAGACCGTTGTGTCAGGTATTCTTTCTATTTGTACTCAAAATGCATATGTACTGATTGATTCGGGGTCTACACATTCATATGTATCGCATGCTTTTTCGCAAAAATTGAATAGACCGTTAGAATCCATGAATTATCTGTTAGCTGTATCTTCACTCGTTGGGGGACCTATGACTTGTGCATATATGTACCCTGCTTGTGAAATTATTGTTGGAGATACACATCTGTATATTGATTTACTGCCACTGAACATTGATCATTTTGATGTAATATTGGGAATGGACTGGTTAACGAAATATCATGCTACCATAGACTGTGTAACAAAACAAGTAGTTTTCCGTCCACCTAGTCTGCCTGAATTTGTGTTTAATGGAAGTGAAGTGGTACCTCCCCCATATTTGATTTCATCTATGAAAGCTGTTAAATTGATTAGAAAGGGGTGTAAGGGGTATTTCTATTCTGTATTGACTGTACCTACTGATGTTAAAACTGATGTGAACTGTATTCCCATAGTCAGAGAATTCCCAGATGTTTTTCCAGATGATCTGCCAGGGGATTTGATTGACAGGAAGATTGAATTTACCGTGGATGTGATTCCGGGTACACAGCCAATATCTAAAGCTCCTTACAGAATGGCTCCAACAGAACTGAAAGAATTGAAGGTGCAATTGCAAGAACTGTTAGACAAAAAGTTCATCAGACCTAGCACTTCACCGTAGGGCGCACCCGTTTTATTTGTGAAGAAACAAGATGGCTCACTGAGACTGTGTATTGACTACCGTGAACTGAACAAGGTAACTGTGAAAAATAAATACCCATTGCCCCATATTGATGACTTATTTGATCAGTTACAGGGTGCTCAAGTGTTCTCTAAGATCGATCTCAGATCCGGATATCATCAGTTGAAAGTTAAACCTGAAGACATTGACAAAATTGCTTTTCGAACGAGGTATGGACATTACGAATTCTTAGTTATGCCTTTCGGAGTTACCAATGCACCTGCTGCATTTATGGACCTCATGAACAGAATCTTTAAACCATTCCTCGATGACTTTATTGTTGTATTCATAGATGACATTCTGATTTTTTCCAAAAATATAGAAGAACATAAATATCATCTGAGACTTGCCCTACAGACCCTAAGAGAACAGAAACTCTATGCTAAACTGTCTAAATGTGAATTTTGGCTCGATCATGTTATGTTTTTGGGACATGTTATTAGAAAATATGGAATTTCAGTTGATCCACAGAAGGTTTAAGCAGTAGTAAACTAGCCTAGACCAACAAATGTGACAGAAGTCCGAAGCTTTTTGGGATTAGCCGGGTACTACAGAAGATTTGTCAAAGATTTTTCCAAAATTGCCTTACCGTTGACTCAATTAACTCAGAAAGGGATATCATTTGACTGGACTGACCAAAGAGAATCAGCTTTCCAATAGTTGAAAACTCGACTAGTGACTGCACCCGTTCTTACCCTACCTTCAGGTACGGATGGTTTTACCATTTTTAGTGATGCTTCTCATAAGGGTTTGGGGTATGTTTTAATGCAGAATGGGAGAGTTATTGCCTTTGCTTCCCGACAATTGAGACCGCATGAAAAGAACTACCCGACCCATGACTTGGAACTTGCTGCAGTAGTATTTGCATTGAAAATCTGGCGTCACTACCTTTATGGGGCGACATGTGAAGTATATACCGACCACAAGAGCCTGAAATATTTCTTCACATAGAAAGAACTGAACATGAGACAGCGGAGATGGCTAGAACTGATTAAAGACTATGACCTACAGATTTTGTACCATCCGGGAAAAGCCAACACCGTTGCCGATGCACTGAGCTAGAAATCGATTGGCAATTTAGCCTGTTTGCTCACCGGACAGAAAGAGTTGCTTTGTGACCTTGAAAAATCTGAAATTGAAATTGTTTTGTGAGAACAAGGTAGAACCTTAGCTGCTATTTCTGCTCAACCGGCATTGATTGAAGAAATTAAAGAGAAACAGCAACAGGATGACTTCTTGAAGAAGATCATCGATGAACGAGAATCTAAACCGAGACCGGGGTTCAAATTTGAAAATAATGTACTGAGGTTTTAGGAAAGACTGTGTGTACCGAATGATTCTGAACTGAAAAGAAGAGTTCTGCAAGAAGGCCACAGTTCAAAATTTTCTATCCATCCAGGGAATACGAAAATGTACCAAGATTTGAAACTAAATTTCTGGTGGCCAGGAATGAAGAAGGAAATTGCTGATTTTGTGTCGAAATGTCTTCATTGCCAACAAGTTAAAGCCAAACATCAACGACCCGCAGGCTTATTACAACCCTTACCCGTACCGAAGTGGAAATGGGAACATATCACCATGGATTTTATTGTGGGATTGCCTCGCTCCAGTAAAGGTATGGACTCAATTTGGGTTATTGTTGATAGACTGACTAAATTTGCTCACTTCTTACCTGTCAAAACAATTTATAATGCCGACAAACTGGCTATACTCTATATTGATGAAATTGTTAGATTGCATGGAGTGCCTGTGTCCATTGTTTCTGATAAGGATTCTAAGTTTACATCGAGATTTTGGCAAAGCTTACTAGGGGTGAGCATGGTTCGGATTGGACCGGATTGGGGTAAAACTAGGACCAATCCGTTATCAACGGTTTCTGAAAAATTGGAACCAATCCAATCCGTTTAAATCATGGAACCAATCCGAACCAATCCATTTAAACACGGATTGGATTGGTTTAGGACCACGGATTCACATAATTAAATAACAAAAATATATGTATATAACACTTTAATTTCATAAAAATATAAACATAACGCTATATTAGTTCCACAATAGCAACATGTTATTCTATAATAGCGACATACTGTTCTAGAATTTAAATAACCATAAGAAAACTAGTTTCACCATAAGTATTTAGACCATTACAAATTAAAGATAAAAACTAACAAACAAAAGTAATAAAAGAAGATATTATACGGGTTTAGATTTGAGTTTAGGTTTTATATAGAATAAGAGAAGATACTATAGGGGAGGATGTATAATAAAAATATAGACTATTTGTATACGGTCCGGATCGGTTCCAATCCAGAACCGTGGGGTTCAATCCGGAACCAATCCGTAGACTACGGATTTTTAATTCTTCAATCCGGAACCGAACCACGGATTCAAAAAACCAATCCAAACCTATCGGATTGGACTGGACTGGATCGGATTACGGATTTCATGGATTCCTTGCTCAGCCCTAAAGCTTACAGGCTGCATTGGGTACTGAACTGAGACTGAGTAGTGCCTATCATCCTCAGACAGATGGCCAGTCAGAAAGAACCATCCAGACTCTGGAGGATTTACTGAGAATGTGTGTCCTTGATTTTCAGGGAAACTGGGAAAGCCATTTACCTTTAGCTGAATTCGCCTACAACAACAGTTATCATTCAAGTATTGGTATGGCGCCTTTCGAGGCATTGTATGGCAGAAAATGTACATCTCCGATTTGTTGGGCAGAAGTTGGAGATGGGCCTTTGCTTGGGCCCGAAATTGTATATGAAACGACTGAGAAAGTAAAACTGATACAACAGAGACTGAAAACCGCACAGAGCAGACAGAAAAGTTATGCAGACGTCAGACGACAGGACAGAGAATATGAAGTAGGTGATCACGTTTTTGTAAAAGTGACACCGATGAAAGGCCAGACTCGTTTTGGAGTCAAAGGCAAGTTAGCGCCAAAATATATCGGACCGTATGAGATTATTGAGAAAATCAATCTGGTGGCGTATCAAGTTGCGCTTCCTCCTGAAATGGAGCATATGCACAACGTCTTCCACATTTCTATGTTGAGGGATTACCTCCGGGATCCTTTCCATGTGATAGAGCCTACTCGTGTAGTGCTGGGTGATGACTACACTTACGAGGAACGGCCTATTCAAATTGTAAACAGACGGATCAAGAAGTTGAGAAATAAAGAGATCCGTTAGTGAAAGTTGACTGGCAAAACCATGGTGGCGTGTATGCCACTTGAGAAAGGGAAGATGACATGGCTAAAAGATATCCTAAACTGTTCCCACTGAACCCTGTTTTCTTCCAGAATGAAGCTAACTCGAGTTTAGAGGACTAAACTCTTTTTAAGGAGGGAAGATTGTAATAACCCTCACCACTATTTACCGATTAACCATTGATTACTGCTAAGCTGAGACTGATTATGATTGATAATTGAATTGATTGAAATACTGAACTGACTGACTGAAACCTAGAACTGAATTGATTGAGTATATTAGTTAAATTGCAATTCTATCTGTTTGACTTAGGGGTGGGCGCGGGTCGGTTGTGGCCACGGAACCTCCAATCCGCCATTCGTCTGCCAGATTGGCGGATTGGAAAAAATTAATCCGCATCCATCCGCTAATCCGGCAGATGTAGATTGAGCGGATTAGCGGTTTGGCGGATGGATGTGAATCGGTTTAGCGGTTTAAAATTTTATAAATTTTCAACATAATTCAATTTGTGCACTTCCTCAAAAAAAAAAAAAAAAGAAGAAAGTATTACAGTTAATGACTTAAAAAAATATTACAATCACTGGATGCCTCATCCAAAGTAAGAAAGTTTAAAATTTTAGAATATCACAATCATTACATGCCTTATCCACATACTACAATCACAACATGCCTCATCTATATAAAGTATTACAATATGTGTTCTTAAAATATAAAAACAATTCAAACCACCAAAATCATGAACAGAGTAGTAGTAGAGATTGTATGTCTCTATATTATTACATCTATATCTATTTTTGAAAACAAAAACCAACCAGCATATATCATATTTTCTATTTATTATTTTTAGAGATAGATTTAAAAACCAAAAAATATAGATAAATAATACGTTTATTTTTTTCAATTCAAAAAAGATATTCAAGTTGAAAACTTTTTTTCAACAGAATATTTAAACTCTTTTTTAATTGAAAATACAAACAGAATATTTAAACAAGCTGAAAACACAAAGTCTTATAAATTATTAGGGGTGTTTGCGGTTTGGCGGTTCGGTTGCGGCCAAAGGAATCTCAAATCCACCATCCGTCCGCCAGATTGGTGGATTGGAGAAAATCAATCCGCAACCGTCCGCTCGTCATCACACATCCGTCCAAAATGCGGCGGATCGGTTCGGTTCGGTCGGTTTGGCGGATCAGTATATCCGCTGCTCACCCCTAGTTTGACTGCCAAATTATCTGTTCATGTCTTTGTGTTTAAATTGCGAATTGAAGGCCTTATCGGCGGCCAAATCTGAAGTCGATTGATGTTTTGTGTTCATTAGAATTTATGTGATTTAATGTTGTATTTATCTGAAATTCGATTCGGTATGATGAAATTAGATTAAATTAAGCTAATTGGCAAGAGTTTGACTTATTCACCATTATGCCATTGAGTGGCCCACTACTTTGCACATTTAGAGGCTTGATTACATTGAAACAAAACATTTGCTCAGCTCATTTCCCTTGTTCTTGCCGACCTTAGAGAAAGAGAGAGGCTTAGAAGAGAGGTTTGGCTCCATCTTGTGAATTGCTTGGTGATCTTGAAGGAATTGAAGTATTAATTGCTAAATCGAGCTTCTAAGCTTGTGTTTGAAGACTTAGGTAAGGAAGTTCAACCTCTCATTGTTGTGTTTAAGATTGTTCTTGCATGGTTCTTGAGCCTCTAGTGATCTAAGTCATGATTTAATCTAATGATGTTGAATTGTAGCTTGAATCATGCATGCATGTACATATCTCTCATCTTTGAGGTTGTTCTTCTTAAATTTTCACATGCATGTCCATGTTAATGTTAAGGACCATGAATTCACCATATTTTTGAAGATATAGACTCATTTGAGCAAGTAATTGGAGCTTTGAATTGGTTTAATTCATGCATGTTCAATTTGAATTAAGTTCATGAAAATTGGTTTGAAATTGGATTTAATTGAAACACCCTTGGGCTTTGATTTCTTAAATTGAGCTTTGAATCATGTCATTCTATGTGTTTACTAGTGTTTTCTGGAAAATTAGCCCAAGAGGATCGAAAATTATGCATTAAAACTTGGTTTTGAGCTTGAATGTCCAATCTGGAATTTCCAGAATTTGGACTCACGCTCGAGCGGGAAAAGTGGCGCTCGAGCGTGAAATTCGAGCATCCAGTACTTTGCACTGTTTTACAGACCGCTCGAGCGAGGGAATGCACGCTCGAGCGAGAACATGAGTCACACGCTCGAGCAGGGGTCGAGCGCCCGTCGAGCGTAAATTTCGTACATCCAGTACTTTTGCCATATTTTACAATCCGCTCGAGCAGGTAAAGTGACGCTCGAGCGGGGAACCTTTGTCTGCATGTCCGCTCGAGCAGGGAAAGCTACGCTCGAGCGGGAACCTGTTTTTTCTGAAAATTTTGCTAAGTGTTTGAAAGTACATCCTTGCATCCTTATTCCATCCTAGGCATTCCTAGGCCTAGTTTAAGGCATCTTAATGAGGATATAGATGTAGAACCACACCGAGGCAATTAGGGATTAAGTTATTATCTTTCCCAACTGTGTAGCTTATTGTGTGTTCGTTCTGTAAACTGTGTAGGGTTGACGACTGGAGACGCACTCTAGCTTTACTGTAGCCCAGAACTCTGTGAGTAATAATTGTGTAAAGATATGTTCAACTAAGAATGTTTTCAGACTATTTAACTGAACTGCTTTCAGAATCGATACTGTTAACTGAATGAATGTATGTCCTATGTTCTAAACTATATTGTGGCATCCTTAGCAACTACTGTTTACTGCTACTGTTACAGAGATCTCTGTCGGTTCCCTTGTTGGAACCACTACTGTTTACTGATTGATGGCCATCATTGACTGTTCGGTCTTTCAAGACCTACTGTACTGTTCGGTCTTTTTAGACCTACTGTTTACTGTACTGCTATGCTAATGGATGTACCATATATGACCGTTTACTGTACTGAATAACTGATATACTGATTAAAACGACTGTTTTGAATACTGAAGGACATTCATTCTAAACCCATTTACGCATTATGTTATTCACTGGGCTTTAGCTCACTGCTCATATATATATGTAGGTGTACAGGCACCAGACCGGAGCTAGGAGCGTGGGTTAGACTTCCCTTTTTGTCAAGCCAACTATTGTGCCTCACTGCGAGGTTCCGAGCCTACCAAGCTATGGCTTAGGGGTGTTTTGATTTCCCTCGTCTATCTCTCCACCTATTTTGTAATAACTATATAGACTGTTGGCACTATACTGTACTGTTTAATAGGGATTAGGTCCTTGTTCTGTCGACTGTAATTGTTGTGCATACTGTTCTGCACTGTTTATGTATATATGTATGAAAAATCTTTTTGCATACAGACTGTCACAGCTCATTGGACATTATTTATTTACTGTATTGGCTTCCGCCATGCCCCTGTACTCTGTAATACTGTCTTACTGTCAAGTAGGCCTTCGGTAATCTCGGATTACTGGCCGGTTACGGTGCTAAACCCATAGGGACGAGTTTGGGTCGTGACAACTCCTCACTGAGATGGTGGCACATCACCAATTCTTGAAAAATGTTAGATAGAGAAGAGTTATATGCCCAGTAGAGATACATTTAATAGAGTATCTAATTACTTAAACATTCACATGGCATAATCATAACCCAAACACAATTTAAAATTTATGTTCAAAACTAAAAAGGAAAAGAAAACAAATTCATCTTTATTTCATTGAAAACCTTTCTCAACAACGGGAAGGTAAATATGCCATGAATCCCTCGTAGGAGCCCCATACTATGTATATATAGATTTATAACCAAAACTACCCTTACATTTGCTGACTATTAATACGGTGGTGATGGACACCCAAAATCTTCCGTTTTTCCACTTTTGCCGACTATTATACGGCAGGACCAGTGGACACCCAAAAATATTTTCTCACATTTATCCGGTGATAAGCTCAAGTTAGGGCATTTGGGCACCTAAACTCCTCGCGCGGGTATCAACACACCACATCTTTCTAAAAAACTGACTCCATACCCGGGCTAATACACTATTTACCTCCCTATTTTTACCACCTTCCAAGTAACCAAGCATTCATAATTACATGAGATGAATAGTGAAATATATAATACATGGATTAATAATTTTCAAATCCACAAATCCCAACACAACATACATTAATAATATACTCCAAAATCTAGTTATCCACTTATTTATGTCTAATGTTTATTAAATTTCATGATTTGAAAGTCCATTCTTTCAAAACATCATTTTTTCATCAAAATCAAAACTAAGGTTTTTAATAAATTTTGGGCTTTTACGCCCTCTTCATATATGTGATAGTTCTTAACATCAATACTCATAATCCATAAGAGTTTATTTGAAATCTAGATAAAAAGTTGGGTAAAATTCCATTTTGTTAAGCATAAAACTCAACTTATACTCAAGCATCAAAATAAAGAATCATTGTCACAACAATACCACATAATCATCCTCAAAATAAAGAGATACTAGGTTAAAAGTAACCCTACGTCAAGAAAAGAGAAAAAAAGTAGACTTTAAGAAGGATCCTTCGTAGAATTTTAAAAGGATAAGAACAAATTTTAACATATATTCACCAAAATACCCTTTTAATTCTAGAAATCCTAAATTTTTCTCTAATTTTTCACCTATTCTCTCTCTCTCTCTCTCTCTCTCTCTCTCTCTCTCTCTCTCTTCCTCCCTCCCTCCCCAATACCACTTATATTGCATAGCCGGCATCGTCACCACATTGACCACCATTCATCTATTGGCCTTTATTTTTTTCTCTATCTCTCTCAACTGCATCTACCGATACTCTGTCATCTACCACCATCACCTAACTACCATTGTTCACTACCACCGATAGCCTCTCACCAATCTATGCATAGATCTAGCATGTTTCATTTTCTTTTTGATGGATTTCTTTTGTTATCGTTGATTTGTGCACAAATTTGATCTAGGCGTTTTAAACTCTTTTCTATCATCTCTAATCTCTCTCTCTCTCTCTCTCTCTCTCTCTCTCTCTCTCTTCCTATTATTTTCTCTGTGCCTCTATGTTTTTTTCTGTGTTAAAACACGAAATCTTTGTCTTTGTTTTTCTCTGTGTTGAAATACAAAATTTTCTTTATATTTTTTGTACTTTTCTCTATGTTGAAACTCAAAATTTTCTCTGTATCATTGTGTTTTTCTCTTTGTTTATGTTTTTTCTTTGTGTTGTCTCTGAGTGAAATTTCATTCTGTATGAAGTCAAAACAAATTTACTATAACGTAATAATGAACACAGTAAAATTTCATGAATTTTTTTCTTCAAAATTTCATATTATTCATGTCTTGTTTAAAAGATCTTGGCAATAGGATTCTAACAATATAAAATTTATAAAAGATGGTGATGTAAACCAAAAGTTATTAAATTTTAAATTTTTAAAATCACTTAAACAAATTAAAAGGTAACTAATTGTAAGGGTTATTTTTGTCCAAAATGATCAACCATGTTTGTTGGAGAATCTGAATACTAGTAGAAAAATATTTATCCCTATTCTTCTGAAGTAATATTAGTAGGGATCTAACAAAAAATCCATTTTTTTCCAACATTTTTTTATTTAATTAAAAGGGAAATTTCTTTTATTCAAAGTTGAAAAAAGTACAAACAAAATTAAGAAAAAAGAGAAATGTGTAAAAATTATATTGATATGTGTAAAAAAATTATAAAAATATGTAGAAATATTTTAAATTATGTTAAAACTAACATAATACCCGTGCTATGCACGGATATAAATAAATATTCAAAAATTAAATAATAACATAAATTTTATTTTAAAATATATAAGAAAAATAATTTCGAATCAATTAAGTTTGAACCTTTTTTAAAATATTTTTCTAAATTTCATTGTGTGTTCTATGTTATTAGAAATAAAAAATAAAAAAATACATTGTTTAATTGAAATTTTTTTTAAAAAATCATAAATTACAAAAAATTACATTTATGTTTAAAAAAATGAATACATTTCACCCAATGAATTCTGTAATTTTAGTTTATTCTACGTCAAAATTTACCTCATGATATGGTAAATCACCTTTGTCAATGTACTAATTATCCTTTGTCTATTTTGTAAATTCTAAAACTTTGCCTACTCATGTTTAAAAATCATAATTTATTTTATGTCATAACTCTCATATTAAAATGGGTAATTGTTTGTTCTCTAGACCTAGTGTTGGGATAGATATTAAAAGTGACCTCCAAGTTTGTTGATTCGACCTTTATGCCAGCTTAATTCTAACGGTTCCGATAGGTAGCTCGAATTTGGAGGCTCGAATTTGGAGAAGAAGAAGAAGAGAAGAAGAAGAAGAAGAGGAGGAGGAGGAGGAGGAGGGAGGAGGACTGGAGGGGGCATAATCACAGGGGAGGAGGAGGCGGAGGCGGGGCCGGAGGCGACGGTGGTGGTGCTGCGACGATCTCCTCTCCTCCTCTCTCTTTCTCCCTCTCTCCACCTCTTTCTCTTCTCCTCTCTTCTTCCTCTGCTCTTCTCCTGTGTTTAACGAAGAAGAAGAAGAAAAGAAAGAAAGAAAAGGAAGAGAAAGAAAAGGCAAAAAAAAAAAAAAAAATTTGAAACCCAAAACGACGACCGAATTCGGGCCACCGAATTCGAGCTACGAGTCATTTTCCTAATTCTAATAACCAAATCATCAACTCATGAACCACTTGACGCATTTACTTATTAAATTGTTAGATACATATCTATTAATGCTTTTTATAACAAAAATCATAAATATGAACATGCTATTTATTTTAATTTTTAAACTTGGGTAAAAAAATTTATGTATTTATCTTTAAACCACAATATGTAGGTATATTTGTGTATGAAAAAGTTATCCAAGATCTAGTTAGTATGAACTATGAAATAAATTCTAGTTCTAACTTTGGATCTTATCTAAAAAATGATCAGTTAATTAGTATAAGCATTTGATTATAATAAATTTAAACTTTATATTTGAATTATATTATAGTTTATTATATTGTGACACAAATGAGTTAGTTTGAAAGTGTCAATATTGGATTAACACATTAAAAATAGCAAAGAAACTAAGTTCGAATTGATTTTGGTACTAATTCTTGACTCAAGTCGATCCTCGAAGAATTGTTTTGATTCATACCTAATTAATGATTACTTGGCCCATTTGTTTATTTAATTATTAAATTGATAAATATTTTTTAAATGATAAATGTGCAATATATATTTGACACCTATTTTTTTTTTTTTTTATTTTTAGATGCCACATTACTTTAAAATTAAAAATTTTAATTAATATTTTTAAATTTTGAAATTATATAAAACTAACATTATGTTTGGAATTTCTTTTAAAAAAATTTTAAATTTCAAATTAGATATGAATTAAATATGGATTAAATATGATTCGATTTTTTATTTTTTGATTTTCTATATAAATATTTTTAAATTCTGAAATTATAGATATGATTAGATAAGCCAAATCAAATTATTACAGATTTTTTTGTCACATTTATAATCAAAGAAAATTAAAAAAAAAAACAAAAACAAAAAAAACCCTTACCATATTGATTATTGGACTATTTAATGAAATGGTAAGAAAAATATCAATAAAATGAAAAGAACCAATAATATAATTACAAATGTATTTTTTATATTTAAAAATTTTAAAAATTATATTAGAACTTTGAACATTAGAAAATAATGTTCTTTCTTATATAATAATAGAAAGGAAAATGATTGGTGGCCCTAAAAACTGTGGCTCAAATGACTCAAAATTTCCAATTTTGGTAACTTTATTTTTTTTTTGGTTTTTTTTTTTACCTGATAAGGAAATTTGAGCCATTAGAGGCACCCAAATTCGGGCCCCCTAACAGTGCTCTAATAGAAATTACATTAAATTTTGAGAATCTTTTCATCCTTATCCTTTACTTACTGACAGCCAATTACATGTTATTTACTCAAAATTTAAACCCAAAGTTGTTTTTTTTTTTTTTTTACGGATAAATTATAACAATTCCCCTTGAAATTTACTTAAAATATTGATTATTTAATGTGATTTAAAAAATTATAAATATCTCATTATCAAAAAAATTTATTTAACAAAACTAACTAAAAAATAAAATTATTAACTACTTTCTTATACAATGATAAAATTACTTAAACTATTAATTGAAATAAATTTTTAATATCATTAAAAACTATTAATTAATTTAATAATTTATTAATAAAATGAGCCATTTAAATTGAAATTAGAATTTCAAGGGATGAAATGTAATTTTTTAAATTATAAGAAACAAATTATATTTTAAGTAAATTTTAAAAATGTATTTATAATTTATTTATTATTATTTTCCCTTATTTTTTATGATGACTATATCCATTTCCTGGACTGATTATTTTGTGGGAGAATGAACAAAGATTGAGACCACTCAGGTGGCACTTCCCCACCTCATCCACGTCATCTTTCCACTCACCAAACAATCTAACTCACCTTTCCACTAACTTAAGTTTTATAAATTACAAAGTGACTCTACAACTTTAATATAATTTTATAATTAAGCTTTTAAATTTAGTATAAAAAATTTTTTTTTTTTAAATTGTTTTCATCTATAAGACATTATGAGACCCTCAATCTTATAATCAAAGCCTAGAAATCGAATTTAGGAAAAGTTTTAAACATGAAAATTCAATATTTAATGTAAGATATAAAAAAATAAATAAAAAATAAAAAATAAAAAAACTTATACATCTTGATCACAAAAATAGTAAAACTAAAACTACAAGACTAGTAAATAGTCAATGGATGTGAGTAAAGAAACTTTAAATATTTGTAAAAATCAAAATATCATGATTACTAAAATATCCAAAGAGTTAAGAGGGAAAAAAAATTAAAAAAAAATTCTCTTAAAAATCAAAAAGAAAGTTTTATTAAAAGATTGGAAACTTCTTTTATGGTCATTGAACAAACTGTAAAAACTGCAAAAAATAAAAAAGATCTAGATGGTAGTGGTACATTCGCACCAAAAAATCCTATAGAAAAAATATCCTCAAAAGATCTTCAAAAATATTTAAATCTATATATGGATAATTATAGAGGAGAAAAATCGCTTAAAAAATCAATAAGCGATTCTATTGATCCAGCGGGGTTAAAAAAACAACGCTATCAATCAAAAGAAAAGCTAAAATATCCAAAATAAGCAAAGCATTTGGAAATTTTAGGGGTTATTTGGAATGAACTATATAAGTGCACTTTTTAACTTTTTGGATGAAAAAATAGAGGGAAAAAATATAGTGGTTTGGGATAACTTTTTTACTTTTTACAAAAAAAATGTGTATTAAAATATTGTATAAAATAGCAAAATTATGACATTACCCTCCCTAACACAGTCAGCATTACTGCGCTAACTTTTTTTCTCTTCTCAAAAAAAAAAAATTTTTTTTTTAATAGGAATGTGTGGCTTCAAGTGTGCCATGTTTTCTTTTTTTTATTGGAAGTTGTGGCTGCACAGTTTTGTGGCACCACTGTTTTTGTTTTGTTTTTTTTCATCTGACAGATTTCCCTCCAAAATAAAGGTAAATAGTATGAACTTTTTTGTTTTTTTAATGACTTTTTGGCTTTTTAACTTTTATAGGTGTTGCCAAACCAGCCCTTAGTTTTTGGAAAAATCTTCTAAGAAGGAAATAAAGTTAGGAAAAAGAAGACCATTAAATATTCATATAAAATATGACTTTATTCCTAAAATAGCAAAAAATGAACCTACTACTAAATATGGAATATATCTTGATTTCGACTGTGTAACTAACTATGAGATGCATTTGGAGTTACCAAGGGCATCCAATAGTTCAGACTCCGGATCTCTTGATCTAGTCTTATTAGTGCAATGTGAAACAGAGGATGAGAGTCCAAATTCAATAATTTTTATAGAAAATTCATTTATCTGCAAAAATATGCCAGAAATGGACTACATCACTAGATCTCAGAGTCACCACCTAATCTTTTGGGCAAATTAGAAAATCTGTGACTCGTGCCAACGGCCACTGTCCATTATAATCAAAGTGTCTTGACTTTGGAACTTAGGTATAAAAGGAAAGATCATTAATTGAGCACCCCTGCTCATTTGATCAGAAGATCGGTATATACTAAGTCATGATGTGATTTTTATAATCAATATATATTCATATTCCCATTATTTATAAATGCTATCATTACTATCTGAGGCATGTAAATATAGATTATGTCATGAATTTTGCTTGTACATTGATTTCATACACTTTTGAAAAGCCTTTTTTTATTTTGTACAAACTCAAAAGCATAAAAATCAATTACTGTCACACCCCGAATTTTCACGGTCCAACTTACGTGAATAAACCACTTAACAATGAACAATAGATAACAACTCTCATGCAAATGAATATAATATAGTCACACAATATATGTGTTTATCTAATTTTATACATTCCTAGATATAAGATCTAAGTCGAATGGACGTTCTGTAACTAAAACGTGCACAGATGTTATAAAGTCAAATTAAACACCCCGAGGCTTACATCACATACAAGGGTATAACCCTTACAAGAATGGCGCACGACCAATAAATAACATAAAGGACCCTTGGCCTACAAATAACATAACCACCCTACACGGTTCCAAACACAGCTTCACGTCACAGTCCACATCCACACATGTACACCTGAAAGACATTTTCAGCCATGTAGGGTGAGCACAAAACTCAGTAAAGAATATTTCAAAAACTAGACATGCTCCACTAGCATAAATGATCATGATGCACTATATATATATATATATATAATATGCCTAAATACATTTTTAAATCCATTTGATTTCTTAACAAAATCTTTTCTTTCCAATTACCAAAACTTTACGTTTAATCAAAACGTTTTTCGAATTCAAATCATCCGTTTGATATAAAATTCCTTTTTAAAAATTAATTATGGTACCTCAATACCAACCAACAAATACATTGCTAAATCAAATGCAAATACATCGCTAGATAACAGCAAACACATTGTTAAAAATCATTTTCCAAATATCCTGTGCCAAAATAACATAACAGTAAAAAAATTGGTGAATCTCCAAAACAAACACAACCTTTCACAGAAATTTCGTCCGCAGAAAACCGTAAACCGGCACCCATGTAAACTTAGGCTATACAAGCGATACTATTGCCATTTTACGGAAATTTCATCTTTGGGATCGACACCCATGTATACGCACAGTTTTCGAAACTTTCACCCTGGACTCACAGGCCAACTTATTTGATGTAACAACAACTTTCTCCCAGATTCACCATTTTATTTACCCTTTTCAATAATACAATACATGTAACTCAAAATATTGTTTTTCCAAAACAATGCAAATTTTCCAAAACAGAATATGAGAATTTTCAAAACCTCTTTCCAAAACATACAATTTCAATTTCCAAAATCCATTACATGCTCCATGATATGAATGATTTCAAATTGCCTAATCCACATGCAATTTCTAACACACAGCAATGCTATCCTTCATTGATAGCCAAAACAGTTATCTCTAATGTAATAATCAAAAGATATCAATATAGATATATTTTCCAAAAAAGTAACAACAACCATTCCCAAAATCCCACAACCATTTTCTTTCCATCTCTTACAAAACCAACATTATTTTTCATTGTTTCGAGCACAAACCAAAACCCATGGTTCTAGAACAAAACCTCATTTTCTTTCAAAATCACCATGTCAACATATTTCAACACCAATACAAGATCATCACCTGTTCTAAGAACTCATTTAAAAATCTCTTTTTTACATTTCAAATCCAAACCCCAGTTTAACCCAAAACACCCAAATTTATAGGTCTTTTGAAATAGCAAATAAGTAGGGTACAGATCATACCAAATGACTACCAAATATAAATCACAAAATACATCACAAATATGCTACCGAACTCATATTGAGTTTAAGAAATAGATTTTACCTCTTGAAACGAAGAGGAGAACTCAAAAAAAACTCGAAGTCGATGAAACGATGAAATTGTTGGATCAAAAAAAAGCCCTTGACGAGATCTACAATCTTTCTCAAAGGACCAAGGTGAAAAGATGCCTCTACGTAAGTAGATCTAGAGATCTAAGTGAAAAAAGGTGAGTTTCTAAGAGAGAGAGAGGGATTCACGGTGAAAAGAAGGGGAGAGAGAGAGAGAGAGAGAGAGAGAGAGGGGAAGGAAAAAAAAAGAAAACGGTGAATGAGAAAAGTGTGTTTGAGGCCTATTTATAGTGGTAAAATAATAGCCCTAAAGTCCAAGAAAAGAATAAGTCAAACCCCCAAAAGTAGAGCCCCAAAATCGAACCAAAAATCTAGAAATTAACTCACAGGGTTCGATCCTTCAGACAGTGGTATCGACCCTCAAGAAGAAAAGTTGAGACACTAATGTGTGCAGAGGGCAAGGGTCGACCCTTGGAACTAGTAGTGTCGACCCTTTATTTCAGAATGCAACTCAGAACAAAATAGTAAGGGAAGGGTCGACCCTTAGAGCCCCTGGTGTTAATCTTTTAAACCAGCAAAAACACTAAGGACAAGGCAGCAAGGTGGTGTCAACCCACAAGAAGGCTAGTGTCGACACCAAAACAGATTTTCCAAAGTTCCCAAAAACTTTTCAACATAAACAAGCGTGAATGAACAATCCCAACAAGTTTTAATCGAATCGTACTCCTCCAAAACCAAAATACAACAACTTCAATGACTCCCAAAATAAAAATAAAGGAATTAAATACACTCTGCAATAGTTTAAATGATACAAGTACTACAATTACATTCCAAAACAAGCAATATAACCTTCATCCATTGGCATTAAAACAAATATCTCATATACACAATTAGCCACATGGTATAGCAATGGATACAGTAAGTAACATGTGTATGTAATATACTAAAGTAAAGAATCGCTCACCTAGTACTCTAGGGTGAGCCAAAGAAATAGTATAATGTCATGCATGATCTTATGTGCAATTAACTAATGCACTACATACACAATATATATCTAAAGATCTAGATACTAAAATATGACAGAGATATCATCTCAAGACATGGGATAGCGCATCTACACAATATAACGGCTTGGGTTAGACCCGACCCTTTCATGTTCTTGAATCCATCATCCGATACTTTTTATTGTTGTCTATACTCTTTCTTGTATTGTTGTTAAGTTTATAGTTGTTAGTTATATTGTGAACAGATTGGTAATTTGTTCTTTATAAAGGAAATCATGTCTGTTTTTTCTCAAGTTCGCTCGAGCTGTATTTTTTGCGTTCAAGCGGTCTTCTATAGTCTGCAAAACTTCTAGGAGGGGGTCATTGTGTGCTCGAGCCCTGTTTAGGTCACTCAAACAGTCTCACTTATTTGTGTTTGACGCTCGAGCGATATTTTGGTCACTCGAGTGGTCTGTGCGTATACCACATCGAGGAGAAAAGTTTTTTTGTCACTTTTTCATCTTCTTTCACTCTCTAATACATTTCTAAACCTAATTTCCTCTCTCTCTCTCTCTCTCTCTCTCTCTCTCTCTAGTTCTTACTTAAAACCCCTCCATACACCCTAATCCATTGATTTCACCACCATAGTGCTTTGAAATAAGACGTAGAGCTTGGCAAGGTCTTCCATTTAATATGAACGGATCGTCGTTTCGTTGCCAATGATTTTTGAGTTGTCTTCTCTTCACTTCAAGAGGTAAGGATTTCTTTGCTCCTTTTCAATACCTCGTTATAGATATACATGTGGTAGTTTTTATAGCATTTAAAAACAAGTTGTTTAGAAATTTTACAAAAGCATGATAGAGGTTTGGTATTTGGATTTTGGGAGTTGGAATTAGATGAGTTATGGGTGTTTCGGTTAATTGAGAGGTGGCTAGGCATGTTCGTGTTGAGAGTGGGAAAAACCCTAATTTATCGTTATGGGCTTAATTAATTCTAAAGGGGTGAAGATGTGTAATAACCAAATTATGCATTAAAGAATTGAAATACTGGCTTAGTTATTAAAATGAAACTTAATTGGGTTTAGTATTCGTTTTGATTAACTTTGTATTGTAAGTTGTGTTTTATAAATTGGATTGGTTTAGGAAAAAATGTGAAGTTTTGGCCAAGGGTGGACGTAGTTGATGGTTTTGAAATAATGGATTTGGTTTTAGAAATAAAATGGCATTTGTAACTCTTTCATGAAAGGAAATAAGAAATGGTTGATTTGAAAAGGTGGAATTATTTATGGATTTATATTGTATGATTCGTGTATCTATTTATCTATTTAGAGGTTTTGTCCTTAGTCATCGGTAAGGATGGCATTGTTGTTGTTGAGTAGATGATGTGTATGTATTACAGTTGTGTAGTATTATGTAATTTAACATGTTGTGCTATTATTGTGTTATTGTTTAGGGGTCCATTTCCCTCCGAATGAGGCCAATAAAGTATGGTACCTTGACAGAGGTTCCCCCTCTCTTCCGATTTATGCTCGGTAAAGTGTGAAAAGAGGTCCATTTCTCTCCGTATTGAGTCGGTAAAGCGTGGCACCTTGTGATAGGTTCCTCTCCCTTCCGGATTACACCCAGTAAAGTGTGACCTTGAGGTCATTCCCTTTCAGGTGAAGCCAGTAAAGCATTATGTGTTATGTGGGTTGTATCATTTGTCATCCGTGCTGTAGGTCGATAGAAATGAAAATATGTATTACGTTCAGTTATTTATATTTAGAAATATATGTTTCTCTGTATGCTGTTATGGACGTTCCATGCCCTTGGGCCTATGGCCAGAGAAGATAGTAGATATATTATTACATAAGTGTGTGTAATGGGTTGAGTTATGAAATTGGGTTATAACTCATTTATGTGAACGTGCCTTCAAAACAAATGTGGAGACGGAATTCTTTTATATTAACATGGAGATCAAAATAAATAAGGTTGTATTGTGAAGTAATGCTTTTGGAACTAAACTGGATAATTGGAAAGAAAACAAATAGTTTTACACCTTGTGGCATTCAAATGGACATTTTTTGAATATTAAACTATCATATTATTTATATTGTACGTCATGGTGCATTCATGATCATAAATATCTATATGTTGTTATTGTTTAGGATCATTTTGGGATCTCTACTAGACTTTATATTCATCCCACATTGCTAATCATTTTTTAGGTACAAGTTGAGAAGTGTTTCAAGATCAACGATCTTCTTTAATTGTTGGTTACGGGGCCTTATATTGTTGGTGGAATGCCATTGTTGTAAAAATGGTCAAACCCTTGATTTTTATATAAAGATGTAAGCCTATGACATTTTGTTTAAATGTAATTCATGCTGCAATCATTATATGTACAATGAGAGGACTTTCCTTTATTTATAGATGTAATGTATGTGAAGTTCTACATACTATTAATGAAAAAGGATTTATGTTAATGAATATGGTAATGTTATTCGGATGATAAAAAGTGGGAAGTGACAATTTGATATTAAAGCTTACCAAGTTTGAATACCTTGGGCTCATGAGAAGTGGTTTTTACCACACTGGGTTTATTATGCTTGATGAGGACTTTTGCATATATTTATGATAAGTGTTAGGACTCTATGTGTTGCATTTGTGCGAGCATGGGATTAAGTTTCAAGGATACTGCTGGTAACTGGTGAACTTGCTTTAAGGTCTTATTGGAAACACGCTTGATCTACGTGGTTTCTGATGAGAATTCCTTGAGAGTTTTGGAACGAGTTGCTATCTTTGTGGACTTGATCTGATTATGTGATTAAATGTTTAACTGTTTGTTTGAATAGGAATGTGTGATTTTGTGTTAAGTGTGTCTTTAGCTTAGTGGTGGTGAATGTGTATAATGGCTTGGGTTAGACCTAACCCTTTCATGTTCTTGGATCCGCGATCTGATACTCTTTATCATTGTCTATACTCCTTCTTTTCTTGTTGTTGTTGAGTTTGGAGTTGTTGGTATTGTTGTGAACAAGTTGGTAGTTCGTCTTTTTAAAGGAAATTAGGTCTGCTTTTCTTTAGGTTCGCTTAAGTGGTATTTCTTGCACTCGAGCGGTCTTCTACAGTCTATAAAACTTTTGAGAGGGGGTTATTGTGCGCTCGAGCCATGTTTTGGTCGCTTGAGTGGTCTCACTTAGTCGTGTCTTACGCTCGAGTGGTGTTTTGGTCGCTTGAGCGGTCTGTGCATATATCATATTGGAGAGAAGGGTTTTTTTTTTTGTCACTTTTTCATCTCGCTCTCTCTCTCTCTAAAACATTTCTAAATCTAATTTCTTCTCTCTCTCTCTCTCTCTCTCTCTCTCTAGTTCTTGTTTAAAACCCTTTCATACATCCAAATCCATTGATTTCACCATTATAGTGCTTTGGAGTCAAACAAAGAGCTTGGCGAGGGCTTCCATTTAATCTAACCAGATTGTCATTTTGTCGCTGGTGATTTTTTGGGTTGCCTTCTCTTCTTGCTTGATGTAGGGATTTCTCTACTCCTTTTCAATACCTTGTTATAGATATACATGTGGTAGTTTTTATAGCATTTAAAAACAAGTTGTTAAGAAATTTTACAAAAGCATAATAGGGGTTTGGGGTTTAGATTTTGGGAGTTGGAATTGGATGAGTTGTGGGTGTTTCGCTTAATTGAGAGGTAGCTAGGCATGTTTGTGTTGAGAACGGAGAAAAATCCTAATTTATCACTATGGGCTTAATTAATCATAAAAGGGTGAAAATGTGTAATAACCGAGTTATGTGTTAAAGAATTAGAATAGCAGCTTAGTTATTAAAATGAAACTTAATTGGGTTCAGTAATGGTTTTGATTAACTTTGTAGTAAGTTGTGCTTTATGAATTGGATTGGTTTAAGGAAAAATGTGAAGTCTTGGCCAAGGGTGGACGTAGTTGATAGTTTTGAAACAACGGATTTGGTTTTGGAAATAAAATGGCATGCGTAACTCTTTTATGAAAGGAAATAAGAAATTGTTGGTTTAAAAAGATGGAACTAGTTATGTGTTTATATTGTATGAGTCTTGTATCTATTTATCTGTTTAGAGATTTTGTCCATAGTCATCGGTAGAGGATGGCATTGTTATTGTTGAGTAGATGATGTGTATGTATTATACTTATACGATACTATGTAGTTTAGCATTATTGTTTGGGAGTCCATTTCCCTCTAGGTGAGGCTAGTAAAGTGTAACGCCTTGACAGAGGTTCCTCGTTCCTTCCAATTTGCGCTCGATAAAGTGTGAAAGGAGATTCGTTTCTCTCCGTATTGAGCCAATAAAGCGTGGCATCTTGTGATAGATTCTTCTTCCTTCCGGTTTGCGCTCAGTAAAATGTGACCTTGGGGTCGTTCCCCTCCAGGTAATTCCGATAAAGCATTATGTGTTATGTGGATTGTATTATTTGTCGTCCATGTTGTAGGCCAGTGGAAATGGAAGTGTGTGATACATTCAGTTGTTTATATTTAGAAATATATGTTTTCTCGGTATCCTGTTACGGGTGATCCTTGTCCTTGGGCCTATGGCCAGGGAAGATAGTAGATATGTTATTGCATAAGTTTGTGTAGTGGGTTGAGTTATGGGATTGGGTTATGACTCGGATATGTGAACGTGTTTTCAAAACAAATGTGGAAACAAAATTCGTTTATATTCACGTGGAGGTTTAAAGAAACAAGGTTGTGTTGTGAATGAATGCTTTTGGAACTAAACTAGATAATTGGAAAGAAAACAAATAGTGTTACACCTTGTGGTGTTCAATTGGATGTTTTTGGAGAAAATCTATTTGTATAAGTTTATTTTGAATGTTAAATTGTCATATTATTTATATTGTACGTCATGATGCATTCATGATCATAAATATCTGTATGTTGTTATTATTTAGGATCATATTGGGATCTCTACTGGACTTTATGTTCATCCCACGTCGCTAATCATTTTTCAGGTGTAAGTTGAGAGATGATTTAAGATTGGTGATCTTCTTTAATTGTTGGCCATGGGGCCTATACTTATTAACGGAATGTCATTGTTGTAAAAAGGCTAAACCCTTATTTTTAAATTAATGATATAAGCCTACGGGCATTTATTTAATTGTAATTCTTGTTGCATTCTACATATTTACGATTGAGAGAACTTTCATTTATGTATGATGTATTGTATATATAGTTCTGCATGTTCTTAATACAAATGGATTTATGTTAATGGTTATAGTAATGTTATTTGGGTAATAAAAAGTGGGGCATGACAGTGTGTGCCTTGAGGAAGGCTGTTGTGTTATTCATTAAGTTTGATTTTGTTTTTGGTTTTAGGATGTCTGCACGATGGAGTAGAGATCGTGTTGGGAGTAGAAGTGTCGGTAGGGGCACGACAATTCCGATAGCACCTGTCTTTACAGCGTCGGTTGTGCGCGAGAAAATTGCACGTGAGATTGTAAGGGCAATGAGAAATACTCTAGCTTGCAATGAGGGAGACCATGGCCATACCCTCAATCTTAATAAATAGTTTATCCGCTCCAATCCACCTATGTTTTCGGAGAACCTAAGTCGTGGGAGGCCGATGATTGATTAGAACAAATTACTAAGACTCTTGATATGCTCAGAGCCGAGGATACAGAGTTAAGGGTTGCTTTGGCTAGTTTCTAATTGAAGGAAAAAGCCGATTATTGGTGGAAATCCACGAGGATTTCTATGGGCACCACTTGGGTATTTTTCTCCTGCAGCTCGGGAAAGATTGAGGAAACAGTTTGTTGAGTTGCGCCAGGATGATACTCCTTTGGCACAGTTTGAGGTGAGGTTCACCAATTTGTAATGGATTTATATTGTATAAGTCGTGTATTCATTTATCTATTTAAAGGTTTTGTTCTTGGTCATCGGTATTGGATGACATTGTTATTGTTAAGTAGATAATGTGTATATATTACACTTGTGCAGTATTATGTAGTTTAACATGTTATGTTATTATTGTGTTATTGTTTAGGGGTCCATTTCCCTCCATGTGAGGCCGATAAAGCGTGGTGCCTTAATAGATGTTCATTGTTCCTTCCGGTTTACGCCTGGTAAAGTGTGAAAGGAGGTCTGTTTCTCTCCGTATTAAGCCAGTAAAGCATAGCGCCTTGTGATAAGTTCCTCTCCTTTTCGGTTTCCACCTAGTAAAGTGTAACCTTGGGGTTGTTCCCCTCTGGGTGAGGCCGATAAAGCGTTATGTGTTATATGGATTGTATCATTTGCCATCCGTACTGTAGGCCGATAGAAATGAAAGCATACATTACGCTCAGTTATTTATATTTAGAAATATATGTTTCTCGGTATGTTGTTATCGATGTTCCTTGCCCTTAGGCCTATGGCCATGGAAGATAGTAGATATGCTATTACATAAGTGTGTGTAGCAGGTTGAGTTATAAGCTTGGATTATGACTCGTATATGTGAACGTGCCTTCAAAACAAATGTGGAGACGAAAATTAACATGGAGATCTAAAGAAATAAGGTTGTGTTGAGAAGTAATGCTTTTGGAACTAAACTGGATAATTGGAAAGAAAACAAATAGTTTTACACCTTGTGATGTTCAGATGGAAGTTTATGGAGACAATGTACTTATATAAATATATTTTGAATATTAAACTGTCACATTATTTATATTATACGTCATGGTGTATTCATGATCATAGATATTTGTATGTTGTTATTATTTAGGATCATGTCGGGATCTCTACTAGACTTTATGTTCATCCCACGTTGCTAATTATTTTTCAAGTACAAGTTGAGAAGTGTTTCAAGATCAGCAATCTTCTTTAATTGTTGACCACGAGCCTTATATTGTTGGCGGAACGTCATTGTTGTAAAAATGGTTAAACCCTTGATTTTTATATAAAGATGTAAGCCTTACGGACGTTTTGTTAAAATATAATTCATGTTGCAATCAATATATGTACGATGAGAGGACTTCCTTTATTTATGGATGTAATAGATGTGAAGTTCTGCATACTATTAATGAAAAAGGATTTATGTTAATAGATATGGTAATGTTATTCGGATAATAAAAAGTGGGACGTGACACTTAACTTTGAAATGGTAAACTCCACAAATACAGATGAACCAGACCCAAATGCATGAAAAATAGATGTAGCACATGGGCATGATAAATAAGATATGATGCTATACATGAAGCATATAAATAAAAGGATTAGAAAGACGTGGGGTTGGATGATTATTACAACAATGAATAGGAAAGAAGGGGGAGAGAGATTATTACAACAAATAAATGAATAATAAAGAAAAAGAAGTGGGGTTGGATAAATTATTACAATAATGACTGGATTCAGCCAAATTACTGAATCTAACAAATCATGCTAAATAATCAAACTAAACCACCAAGAGAGCACTCTCCCAAAACTGTTTGCTTTGCTTTTGGAAAGATCATCCGACTAGACACAAAATGGGCTGGCCGAACTCTACTTCCAATCAAAATTTAGGTCAGTAGTTCAGAATGAAGCTAAGAACATCTTCTAAAGGGTTCTTATCCCTTCTATCTCCTCCATTTATAGAAATCGCTTAGGGAAGAGATAGATAGATCTCAATCCTTAACAATAGCATAAACAGATATATACAACAGATATTTTCAGCAATTCAACAATTAAATGAATTAAAACAAAAAGAAATTCAAGCCCAAGAAAATATGTGGGAACCTACATCATCTCTTTGTAAATAAGAGTAGATTAATACCCAAATCCATGCTATTAATTGGAGAGAGTAGATTAATGCATACTTTTTCTTGGTGGAAGCTTTGCTTCAAAGTAAGAGATTCATTAAAAGATATTGGTAAAGCCCTATGAACCTAGCAATGTGTTCTACAGTTGACTGGTTTCCATCCCTCCTAAACAAGGTAAAATTTGGGACCTTATATCCCCTTGGAAACTCATGTAACCTATCTACTCAATCAAGTATGGCTTTCTATAAACTGGAGTTTGCACCTCCCCTTCCCCTCCCCCCCTCCCCCCCCCCCCCCTCCCCCCTCAAGCCATAGGACCACACACTTCTCGCACCATGTTAAGTAATTGGTCCCTAGAAATAACATTAGGGACACCTTTGTAGGGCTTGATATGGCATATATCCTTGATGGATTTGTTGTTTAAGGGCTTGAGGCTGTTCATTTGGTATGGCTTGCACAAGGGGTGCAACCATTCGGTTAAAAGGCTATACTGTAGGATTTGGTGCCTGCTCATATCCTATGATGTCTTCTTCCTTAAGTGGAACAAGTGGTAGTCTAAAAGGTTCCGTTGACCCCCCTCCCCCCCAGTATAGGTTCGAAGATTGGATTTGACACCATTCATGTGGTATTCTGTGTTTAAGCCTGACCACGCGTAGCATTACCAAATGTATTCGAACGTAACACCTGAGGCTCTATATATGCAGGATGTGTTTCTTGATCATTAGATACTCTTCGATAAGGCCCTAGACCAATTGAAGATACAGGTCTAACCGGTTCATAGAATGATTGTGCATTTCTTGCTCTATTTTTGCCACTATTATGACTGCTACTTGGAACTGCCCTAGTGTAGACGTCCCCGAACGTCCCGGGAGGATGAATCCCGTTCTGTTCATTTGGGCTTACTACAGTTCAGACTCAAATTGTCACGGTTCTTAATCTGAACCAAAGAGTCTAAATCCGGCAAATCATTTTGAGAAAACAGGTTTTTGAAAGAAGTACCAAACATGGACTGCTTTGCCAGATACAGAGTCGCCACCTAAATATTTTTAATGGGGGATTTAGGAAACCCTGACTCGTTTGCCTAAGGCCACGTGTCCGTCATTACCAGAGTTGCCTCGGCTCGGGAGCTTGGGTACGATTGGGAAAGGTCAGCTATGAGCACCCCCTCTCGCCCGATCTGAAGATCGGCCTCTACTAACCGTGATATCTTGTTTTGAAAACATTTTGCGTTCTTATTCCGGTTATTAGCCTAGAATTACTATGTTATGCGCACAGCAAACAAGTATAGACCAAATCGCCTAAATTGGAACAAAACATTTCATTGTTTGTTTTGATGATGGTTTGCTACTCGCAAGTAGGCTAAAGATGCAGGTTTTGCCACCCTCAAGTGGGCTTTAGAAAAGATGATTTTGCCACTATCTAGTGGGCTTAAAACTCACAGTTTTGGTGCATTATTCCAATTTAGGTAATTCAACCTCCATCCACAGGCATTTAAGCAGTTATATCACATAAGCAACTAGCCTCATGGTAATCATGCTGTCATGGCAACACTCACACGCGTGCAAGGATGCTAAAGCAAAAGAACTTACAGAGTACCCCAAGCCAAAACAAGAGCTATGTTAGGAATCTTATGCATGATCCTAGTTCATGTTGAGATGGCTAATGCAACACACGCAAGATGCAACTACAATAGGCTCGGCTAATCTAAGGATGGCATGTGAGATGCTACAAATAACATGTATTCAATTTGGAATGGAAATACAAATGCAGTTAGAATGATGCGCCGAGCCCGGTGTATGCAAAACGAATGAATGGATGCAAACATGCTATCATACTATATGCTAATTGAAACATGTCTTAAACTAACCATCGAAAGCTAGTAAATAAAAGGGAATAAAGGCGTGGGGTTGGAAGACATACACACACTCACGCACACTTATTACACAATTGCCCTCGCTCGGAGGGTCCGAATAAATATTACAGTCCGAATAATAATACTAAATTAATTATTACAGATTTTCTAATTAAACAACAAATTGAATGCCAGAAGAAGGTGGCCACAGCCCCCGTCTCGGGATGCGTGAATGATGCATGCTTGACTCGTCTTGCCCGGAAACTCACTGCCATAGCACTGTTGCCTCTGTTTACACTGCCCTGCCCCTCTGAAAATTCTCACAAGCCCCAAGGATGCTTCTATGGACATTGGGGAGAATCACCGGCCAAGAGGGAACACCATCGGCTGGAAGGAATGGTCACCGGCCAATGTTTAATCTATCGGCCACAGATTGTTTGGTCGGTCGGCACTCTTGGTAGCCGACCGGCCAAAACTTCCTGCAGAACCTGCAGTTGACAGCAGCAAAGGGCAAGCAGTGTATGGCATGGAATTTTTTGAACAAATGTGAGCATGGACACACTCCCCATCATGCAAGGGACTCAAGGGAGCATGACCCTCGACCCTCGGGCCACCAATTGCGCATTTTGACACATGATGGCCTAAGAGGCCAAGTTTGCAATTCAATGTAAATGAATGCAAAAAGAGATGAGTGCTAACACCTTATCATATGGATATCAAGGGCGTCGGCGACCGAGGATCGAGGCGCGTTACGTCACTTTGAGTACGAACGCACCTCAATTCCCATGTTTGGTTTGACACCCCAAACCAAACAATGCAATGTATGCATACAAATATGGCTCAAGCATGTGAAATGACTCAAGCTAGCAAAACATGCCAAATGCAAATGCCAACCAAACATGCAAATATGCAATGTGTTAGGAATGCAATGCTACAATACTACCTAGGTAGACAACTAGGCGAAATGATGATCATGTAGTAATGCATTAACCACAAGGATGTAATAATCATGCAGTGTGATGATGATACTACAAGACACAAATGCATGGATTTACACTATGATGGATGTCACGACCCAAACCCGCCCCTATGGGTTTAGCACCGTAACCGGCCAGTAATCCTAGATTACCGAAGGCCTGCTTAACAGTAATACAGTAAAACAGAGTACAGGGGCTTGGCGGAAGCCAATACAGTAAATAAACAATGTCCAATGAGCTGTGACAGTCTGTATGCCAAAAAGATTTTGCATACATTTATACAGGACAGTACAAACAGTATGCATATATATACAACCAGTCAGTACAGGGACTTAATCCCTGATAAACAGTACAGTGCAAAACGTTCAGTCTATACAGTAAATAAAACAGTACAGTAAGGGGGAATGCTAAAACACCCCATAGCCTAAGCTTGGCAGGCTCGGAACCTCGCAGTGAGGCACATTGGTTGGCTTGACAAAACTGGGAATCTACCCCGACGCTTCTAGCTTTGATCCGGTGCCTGTACACCTACATATATATATGAGCAGTGAGCTAAAGCCCAGTGAATAACATAATGCGTAAAGAGGTTTAGAATGAATGTCCTTACAGTAATGAAAACAGTTCAATTCAATCAGTATATCAGTTGTTCAGTACGATAAACAGTCATATGTGGTACATCCATTAGCATAACAGTAACAGTAGGTCTTAAAAGACCGAACAGTAATGATGGCCATCAGTCAGTAAACAGTAGTGGCTCCACGAGGGAACCGACAGAGATCTCTGTAACAGTAACAGTAAACAGTAGGTGCTAAGGATGCCACAGTACAGTTCAGAAATAAATGACATACATTCATTCAGTAATTAATATCAGTTCAGTAAGCGGTTCAGTTCAGTAATCAAAAGATAATCGTTTTGAACATATCTTTACACAATTGTTACTCACAGAGTTCTGGGCTACAGTGAACTAGAGCGTCTCCTCGGAAAGTCAACCCTATACAGTTAACAGATTGAACACACACTAAGCTATACAGTTGGGAAAAATAATAATTTAATCCCTAAATATGCCTCGGTGTGTTCTACATCTATATCCTCTTTAAGATGCCTTAAATATGCCCTAGGAATGCCTAGGATGGAAAGAGGATGCAAAGATGCACTTTTGAACACTTTACAAAATTTGCTGAAAATAGGGGTCTCGCTCGAGCGTGGCTTTCTACGCTCGAGCGGACATGCAAACAAAGGAGCTCCGCTCGAGCGTCAATTCCTTCGCTCGAGCGGACTGTATGCTACAGTAAAAAAGCTGGATGCTCCAATTTTACGCTCGATGGACGCTCGACCCTCACTCGAGCGTAAGACACAAGTCCTCGCTCGAGCGTGAGTTTCCTCGCTCGAGCGGACTGTGAACACATGCAAGGTACTGGATGCTCGCATTCCCCGCTCGAGCGTAACTTTTCTCGCTCGAGCGGAGGACAGAATCACAGAGTGTACGCTCGAGCGTGGACTTCCTCGCTCGAGCGTAGGCTCAAAATCTGGAAATTCCAGATTTGAGTCCTATGCTCAAAATCAAGTTTAAAAGCCAAATTTTTGATCCTCTTAGGCTAAAAACTTGGAAAACACTTGTAAACACCTAATATTACATGTTTCAAAGATCAATTTGATAAATCATAGCCCAAGGGTGTTTCAATTAAATCCATTTTCAAACCCAATTTTTCATGAACATGCTATATCATGACATGCATGAATTTAAATCATTTCAAAACTTCAAAACATGCTCTAATGAGCTCAAATCTTCCAAGGACAAGATGAAAACATGGATTCTAACGATAATATGAACATGCATGTACCAAACTCCATGTGATCAACCTCAAAATGCAACAATGTAGACATGCATGCAACAATTAAGCTCTAACTCAACAATTTAACTCCAATTCATGGCTTGAGGCTTTAATCTAACATGAACCATGCATAAATTAACTTGAATACAACAATGAGAGGTTCAATTACCTTACCTAGGTCTTGATTTAGTGGTGTAGGAGCTCAATTTACAATCTACACTTCAATTTCTTTAATTCACCAAGCAAGCCAACAAGTTGAGTTCAAATCTCTCTTAATTCTCTCCCTCTCCCTCTCTATGGTCGGCTAATGTAAGAAGAATGGCTGAGCAAAGTGTCTAGTTGTAATGTGTGCCAAGCTCAATGAGTGTTAGGTAGTGGCCCACTAAGGGCTAGTTTGGTAAATAAGGCCAACCATGCAATTGATCAATATTTAATCTAATTTAATCATACCTAATCAGTTTTCAGATAAATATACCATAAAATCACATAAATTCCACTAATCATGGAACATCAATCAATCTTGGATTCGGCCGCCGATGAGACCTTTAATTAACAGTTTAAACATAGAAATTGAACAGATAATCATACAGTCAAACAGATAGAATTACAATTCAAACAGATACAGGCAATTAAACAGATACAGTTAATCAATTCAGTTTCAGATTTCAATCGGTCAGTTCAGTAAGTCAGTCAGTTCAATTACTTTCCATAATCGGTATTAACTTAGCAATAATCGGCATTAATCAGTGATCAGTAACGAGGGTTATTACAGTCTCCCCTCCTTATAAAGAGTTTAGTCCTCTAAACTCGAATTACCTTCATTCTGGAAGAAAACAGGATTCAGTGGGAACAAATCAGGATATCTCTTAGCCATGTCATCTTCCCTTTCCCACGTGGCATACACGCCACCATGGTTTTGCCAGTCTACTTTTACTAACGGGATCTCCTTGTTCCTCAGTTTCTTGATTCGTCTGTTTACAATCTGTATAGGTCGTTCCTCGTAAGTGTAGTCATCACTCAACACTATCCGAGTAGGCTCAATCACATGGAAAGGATCCCGGAGATAATCTCTCAACATAGAGATGTGGAAGACGTTGTGCATATGCTCCATTTCAGGGGGAAGCGCAACTTGATACGCCACCGGATTGATTTTCTCAATAACCTCATACGGCCCGACATATCTCGGCGCTAACTTGCCTTTGACTCCAAAACGAGTCTGGCCTTTCATCGGTGTCACTTTCAGAAATACGTGATCACCCACTTCATATTCTCGGTCTCGTCTTCTAACATCTGCATAACTTTTCTGTCGGCTCTGTGCAGTTTTCAGTCTCTGTTGAATCAGTTTCACTTTTTCAGTCGTTTCATACACAATCTCGAGCCCAAGCAAAGGCCCATCTCCAACTTCTGCCCAGCAGATCGGAGATCTACATTTTCTGCCATACAATGCCTCGAAAGGCGCCATACCAATACTTGAATGGTAACTGTTGTTGTAGGCGAATTCAGCCAATGGCAAATGACTTTCCCAGTTTCCCTGAAAATCAAGGATACACATTCTCAATAAATCCTCCAAAGTCTGGATGGTCCTTTCTGACTGTCCATCTGTCTGAGGATGATAGGCACTACTCATTCTCAATTCAGTACCCAATGCAGTCTATAGGCTTTGCCAAAACCTCGATATAAACTTCGAATCCCTGTCAGAAACAATGGACATAGGCACTCCATGCAGTCTAACAATTTCATCAATATAAATTACAGCCAACTTGTTCGCATTATAAATTGTCTTGACAGGTAAGAAGTGAGCAGATTTGGTCAGTCCATCAACAATAACCCAAATTGAATCCATACCTTTTCTGGAGCGAGGCAATCCAACGATAAAATCCATCGTGATATGCTCCCATTTCCACTCCGGTATGGGTAAGGGTTGCAGTAAGCCTGCGGGTCGCTGATGTTCCGCTTTGACTTGTTGGCAATGAAGACATTTTGACACAAAGTCGGCAATTTCTTTCTTCATTCCCGGCCACCAGAAATTCTGTTTCAGATCTTGGTACATTTTCGTATTCCTGGTGGATAGAAAATTTTGAATTAGGCCCTCTTGCAGAACTCTTCTTTTCAATTCAGTGTCATTTGGTACACACAGTCTTCCTTGAAATTTCAGTACATTATTTTCAAATTTGAACCCCGGTCTCGGTTTTAATTTCTTTTCTTCGATGATCTTCTTCACGAAGTCATCCGTTACTGTTTCTCTTTAATTTCTTCGATCAATGCCGGTTGAGCAGAAATAGCAGCTATTGTTCCACCTTGTTCTCTCAAAACAACTTCAATTTCAGATTTCTCAAGGTCACAAAGCAACTCTTTCTGTCCAGTGAGCAAACAAGCTAAATTTGCAATCGATTTCCGGCTCAGTGCATCGGCAACGGTGTTGTGTTGGCTTTCCCAGGTGGTACAGAATCTGTAGGTCGTAATCTTTAATCAGTTCTAGCCATCTCCGTTGTCTCATGTTCAGTTCTTTCTGGGTGAAGAAGTATTTCAGACTCTTGTGGTCGGTATATAAACTTCACATGTCGCCCCATACAGGTAGTGACGCCAGATTTTAGTGCAAACACTACTGCAGCCAGTTCTAGATCATGGGTTGGGTAATTCTTTTCATGTGGTCTCAGTTCGGGAAGCATAAGCAATAACTCTCCCATTCTGCATTAAAACACATCCCAAACCCTTATGAGAAGCATCACTAAATACAGTATAACCATCCGTACCTGAGGGTAAGGTAAGAACAGGTGCAGTCACAAGTCGAGTTTTCAACTCCTGAAATGCTGATTCCCTCTGGTCAGTCCAGTCAAATGATGTCCCTTCTGTGTCAGTTGAGTCAATAGTAAGGCAATTTTGGAGAAATCTTTGACAAATCTTCTGTAATATCCAGCCAATCCCAAAAAGCTTCGGACTTCTGTCACATTTGTTGGTCTAGGCCAGTTCACTACAGCTTCAATTTTCTGCGGATCAACAGAAATTCCATCTTTGCTAACAACATGCCCCAAAAACATAACATGATCAAGCCAAAACTCACATTTAGACAGTTTAGCATACAGTTTCTGTTCTCTTAGGGTCTGCAGGGCAAGTCTCAGATGATGTTCATGTTGTTCTATACTTTTGGAGTAAATCAATATGTCATCAATAAATACCACAATAAAGTCATCAAGGTACGATTTAAAGATTCTATTCATGAGGTCCATAAATGCTGCAGGTGCGCTGGTAACTCCAAAAGGCATAACTAAATATTCGTAATGTCCATACCTCGTTCTAAAAGCAGTTTTATCAATGTCTCCCGGTTTAACTTTCAGTTGATGGTACCCCGATCTGAGAGATCAATCTTGGAAAACACTTGAGCACCCTGTAACTGATCAAATAAGTCATCAATAGCGGTAATGGATATTTGTTTTTCACAGTTACCTTATTCAGTTCACGGTAGTCAATGCACAGTCTCAATGAGCCATCTTTCTTTTTCACAAACAAAACCGGTGCACCCCACGGTGAAGTACTAGGCCTGATAAATTTCTTGTCTAGCAGTTCTTGCAATTGCACTTTCAATTCTTTCAATTCAGTTGGAGCCATTCTGTAAGGAGCTTTCGATACAGGCTGCGTTCTCGGAATCACGTCAACGGCGAATTCAATCTCCCTGTCAATCAAATCCCCTGGTAGATCACCTGGAAAAACATCTGGGAATTCTCTGACTATAGGGATACAGGTCACATCAGTTTTAACATTATCATCAGTAGATACAGTCAGTACAGAACACAGATATCCTTTACACCCCTTTCTAATCAATTTAACGGCTTTCACAGAAGAAATCAAATACGGAGGAGGAACTACTCCAACCCATTAAACACAAATTCAGGTAAACCAGGTGGACGGAAAGACAACTTGTTTTGTCACACAGTCAATGGTGGCATGATATTTTTTGTAACCAGTCCATCCCCAATATTACGTCAAAATGATCAATGTTCAATGGAGTAGTAAATCAATAAACAGATGCATATCCCCAACAATGATTTCACATGCAGGGTACATATAAGCACATGTCATGGATCCTCCTACAGGTGATGATACAGCTAGCAGATAGTTCATAGGTTCTAAGGGTCTATTCAATTTCCGTGAAAAAGCATGCGATACATATGAATGTGTAGACCCCAAATCAATCAGTACATATGCACTTTGAGCACAAATAGAGAGGATACCTGACACAACGGTTTCAGTATTTTGCACGTCTCCCAGTACTAGGACAAACACTCGGCCCTGCCTCATCGGCTCTTTCCCGGTAGCTTTGGGGTTAGGCTTTGGTGCTACAGTTGATGCTGTTGGCGTGCCTGCAGCTTTACTATTGCCCGGGGCAGTGGAAGGGCAATCTTTCACCATGTGGCCCACTTTGCCACACCTGTAACAAGCACCAGAGATTTTATAACAGACTCCCTTATGGTTCTTACCGCATTCGGAACAGGGCAAGGGAAATGGACGGTTTCCCTGACTAGAAGTAGTCGTTGACCCTGTATTTTGCTTTTTGTTCATTTGTTATGCTTGCCTTTCTTGAATTTGAAATTCTGTCGTTTACCACGCCATTCAGACGCCGGTGTTTCAGATTGTTCAGATTGTTTCACGGCTTCGATGTTGGACTCGGCCATCAATGCCCGGTCAAGAACACCCACATAGGTCGGTAGCTTTTAAAACACTAATTCTATCCAGTATTGCAACATTCAGGCCGCCCTCAAATTTTCTGGCCTTCTTGTAGTCAGTGTCCACCATGTGTGGAGCATACCTAGCAAGCTCGGTGAACTTTGTCTCATATTCAGCAACGGACATTATGCCCTGTCTCAATTGCTCAAATTCAGTTACTTTCCTGTCCCTGACACACTGGGGAAAATACTTTTCGAAGAAGGACTCCTTAAACTGAGCCCAAGTCATTACATTGTTGGTGTCACGGACCAGCATCCACCACCTTCTGGCCTCTTCTTGCAAGGTGAAGGTAGCTAACAGTACTTTATTCGCTTTCGAACACGGAAACACTTCAAATAGCTTTTCAGTCTCAAGAACCCATGCTTCAGTTTTTAGCGGTTCAAGGCCTCCCTGAAAGGATGGCGGTTTCATTTTGCTGAACTTCTGGGTGAGAGCAATTATATCCCCATCATTCACATTCACATTCGGTTCCGGCTGTACCGGAGGAGGAGGTGGGGGCTGTTGATTCTGTTGTTGCTCAAGTCTAGCAGTTATCAGTTCCATCATTCTTTCCATTCTTGCCATTCTTGCCTCAGTGGATGAGGACTCAGATTCATTTGCATTATCCATTTCACTATTAGCAGTTATAACAGTTTCAATCATAAGCAGTTACGTACTTAAACAGTTTATCACATAAGCAGTCATGTGTTTACACAGATTAACACATTAACATATAGTCAGTCACCACACACTTTCCATGCCCATGTAATGCCTATTGTTTTTCTAGGACACCCTATAGCTCATTGGACACGTGTGTGTGTTTAACTCGTGGTTAAGTATCGCTCTGATACCACTCTGTCACGACCCAAACTCGCCCCTATGGGTTTAGCACCGTAACCAGCCAGTAATCCTAGATTACCGAAGGCCTGCTTACAGTAATACAGTAAAACAGAGTACAGGGGCTTGGCGGAAGCCAATACAGTAAATAAACAATGTCCAATGAGCTGTGACAGTCTGTATGCCAAAAAAATTTTGCATACATTTATACAGGACAGTACAAACAGTATGCATATATATATACAACCAGTCAGTACAGGGACTTAATCCCTGATAAACAGGACAGTGCAAAACATTCAGTCTATACAGTAAATAAAACAGTACAGTAAGGGGGAATGCTAAAACACCCCATAGCCTAAGCTTGGCAGGCTCAGAACCTCGCAGTGAGGCACATTGGTTGGCTTGACAAAACTGGGAATCTACCCCGACGCTTCTAGCTTTGATCCGGTGCCTGTACACCTACATATATATATGAGCAGTGAGCTAAAGCCCAGTGAATAACATAATGCGTAAAGAGGTTTAGAATGAATGTCCTTACAGTAATGAAAACAGTTCAATTCAATCAGTATATCAGTTGTTCAGTACGATAAACAGTCATATGTGGTACATCCATTAGCATAACAGTAACAGTAGGTCTTAAAAGACCGAACAGTAATGATGGCCATCAGTCAGTAAACAGTAGTGGCTCCACGAGGGAACCGACAGAGATCTCTATAACAGTAACAGTAAACAGTAGGTGCTAAGGATGCCACAGTACAGTTCAGAAATAAAGGACATACATTCGTTCAGTAATCAATATCAGTTCAGTAAGCGGTTCAGTTCAGTATTCAAAAGATAATCGTTTTGAACATATCTTTACACAATTGTTACTCACAGAGTTCTGGGCTACAGTGAACTAGAGCATCTCCTCGGAAAGCCAACCCTATACAGTTAACAAATTGAACACACACTAAGCTATACAGTTGGGAAAAATAATAATTTAATCCCTAAATATGCCTCGGTGTGTTCTACATCTATATCCTCTTTAAGATGCCTTAAATATGCCCTAGGAATGCCTAGGATGGAAAGAGGATGCAAAGATGCACTTTTGAACACTTTACAAAATTTGCTGAAAATAGGGGTCTCGCTCGAGCGTGGCTTTCTACGCTCGAGCGGACATGCAAACAAAGGAGCTCCGCTCGAGCGTCAATTCCTTCACTCGAGCGGACTGTATGCTACAGTAAAAATGCTGGATGCTCTAATTTTACGCTCGATGGACGCTCGACCCTCGCTCGAGCGTAAGACACAAGTCTTCGCTCGAGCGTGAGTTTCCTCGCTCGAGCGGACTGTGAACACATGCAAGGTACTGGATGCTCGCATTCCCCGCTCGAGCGTAACTTTTCTCGCTCGAGCGGAGGACAGAATCACAGAGTGTACGCTCGAGCGTGGACTTCCTCGCTCGAGCGTAGGCCCAAAATCTGGAAATTCCAGATTTGAGTCCTATGCTTAAAATCAAGTTTAAAAGCCAAATTTTTGATCCTCTTGGGCTAAAAACTTGGAAAACACTTGTAAACACCTAATATTACATGTTTCAAAGATCAATTTGATAAATCATAGCCCAAGGGTGTTTCAATTAAATCCATTTTCAAACCCAATTTTTCATGAACATGCTATATCATGACATGCATGAATTTAAATCATTTCAAAACTTCAAAACATGTTCTAATGAGCTCGAATCTTCCAAGGACAAGATGAAAACATGAATTCTAACGATAATATGAACATGCATGTACCAAACTCCATGTGATCAACCTCAAAATGCAACAATGTAGACATGCATGCAGCAATTAAGCTCTAACTCAACAATTTAACTCCAATTCATGGCTTGAGGCTTTAATCTAACATGAACCATGCATAAATTAACTTGAATACAACAATGAGAGGTTCAATTACCTTACCTAGGTCTTGATTTAGTGGTGTAGGAGCTCAATTTACAATCTACACTTCAATTTCTTTAATTCACCAAGCAAGCCAACAAGTTGAGTTCAAATCTCTCTTAATTCTCTCCCTCTCCCTCTCTATGGTCGGCTAATGTAAGAAGAATGGCTGAGCAAAGTGTCTAGTTGTAATGTGTACCAAGCTCAATGAGTGTTAGGTAGTGGCCCACTAAGGGCTAGTTTGGTAAATAAGGTCAACTATGCAATTGATCAATATTTAATCTAATTTAATCATACCTAATCAGTTTTCAGATAAATATACCATAAAATCACATAAATTCCACTAATCATGGAACATCAATCAATTTTGGATTCGGTCGCCGATAAGACCTTCAATTAACAGTTTAAACATAGAAATTGAACAGATAATCATACAGTCAAACAGATAGAATTACAATTCAAACAGATACAGGCAATTAAACAGTTACAGTTAATCAATTCAGTTTCAGACTTCAATCGGTCAGTTCAGTAAGTCAGTCAGTTCAATTACTTTCCATAATCAGTATTAACTTAGCAGTAATCGGCATTAATCAGTGATCAGTAACGAGGGTTATTACAATGGAGGAACCTCAGCCACACTCCAAAAAATAGTGGCCAAAGGTACTAAAATGATGGTGCCAACATGCAAGGCAAACATGCAAACCGATGGTCCCAAGACTAAGGTATAAAAGCCTACTTTCAAGCATACTTAAAAGAAGACAAACATGGACATTAGACCAACAAAATCAGTACCATGGCATGTTAGAATGAGCCCCAAAACCCACACACATGGCATCCCAAATGATTCAAGCAAAAAGGCATACACCAAGACAAAACATGGAGCACAAGACCACCACTCTTCATGGCCACACATGGCATGAACTAAACAACCTAAAACAGAGTTCTAGCATACAAAAGTGAGCCTCAAAACCCACTGGTTTGGCAGCCCCAAAGCCTCAAACATATGGCCATGCACAATGACCTATTCCTAGGCATAAAAGACCAACTCTTCAAGACATGAAAGAGATGGTAAATGTAGGCATACAAGCATGGATTAGGGGCTGAAATATCATGAGAAATGATTCCAAAGCACTGAAATGATCCAATTAAAACATGCTCATGACTCGCACCTTCAAGGCTCACAAGCCAAAATGCAAAGAGGCTACCCTAAACATGGCAAATATGATTAAACCAGCACCTAACAGTCCTTGAGCATGGCAAGATAATGCTAAAACCTTCATGAAGCTAGGCTATAACATACAAGAATCATGACCTAAATGCATGGCACATTTCTAGGCAAAATGAGGGAATGCAAAGCAAGTGCACTATGCATGAAAGGGGCCACAAATCTGACCAAAGACAGAGGCAACATGTGACCAAATAATACCTAAAAACCTCTGAAATGGAGCCAAGAACAACTACTCATGCATGCTACCATTAGGAACCAAAAACATGCACAAATGAGAGACCAAGGGAGAGGGGTGTCCCTCCCCTATGCAAGACCTCAAACCTCCTTCTTCACCACTGAAAATCCACTAGATTTCAGTGGTGAGAAGGCCAACACACAATGGTTACCAAGGCTCAACAAAGGGAGCACCAAAAGGGCCAAACAAGGCCTAAGAGGGGGAGGTCGACCCCAAACAATAAAATGACCTTAATAAAGTGTCTTAAGCATGCAAAAATAAGACTTTCTTCAGTTATACACAAAGTCTAAAACAATAAGCAAGACAAGAAAAAGTCTAGTGCAAGATTGGGGAAAATAAAGTAAGATTGTTATCCTTGAAGAACAGTCCAAGAACAGCAAGGTCAGGCCCCTTCTTGTGATCAAAATCAGCTTAAAACTTCAAGAACAAACCCTCAAGGCCTCCCAAATCGAAGCATGGTGTGATAGTGTGTGTCTTAGTGCAATACTATGAACTAAACACACTTTTAGGCCACAAAACACACACAAAAGAGGAGAGAGAGGGAAATATAGAGAGAGAGAGTGATGTATATCAGAATGTATATGTATAAGCTCTGGTTTTTGTTCAACCTTAACAACCTTTAACAATGGAGGAGGAGAAGTTCTTATACAGGCAAAGCCAAAAGCTTGAAGCTTCTCAAAGAAGCTAAATAAGAAAGAGGCAAAGGAGGCAAGAAGGTCAAGGCTTCTTGAGGAAGCCATGACAAAGGGTCAAGCTTCCTCAAGAAGCTTGACCAAAGGGTTCAACCTTCTAGAAGGAAAAAGGGTGCAAAGGCTCAAAACAGCCACATTATGCACGGGGGAGAGTGCTGGTGCATTCCAGCTGGCACAGCTAGCATGCACCATGCCTGAAGGGTGCAAAAGGGGCATACCGGCCAGCAAAAGAGGTCACCGGCCAAATAAAGTGCCGGTCGACCATATAAAGTGCCGACCGGCCATTGGTATCAAGAAACCATGGCCGGTAGCCTCAAACTACGGCTGGTGGGTGCCAGGGGTGGCTAACAAGCTACTCTCCACCCTCAGAAACAAAAACACAAGTGTTTGGTGCAAAACCGAACACAGAACAGTCGAGTTGAGAGATCCTGAGGCAAGGCGCGTAGCCGAGACCTCCGGGAACTCAAAACGAAACACGAACATGAGTAATCACCTAGTGTTCCAGCGGTGACGTCCAAGTCTTGAGGACGGTCAAAAATGGGATGTCTACACCTAGGTTAGGTTGACATTTGAATAGGGCTCCTATTACTTAAAGTAGGACCTAGACTTTGACTTATATTTTCCAATCGATTATCAATTCTTTGAACAAGTGAAATACTAAATGAATCAAACCAATTTTTTAGGTTTGTAGTCATTATTTGGCTCATTATGGACATCATTCCACTCTATTGTTCATTTGACATGCTACTCTAACTACTCTGACCAAGTTTTGGGCCTTGAGAGGGTATATGTTCATAAGTTTGGCCGTGCGAATGGCCAATATGTTGAGTAGGTGTATCCATCCTCAAATGAGGATTCTATCTATTGATGGCCATCTAAAAGTAGACCAGAAGTACAAGAAGGGTCAGTTATGGCTTCTGTTCAAAGCGAAAAATCCGCTTCTTGTATTTCAACATCTTCGTCATTTAGGTGTTCTTTGCCTTAGCGCCGTGCTCGAACCATATTTTCAACACAAAATTGGTCCCAACGGGCATGCTAAAAAATATATGTTAGCTATTTTTGACACTTCGAAAGTTAGAAATATAATTCAAGTGTGCCAGTAAGGATCTGAAAAATCCTTACAAATATAATGTCAATTTTTATCAAGTGATTGTGTTAAGATTCTCTTAGCCTTAATGAAGAGAACCTTACTGTGTTGTGTTGAAAACAGGAACAAAAATTTTAACTCAAATTCATAACAGAATGAAAAAGAGAGACTGGTCAGAAATTATAATTGGTTAATTGAATAAACAATTACAAAATGTTACCTTTAGTAAAGGCAACTTTGAAGCTTTTAAGCCGGTCAGGTTCTGGAATTAAAAGACTAATCTACTCCTATGAAATGTAAGTGTAGTGCAGTGTAGAAATTTAAGATAAATGAAATTGACAAAGATGTAGAGTCTGGATTTGGTTAGGGGTCTCTTTAGTCTTTGTTTCTATCTATTTATAGTCTTCTCTTTGCGCCTTCGAAGCAGTTAAGTTACTATCTTCCGCCATGATCTCCTTCTTTATCGCTACTTCTTACGATCATAATCTTCTTTTCATACATGTATAATTGCTAGCAACTGCTCCTTGTTAACTCCCTCTTCACATGCCTCTCACATATGTTTCTCATTATATTTGTCTATTAAAGACCTACATTCGCAGCTCACATAAGAACCTGCGAAACTGGGACTCTTCACTATCTCATTAAATATCACAAAAAACCATTTGCCAGCCACATGTCACGTTTAAATTGGATGGTTTAAATGTGGCATCAACAAAACCCAAACAAATATGTGAAAAGAAAGTTAGGTAGTATTTGGTAGAGTTTTAGAATTATGATTTGATAATAGAGTTGTATTTTGAATTTGTGAGTTTTAGAATTATGATTTGAGTGTAGAAAATTTGTTTAATTATAAGTTTGAAAAGAGTTTTGAATTGAGTTTAAAATGAATGATGTGACATATGATATTTGATTAAAAAACTTACAACTCATAACCAAACACACAACTCAAAATTATATTCAAAGCTCATAAAAAAAAATTAAAAAAGATTCCGAAAATTATTTTTATTTAAAATATATATAAAGAACAAAAAAAAAACCAAACACTGTTCCGGTCAGCCGGCTGAACGTCCAGCGAAACGTCTAGGAAGATGACCAGGTAGACATGTTTTGAAAAGTGGGTGTAGAACTACGATTTCAGAGCTCAAAGCAAACACGACACTCAAAGCAAGAGATAGAACTACAATTCCATAACTCTACTAAACAGAGCCTTAGATTCTCTTATCACAATTCCTCTTTTAGATCTTCGTTTATATTATTTATTAAAAAAAATTATTATATTTATTTTTTTTAAAATAAATGACAACAAGTATCATTTGAAAAATAATTTGTTCATTTTTCAAACATTAATTATCAAATTTATCTAATTTTTTAAATAAATAATTTACAAAAAAATAAAAAATAAATGCCATATTGAAGTTCGCGGTGAATTCCACTTACCGAATTGAACCAAATCAAGCCATTGCATTTATTTATTTGAAAAATGTTAAAAACATACCTTATGGCTATTCTAACTTAGGGCAAGTTTGGGAAGACTAAATAAGTGTATTTTTTTACTTTTTATGAAATATGGGTTGGGTTTGAAGTGATGTGTTAGAGAGGTGATGTGACTTAAATAAGATGATGTGACTTAAATAGGATAATAACTTTTTGACTTTTTAAATTTTTTTAAAGATGCCAAACTTACCTTTAGTAACAGGTTAATTTAGTAACTTTTTGGCTATTTGGCTAAAAAGATAGGTAAAAAAAACTTGTATGTTTGGGATGACTTTTTGGCTAATTACGAAAAGATGTGCAAAAAGTAGAGAGAAAAGAGAATCTTTGACTTTTTGGTATGAGTTGTTGGCTTTTTGGCTAATTTAGTAACTTTTTGGCTAATTGGCTAAAAAGGTAAGTCCCCAAACGGGGTTAGTGTTGAAAAATGTGTACAAATATATTAAATTATGTAAAAAAAATGTATAAAAATATATAAAAACATTTTGTAATAATTGAAAAATGTACTGAAATTATAAATATTGGATAAATTACACTAACCTTTCCTGAGATTTAGAGAAAATATAATAAATACTTACAGTTTTGAAATAATTACACTGATCTCTTTTTTAGTAAGTCAAAAGAGACTGGAACCTATACAAATAGTGGAAAGACACAAAGATAAACAACATATAATATACATTTCAATATTAAAAAAAAATAACATCATTTTTTAAATCTAAATTACTAACAAATTTTTAATTAAAAAGGGGCACAGTATTGTGTGAATTAAAATTTTTTAAAAATTCAATATAATTATGTGAAATTGGTTAAACTTATTTCATTTTCTCTAAATTAAAGTGTTTTTAACTAAAAGTATTTTCTCATTATCAACACCCTATTTAGGAGTGTTTTAAAATGGCTGAGAGTTTTTACAAAACAATATATAAAAAAATAAAAAGAATAAAAATGAATCTTCAATATTTTTTACCAATTTTTTGATATTTTTAATTTTTACTGACTTTTTAAATTTTTTAGTATTCTAATCTTTTTTAAACCACCTCGTATTTTGAGTGACAGCGACAATATAGGGAAAGAATAATATACAAATTGAAAGAAACCTAAGAGTGATATCCAACCACATAAGAGAACATGTGGAGTGGGGAATAACAAAGAAAGTTTCCAAAACAATGACAACATAATCAGCACACAGTAGTCCACTTTTTCCTTTTAATTTCCCATCTCTTTCAAATTTGGATCCCAAGCACTCCCTTTATTTTATTAGCATCAAGATGCTCGGATTAAAATTCAATTAAGGGGTTGTTTGGAGTGTCCTAAATAAGTGCACTTTTTATCTTTTTGGACTAAAAAGTTGAGGGAAAAAATATGGATGTTTGGGTTAATTTTTTGACTTTTCATGAAAAAATGTATAATAAAAAATTGTAAAAATTGGTTTGTAGAGGAAAATTAGGATTGGGAGTTGTGCAGCCGTAATTGTTGACTTTTGGTGAATAGTGTTAACTTTTTAACTTTTTGAGTAACTTTTTGACTTTTTGACTTTTTTTACATACCCCAAACTTGGCCTAATTTTCATAGTGTATAGGCTTTCAATAGAAAATTTTCTATAAGTGCACCACAGTTAATTCAAAATTTTCTTCCAACTAGATAACTCTAAAAAAAAATTAAGATATATTTATTTAGACGGACTGGATAAAAGTGAATTGTAATCCACCGGATTGTTAGTCTTGAGATACATTATCTACAGATTATTTGGTTGGATTGAATTTGTATCATATGTTTGGTTAGTCATAGGATTAGATATCTGGATTAAACTGTTCTATTAAATCCTATGTTTGTTTCGGATATTATAGAGAATTATAAATGTTCAAAAGACTATTTTGCCTTTTGAATTATTTACTAAATAATGGGAATATTAAATCTAAATTATAAATTTTATATAATTTTTTTCTAGAACTTTTAAAAAATTAAATAACTAGAATATTAATAAAAATTACATAAATTTATTTTAATTTGTAGTTGAGATTTTTAAATTTTATTTTACTTTACTAAGTATAATTAATATCATATGATTATTAAAATAAATAATTTAATAAAGTATAATAATTTAATAAATAAAATTTTTAAGTATAAATAATTTAATAAATAAATTTTATTTTTAAAAAGATATTAAATAATAGAGGGTTAAAAATGTAATTTCACTACCTAATACTTGGGATGAGTTATCCTATCGATTGTGTTCCACCCCCATGGGATATAACAATCCCATAGATTTGGAATTCATAATCCGGTACAAAAAAAATTCAATCAAATAATAGATTATCAGCAATGCTGGGTATCATGAAAAACCTTTCATGAAAATAATCATGCTTTGTGACCTTTGGATTACACTTCAAATAAAGTACCACACATTAATCAAGGTAATCTAAGGATCATAAATCTTTTATGATCATTTTCATAAAAAAAATTTCATAATCCCTAACTTTTTTTATAAATTATTAATCTAGATAAATTATTAATCTTATCCTATACTTGAATCTTTCCAAACAAACACTATCGAAGATATTTCAATCTCTCAACATTAGAGAGAGCATATCCTAAAACCCAAAGCCTACCAACAAGGCGAACCCCTTGGGTTAGGCCCACGCCATTATCTTCTCTGTACAACTACTCTTATAAAAAGCTAATAAGCAACTGTACAACTACTCTTATAAAGAGCTAATAAGCAACGAACCACAAAACTATCTCTCTCCTTGGAAACTCAACACTAAATCTCCAACGTCTCTCTCTGTATTCAAAAATGGGTTCTCTCTGTGCCCTGGAAGACGAGCCTTTGCAGTACCCTTTCGCTCTCAGAGACGAGTCCGTCGTCGACGATTATCATGGCGCTCTCATCTCCGATCCGTATCGATGGTATTGAAATATCGAAATCAAATCCAACCTTATTGTATTTGTTATGATGTGTGTTTTGGATAGCAATAATGCTAGGTATCATGAAAAACCTTTCATGAAAATAATCATGAAAGTTTTGTGAACCTTGGATTACACTTAGAATAAAGTACCACACACTAGTTAAGGTAATCTAAGGATCATAAATTTTTCATGATCATTTTCATGACAAAATTTTCATGATCCCTAACTTTTCCCCTTGGATAGAGTGAGCATGGTTGGGTTTAGAACCAAACCAAGATCAAATCACCACCTACACCAACCGTTTCAAAAAATTTATAAGCAAATAAAATATCTTGAATCTAAACCAAACCAATACAACGCGGTTTGATTTAGTTTAGAATTATGATTTTTAAAAATCTTATCGTTTATAAAATAATCACAACATATTGCTCACAAGCAATATGTTATTATTTTATAAATAAAAATTGTCTAGATAATTGTTTAGAATTACTTTTATAATTACACAAGAACAAGTTTGGAAGAATAGAGGATGGCAATTCATTATATATAAAAAATAAGATATTAATACGGTACTTAAGTGTTACAGTAAATAATAAATTATATATATACTTAAATGGTTTGGTTCGGTTTCATATGGTTCTATAATTATAAAATTACAGATCAAATCATTAAGTATAATTTGCTTATTTTAATCATCAAGATTAAATTGTGTATTGTGAGAATCAAACCAAATGGTAGAATTTGGACTTGATTGGACCAATTTGCAGATTTTCAATTGTTTAGTTTTGTAACCATACGTTCCGATTATCGTCAAGAGCGTTTCACGTGGAGGGCCAAGGCTTGCTGTCCAAGTAAAAGGGTCCAACCGAGATTCAACTTGACCATTTGTGGGTTCGGCTTCAATGTTTGATTGTATATGTCGTTATAAATGATATAAAACTATTTTTAGACTTATTTTCTATATACATTATTAAGTTTAGAAAATGAATTTAATTTTTAGGTTTGAATAGCAATGTTTTATTGTTATTTTCGAATAGGCTTTTAGAGTGTTAAAAAAGAAAAAAAAATTATTGTCCAATAGGTGCTATGATAATTAATTAGTTTTCCATCAACACTATTAAAAAAAAAAGTCACTAATTATTAATTTTCAACAACAGTTTAAAAATCTTGTCACAAAAAGTATTACTAATTAAAAGTTTAAACAACAGTTTTAAAAAATCGTTAAAAAAAAAGTCACTAATTTTCGACTTTTAGTGATAGTTTGAAAATTTTATCACAGAAAAACATTACTAATTATATATTTTAGCGACAATTTATAAAAATCGTGGCAAAAAAAAAATCACTAATTGTCAAATTTTAGTAACATATATAAAAAATTGTCACAAAAAATTATTTTTGACAATGATTTTATTATGATTTATTTTCAATAGAACTTGATGATAATTAAATTTAACTATTACAACTTATTGCTAATTTACCAAAATTTATATGTATATATATATTAGAGTTTCCGCGATTATAATTATTTGGCCGAACTAGGTATATACTGTAATTTATTTATTTATTTTTTTTACGTGTTTATTTTTTAAATGATTATTTTATTATTGTATGATTGAAATTTTCAGTTTGCACGACACCCATTTGTTTGGAGAGAAAATATCAATTTTGAAACACATTGGAAAACTCATCACAATTGAATTTTGATTTGAGTAATGCTAGTGATTTTAAAAATTTTATTAAATTTTTTATCAAATGTGTGGGTTTTATGTGGAGTCCACACAATGTAAGTCTCATATGAGTCTCACAGTCATGTGAGTAGAACTTTTGATAGAATTTTTAGAATTTCTAACATTTTTGTTTTCATTTTATCAAAGAATATTTTGTTAAAAATGTTTTTCGTTTAAGCAGACTGCATATTAGAGTGTATTTAAATTTTGAGTAATGCTAAAAATTTTAGAAGTTTAATTAAATTTTTTATCAAATATTTTATATAGATATGAAATGATACTTTGTAAGTCTCATGCGAATCGCATAATATAAGATATTTGATAAAAAATTTAGTTAAACTTTTAATATTTCTCTTAAATTTTGGATTGATTGTCTTTGGGTAGGCTTGAGAATCCGGATGCTGAGGAGGTAAAAGATTTTGTAGAAAAGCAGGTGAAATTGACAGAATCAGTGCTGGAGAAGTGTGATGCGAGGGAAAAGCTTCGAGAGAAGATTACGAAGCTCTTCGATCACCCGCGCTATTGTGCGCCGTTCAGGAGAGGGAAAAAGTACTTTTACTTCCATAACTCTGGTCTTCAACCCCAAAGTGTCCTCTTCATGCAGGTTTGTGCAATCATCGTACCCAATATATTATCAAAAAATTTACTAGGTAAATTACAAAAAATAATGTTATATGCACAAATTAGACATAATTTAAGAGATTTTTGATATTTGTAATGTGATTAATGAGTGGGGTCAATAATAATGTTATAACTAGTATTGGTACACTAGTTAGCACACTAATTGATACATGTAACGCCACCGAATTACAAATGCAATCCTAATCAGTTTGTTTTCTTTCATAATTCAGGATTAATTTTTTTCATATATTTTTTATTTTTATTAAATTTTTTAATATTGAAAATAATTTTTTTAATTTTAAGATATACCTAATATAAATACACTTAAAAATATAATATTTATAAAAAAAAATTATAAAAATTCAATACATTTTTTTTATTCTTGTGTATTTATTTATTTTTTTAATTATTTTTTTACAAAATTTATTTGCACTTCATTGAATTTTTGTTTCAATCTCTTTACCCTCTTTGGTCATTCTTTCCTGATATGAATCTTTCAATCATTCCCTGTGAATGCGATGGCCCAATCTTGAAATACAACACTACTTGAAAACCAAAACCCCAAAATTATGCATCCAATATTATATTCGGAATTGAACTTGTTGTTGAACTAATAATCCATGTTTGGCCATGTATTGTCATTTTTTTGACGTATGTTTGGGAGTTTAATACTGAAGAAAAAAAAAACCATTTTCATCCGAAAAAAAAATTCAAGTTTTTGAAGAAACTTAGCATTATAAGCCCAACCTCCTCTAGGCTGCTTATGCCATCCAAGCTATGAACATCCTCTGAACTTACATTGTTATTCTCTACTTGTCTTATGGAATTGTGACTATCGAAAAAATTTCACTCATAGCCATTGCTAAAGAAGTATGTATAATCGAATGGTTACTAACATTGTCAACGTTGCCGTTGGAATATCGCCGCCGAAGGGTTCCCAAGGTTTTGAGGGTAGATTGGTTTTGAGAGTGTTGTAGTGTGTGGTGGTGATGAAGGTGGGTACTCTCATAAATCCTACCTTAAGATGTAGTGGATGTATAGGTTTAATATTGAGATGCAGTGTCCTAAAATGATTGATGTTCTCTTTAGTAATTTCATTTGAGATTATTATTGTAATAAAAAATAAAAAGGGGTCCAAAATAATAAGTGAGGTGCAAATGGCAACACTCTTGGGTAAATTATACTTTGCACTCCTGTATTTTACACCAAATCTCATTTTAGCCCCTACACATGAAATCGTGACAGTCAACTCCTTACATTTCTGGTCAAGTGACAATGTTTCCTTTTTGTTGCTCCGTTGTACGATTCTTTAACATAAATTAGTAATGTGACAAGCATATGACTACGAAATGAAGGTAACAAAGAAAAATCACCATCATTTTTTGCTTATACACATTTTTGTCCCAAAATTTACATCAAATTCAAACTGTAATAGGTTAAAACAAAACGCAGATTGTGACCAATTAAAGAGATGAATTAGAGTTTTGCATAAATTGGAATCACAAAACTCAGTTTTCCACAGTTACACATTCTGTCTATTCCTCTTCCTTTCTCTGCTACATTTTTTCATTTCAAAAAATCTATTTTCTTGCATCTTCGTTCCAATTTTCAACACACACGCGTATATTGTATTATGTAACTTTCACGTGCTTATCACATAGGACAAAGAGTGTCTTGGTGGAAAATGGAAATGATTTTTTTTTCTTATCCTCATTTCGTGGTCATATTTCTATCACATGACTGCATTCTGTTAAAGATTTAAACAATACAGTAACAGAAATGGCACATTGACACTTATGTAGGGATCAAAGTGATATTTGACCAGAAGTGCAACGGGTTAACTGTTACGATTTCAAGTGAAGGAACCAAAGTGAAATTTGACCATAAGTGAGGAGATTAATTGTCATAATTTCATGTTTAGGGATCAAAATAGAATTTAGTGTAAAGTGCGCAGAAGTGCAAAATGTAGTTTGCCCATTATATAGTTATTAATGATCAGAAACATATTTAGCTGAGAGTTTGCTATGTGATGATTATATGTTTTTTTTATAAGGAAAAAAAATATATCTTTCTTTTGTTTTTTAATCCTTCTTCTATATTGGTGATGGGACTAGTGAAAAATAGAAATTGAAAATTCTGTTATGTTACTCTCTAGTTACAACTTTCTAATTTTAACCTGAATATTTGTTGCAGAAGATATAAGCTACAACTTACGAAATTTATTTTGATCTTGGACAATAAAGTGCCATATCTTTTATCACTTCAATCTTATCTTCACTCTTCATTTTATTTGAATTGAGTAGTATTCATTATTTTGACAACTATGTGGACAATATTGTGAGATTTTATTTCATAAGAGGCCTAAAATTTGGTTTACAGATTCATTGATTCCTGTTTCTTTTCTTTGCTTTCTTGAATTGTATTTCAGGATAGTTTGGATGGAGAACCAGAGGTTTTGCTTGATCCGAATGGACTCAGCGAGGACGGAACGGTTTCAATGAGAATTTGTGCTGTTAGCCAAGATGCCAAGTACTTGGCATATGGACTTAGCTCAAGTGGAAGTGATTGGATCACTATCAAAGTTATGCAGATTGAAAATAAGACAATCGAGCCTGATACTGTGTCGTGGGTGAGTACTAAAACATTCGTCAACCTTTTAATATGAATTGAAAAAGACCGTCGATAGCAAATATATTGCATAGTTTGAAAAAAAAAAAAATCTTTTTTTTCTCTCTCTATATATATGCATATCTTATTTGGTAAAAGATGTGTTTTTATTTTTGTCCATTTTGTTGCAGGTTAAGTTTTCATGGGCTAGTTGGACCCATGATAGCAAAGGTTTTTTCTATAGCCGATACCCAGCTCCCAAGTAAGTAAAACAGCAGCCATGGCTTGTAATATTCACTTGGACATTTTGTAGTTTTAATTTTGTAAATAATATGTGAAGAAATTTGAGTAGAAGAGTCTGGGGTATGGTTCTTTCTTTTTTACATTTTTTTTCCTTTTTTGGTGATATTTTGAAAATTTTAATTTTGAAATGTTTGGGGGGGAGCTGGCAAAGTGTATGTTGTTTTAACAGTGACCAATGATATTCAGAATACTTCTTTGAATTGATTTTCCAAATTATCACATGCAGTTGCAGCAATTCTGACCCGTGAAAAAGAGTTTATGAGGAAAGGAAAAAGGAATAACATGGTCCAAATTGGCTAACAAAAATTAACGACAATGGCAGTAGATCTGGAAAATTCTGCCTTCGAAGATAGAATTCACAAAATAAAAAATATTGGGGGAATTGTGAATCTGTATCATAGTAATGATGGTAAATTTTTTTGTCTTTGTTTGTAGGGAGAGTGAAAATTTGGATGCTGGGACTGAGACCAGTGCTAACTTGAACCATGAGGTGTACTATCATTTCTTGGGTACTAATCAATCTGAAGATATTTTATGTTGGAGAGATCCTGAAAATCCAAAGCACAAATTTTGCCATTGTGTAACAGATGATGGAAAGGTAACAAGCTCTCTACCTGTACTACTTTGTAGTTTGTATAGTTCAATAGGAAGCACTTCACAACTTCTACTTTTCATTTTTCTGCTGCTGCTTTTGTCCTGTTAGTGTGAAATGCTTAAGAAGAGAGTGGGTGGTAGTCTCAATGCATTTCTCTTGGCCTTGTGGATATATAAGTCTGTCTATTTACAAATCTCACTCTATCCCTATAGAAAATCATTGGTAAAGTGATTTACCCTATTTGTTGGATTTATTTTCAATTTGTTTTTTGAAAATGTTTAACTGATTATATTATGAAAGGCGAATTACACTAACGGTCCCTATAGAGTAGGCATGTGTCATTTTGGTCCCTGAATTTTTAATTGTGGCACATTTAATCCTAAATTTTAAATTTTGTTCCAAATAAGAATAATTAAAGATACCATTGCTCAATTTTAAGGGTAAGTTGTCAATCTGATAAAATATAAATTAATTTGACAAAAATAAATATCAAAAAAATATTTTTAAATTTTTAAAAATTATTTCTACCCACTAAAGATAAAATTATGTAAAATTGATAAATCTTTTAAACATTTATTTATTTATTTTACTAAATTATTTTTTATTGCTCAATTTCAAGGGCAAAGTTGTCAATTTGATAAAATATAAACTAATTTGACAAAAATAAATATCAAAAAAATATTTTTAAATTTTTAAAAATTATTTCTACCCACTAAAGATAAAATTATGTAAAATTGATAAATCTTTTATACATTTATTTATTTATTTATTTTACCAAAATAATTTTTATTATGTGTTTGGATGGTGATCATGTAATAAAAATTAATTTGGTAAAAAATATAAATAAATAAATGTCTAAAAAATTTATCAATTTGGTGGGTAAAAATTATTTTTAAAAATTCAAAAATATTTTTTTGACATTTATTTTTGTCAAATTAGTATATATTTTATCAAATTGACGACTTTGCCCCTGAAATTGAGCAATGGTATCTTCAATTATCTTTATTTGAAACAAGATTCAAAATTTAGGATCAAATGTGTCACAATAAAAAATTCAAGTCCTAAAATGATACGAGTTCCAAATTACAAGGACGGTTAGTATAATTCACCTTATTATCAACATGACAAGTCAAACATGTGCAAACCTCATTACTGAGGAGTCTATTTCCTTCTTCAATTTTGCTTATTTGGAGAAATTATACGTAATTGTGTGTGATTTTGCTAAGTTTTACTGTTGCTATACACAAAAATAAGGCTTTGATTGTTATTATTGGGTGAGAGAACTGGCTAAATTACTCTTTGATTGTCACATAACAATTTTTCTAGCTGTAGAAATTGCGATTCTAGTATTGTTTTTACTATAATAAATGGTAGATAAATTGTTCAGATAAATTTTTTTCATTGCAAGTATCAGTTTCCTATTTTCTTTGATGTTATCGGATTAGGAGCTCTGATGGGCCTGCTTGAAGCATGACCCACTCATACTTCACTGCTCAAGTGAAGAATGACCCACTCCCAAAAATTCAACTTGCAAACATAGATTCTGGGAGAAACAAAGGACCACTCGAGCAAATCCAAGAATAAACAGCCAACTCTCCTTAGAATTCAAAGGCCAACCTGATCAGAACATAACCAAAAAACCAATTCTCAACTCCCAAACAATAACACAAGACTAAAACAAACAACACCACCACTAAAAGATACATGATTCAGAACCAAAGGGTATAAAAGGGTCGAATCTTAACCGGGCCACTATAGGCAATGAAAGCACTCATACCAAGCATGTGGAGACTGCTTGAGACTATAGAGAACACGACGAAGTTGACAAACTACATCGGGAAGGTGAGAGAGACTAGGTGGAGGACGCATATACACTTCTTCAGCAATATGCCCATTAAGAAAAACATTCTTAACATCTAACTGAAACAAAGGCCATTAATGCGCTACAGCAACAGAGATATGAGTGTAAACAGTAGTCATCTTGGTAATAGAAGCAAAAGTCTTGTCGTAATCAATCCCTTGAGAAAATTCCTGGGCAACCAAACGAGCTTTGTACTTTTCCAAAGAACCATCAAAAAGAGTTTTGACCTTATAGACCCATTTACATCCCACAATATTCTTGCCAAAAGATAACGGAACCAAATCCCAAGTCTGAGTCTTAGCCAAAGCAATTAACTCGTCATTCATGGCAGAAATCCAATTCGGATCATGACAGGCTTCCTTGTAGGACCTGGGCTCAAAGTAAATATGAAGACAAGAAAGAAAAGACTGATAGGAAGGAGAGAAACATGTATTACCAAAACCAAATTTGTCTAGTGGATGTCGGTCTCACTTGGGAAAGCGATGTGCAGGAGGAGTGAGATCTATAGAGCTAGTAGGAGAAGCGGTAGAACTAGCAACATGAGGGCTTGGAAGTGGTTTGTGATGCTTATAAACAAGAAAATGAGCAGAGGCAATAGGAGCTGGGGAGGAATCAGGTGGGCTAGTAGGAGACAAAGTAGATACCTTAAGATTAGAAACAAACTCATCGAGAAGAACATCATAAGGAAATGGATCAATATAAACCAATTCATTCTTGGCAATAGGGACAGATGGAGTAAGGATAGTGTAATAGGGTAGTTTTTCTAAAAATGTGACATGCCTAGACACACAAAACTTTTTGGTGACAGGATCACACCGATAACCTTTCTGATTAATGCCATACCCTAAAAACATGCATAGAACACAATGAGAACTAAGCTTAGAGCAATCCCATTTGGAAAGGTGCAAAATACCGCCCAATCCACTAAAACCGCACCGATCCGCATCTATCCGCACTGCTCTAACCGCTAACCGCGGTTTAAACTTTAAAATTTATAATCTGCCAACTGAACCGCTCCGCTCCGCTATAGTTAATACACATATTTTTTAACCTCCAATAAAATATCAATGTAAAAATGAGTGTGAGAGAGATTTAAGACATGAAATTTATTACAAATTAGTGGTTATATATATGAAACATATTATGTAAAATTACTGTGTTATATATCTAAAAAATATTATACAAATTAGTGTTATATATTATGCAAATTTATGATAATTAGTTAGAATATTCTTCAATCCGCAAAAAACCGCCCAAACCGCAATTTGTCAATCCGCCAACCCACCATTCGGTTTGTAAATTTACTCTCAAACCGCCCGAACCGCACCGCGCACACCCCTAGGAAAAGAGAACAAAACATGCACAACCGAAAACACGGAGAAGGGAGTAATTGGGAATAGTACCAAGAAAATGCTCATACGAAAATGAACCTGAGAGAAGAGGAGTAAGCATCTAATTAAGAAAATATGCAGCAATGAGCACAGCTTTTCCCCAAAACATAAAGGGGATAGAAGACGAATGCAACAAAGAGCGAGCTGTATCAAGAAGATGTTAATGTTTGCATTCAGCGCAACCATTTTGCGCGACAGTGTCAGAACATAAGGACTGATGAATGGTACCATTAGCAGCTAGAAACTCCGTAAACTCAGACAAATAATACTCACCCTTTCAAATCAGAACGAAAAATTTTAATGGTGATTGAAAATTGAGTGCGAATCATGGAGTAAAAGTTGGAATATATTTTGCAAAAATCATATTTGCATGTCATCAAATATACCCATATAAACCTACTGTAATCATCAATAAAAGACACATAATATGTGGAACCCCTTTTTGTAATGATAAGGGAAGGTCCCTAAACATCAGTGTGAACCAAGTGAAAAGGAGGAGAAGAAATAGAACTACTTTTATTAAAAGGAACAGCGAACATTTTAGCCAATTTACAACCACTACACTCAGAAATATCAAAAATAGAAGACAACTTCAAACAGTCACTCAACAAATGACCTAAATCAAAAAGAAGATAAAGCAGTAGAAGACACATCTAGAGGAACATGCTAGCTTTCCAAAATATATAGTTCGCCAACTCTACGCCGATCCGAATCTGCCTCTTGGATACTCGATCCTACACAACATAATGAGAAGAAGAGAAAACTACATCAAAATCGAAATCAGATAATTAACTAATAGAGATAAGACTGATAGAGAGATGCGGCACATAAAAGAGATAAGAAATAGATAAATGAGGAGAGGAAATGAAACCAATAGATTGAACACTCATAGAAGAACCATTAGCTATGGCAATATTGATAGGAGAAGAGGGAGATACACAATTACTAAGAAGAGATGCAATAGGAGTCATATGATGTGAACAACCAAAATAAAAAATCCACGAAGTGGATACACTACTTGAGGAGGATGAATTAGGCAAACCTGACTGAATGGTAGTCATAGCAGAGGCCTGAGATGAGAGATTCGGATTGGCCACCATGAAATACTTGAACTGCCCAAACATAGACTACATAGGATCAGACATAGGAGTAGCATGGGCAGCGAGAGTAGCATAACGAGATGGTTGCTGATGAGATGAGGATGATGCATAAGGAGGGCAATGACTTTTGGGCCGCAAAAGCTTAAGACAAGCATGCTTCCAGTGACTCTTCTAATGGCAAAAACTACACTCATTCATGGAAACCCTAGGCTGAGGTTTTCCAGTAACTTGAATCAAATGAGAAGCAGCAGGAGTCAGCAAGAGAGATGTAGAAAAGACAAACTAAGAAGGGGAGGAAACATGTGAGACCTTAAACCATGTTTCTTCTACAATAAGCTCTCAAACAACTCCATCAACAGAAGGCAAAGAAGAACGATGCAAAATATCTCACCTAAGAGGCTCAAACTGATCCCCGAAGAGCCATAAGAAACTGGACAAGCCATTGTTTCTCCCAATATCTCACATAACTGTCAAGTGCTTGGAGCTTCGAAAGTTCCATGAGGGCCAATTGATCCCACTAAGATGTCATCATGTTATAGAATTCTTAAACTAACTTATCTCTCTCTGTGGCAGAATTGGATTCCAGATACATAGTCTTCAAATAATCCCAAACTTTCAACAGTGTGTCATATTTAGAAAAATTCTGACCAATGGTGAATTCCACAACATTATGAAACCAAGTGAGAATCTGAGCATTCTCTTTATCCTATTTGGCAACTACGCCCTCTGTTTCTTTAATTTCATTAGGTCATCTTGTAACACCACTAACATAGCCCGACATGCCCCGACATGCCCTTGCCTACTACAATATTCTTCATAACATATGGCCAATATGAATAGTTGGACCCATCCAACTTAATGTTAATTGAATTGTGGAACTTATCATCAGACATATTCGCAAAATAATTGAAGAACAACAGTACTGACAATAGCAATCAACCCAAACAATATGCAATATCAATCAGCCCAAATAATACTCAAAATATTAATCAGCCCAAAGAAAAATATTATGCACTAATATTAAGCAAATCAAAGTATCCAGCAATGCAAAACAACCAAATAATGAACAAAGAGTTGATCAAACCAGAGAGAAGGCAAAAACAGAGGTTGTGGTGCTAGAGAAAATGCATGCAAAAGCAAGAGGTTCGACTGATACCCACAGCAACCTGACTGATCAAGATGAGTTGAAAGTGGCTGACGAGGACTTGCGTAAGAACTGCAAGTTGCGAAGGGCTGGAACCACTCGCTTAAAGGTTACGATGGCTAGAGAAAAACAACACGAAAGATTCACAGGTGGCTGGAAGACCTTTGCGTGAGAGCTGCGAAAGTCGAGATGGCTAAAACAAAAGTTGCGATGCCTAGAACAGATGCGCCAGAAGGGTTCGCAGATCGTATGTGAGAAGAGAACACCTACGAAGGACGTATGCAAAAGGAGAAGACGACAAACGAGAGAAAGCTATATCAACGTGCTAAGTCTACTGTTGTAACCTAGCTCTGATACCATGATAACAAACGTAATAATCTTTATATTGAAGTGAATAATCAAAGGGAATAAATACAATATATATATATATATATACTAAACTAACAAAACCCTAATACCCTAATTACAAGAGGAAGACTAAACTACCCTTAAGAAAGATAGAAGATAAAATAAATATAAAATACATATTCACAATACAAGCAAACAAAATTTACAAACTTTTTATATAAACTGATGTGGCTTCTAGCATATTGTTTTACTGGGTCCATTACAAATTCCAAAGTTCTATTACTGCATTATGCCGCATCAGTTTGTAAGAGAAGTATGTACAATTTTTTAGTAAGTTAGCATTTTCCATTTATGAATGGAAAAAGGTACACATTATGGAGTAGTTCTTTTAAGCCTAAATTAGCCGAGTGACATCATTGCCATTACAAAGAGGACAGATCGCTAATCATTTTCTGGTCTGTCTCTCTCCTTTCGAAAGAGATCTGATTTTCTGCCAGTGAGAGGGTCCAATGACAGGTGACAAAGTACGATGGAGTCAATTACTCGAAAGATTTTGGTTTCTTTGTTATGCATTGACTGTTACTGCATATTCGCTAAAAAGTTAAGATATACTAAATTTTCTGTACAGTGGTAATATTATTCTTGATGAGCAGATCATAGGAATCTTGTTGCCATGGATAATATAGCTCATCAAATGGTTGAGGGAGTATAGCACTTTGTTTTTTCAACTGTATGAAATCTAACTAGACCAAGAATGAAGCATAGTAAGGTCTATAAACAATTTGTAAATTCATTTTTCAAAAAGAAGATAAAAGGTCACTACGATGAGGGAGTGTTCTTGCCACTGGAATTGCATGTTTAAATACAAGGACGTTGGGGGGAGGCCAACAAATTTTTGCTGGCCTACAGGCAAGGTTTCTACAAGCATGCATAAAGATTCACTGTGCAGAAAGGAGAGTATCTTGCGATGTGGCACGTTTATTATCATAGTTCTTCTTTTCAAAAGAGCCTTTTTGGGAAGTTAACTGTTACTATTTAGGATTAGAAATGGATTCCCTTTAGAGAAGGCATTCATCTATTAATTGTTGCATCTAATATGTTAACATGAGTTTCATAAAGTCTTTTTATATTCCTTTTGAAGAAGAATTTTCATTTATGACAGTGCATACGATGGTACTGGATATTTGTGTTATGTTCAGCAATTTTTTTAGTATAATTTTCAATGGAAATTTCTAGATATAGTATGGCCTCTTGGAAAATTCTTGATATATATATGTATATATATTTATGTGTTTCAACTAAATCTATGTATGCAACTTGTATGAATAGAAAGCAATATTCCCTAATTAGTTTGGTTCATTCAAATGATTTGTAGCATTGATAGACATTTTTGGTTGGATGTTTACTTTGTGCAGTATCTTCTTCTGACCATTACGGAGAGTTGCAAACCAGTTAATAAAGTTTATTACTATGACATATCTGCGCTTGTTAATGGGCTTGAACATCATAGGGGAAGAAAGGACCTACTTCCCTTTGTTAAGCTTATCGACAATTTTGATGCAGAGTATGATGCTATTGCAAATGACGATACCCTCTTTACCTTTCGGACTAATAAGGATGCTCCAAAATACAAGTTAGTCCGAGTAGATCTCAAGGAACCAACTGCTTGGTTTGATGTCCTTCAAGAGGCTGAAAAGGACGTGCTTCAATCGGCTGTTGCTGTTAATGTTAATCAAGTTGTAGTGAGTTATTTGAGTGATGTGAAGTATGTTCTGCAATTGAGAGACTTGAAAACAGGGTCCCTTCTACACCGTTTACCAATTGACATAGGCACAGTTTCTGAGATTCGTGCAAGGCGTGAAGACAGCACGGTTTTTATTGGGTTTACTAGCTTCCTTACCCCAGGGATTATATATCAATGCAACTTGGACACTGGTGTTCCAGATATGAAGATATTTCGAGAAATTGTTGTTCCTGGATTTGATCGTACAGCATTCAATGTTAATCAGGTAAGCACTTCCATTAAACATTTAGCAGTAGGATATTTTTTATAAAATAGTTTTTATTTTTTGTTTGGATTTTTTTATTTTATTGAGGTGACATGTTGCAACAGTTTTGTTCTTTTTCTTGATTGGGTTTTCACTTCCAGGTTTTTTTTACTAGTAAAGATGGAACCAAGATACCGATGTTCATAGTGGCTACAAAGAATATTCCTCTGGATGGATCGCATCCTTGTTTGTTATATGCATATGGTGGATTTAACATTAGTATTACACCATATTTCAGCGTCAGTCGTATTGTGCTCACAAAACATTTAGGTGTTATTTTCTGCTTAGCAAACATTCGTGGCGGTGGAGAGTATGGAGAAAGATGGCATAAGGCTGGTTCCCTTGCAAACAAGCAGAACTGCTTTGATGACTTCATTTCTGCCGCTGAATACCTTGTATCTTCTCGTTATACTCAACCCAAAAAATTGTGTATTGAAGGTGGAAGCAACGGTGGGCTTCTTATTGGGGCTTGCATTAATCAGGTATAGCGGTGTTGATTCATTTTCTTGGTGGCATTTTTTGGGTTTATTCATTTGTCATAATACATCGTGTCTATAAACTAAATCGTAAAATTTTGTGGTTACAGAGACCTGATCTTTTTGGTTGTGCTCTTGCTCATGTTGGTGTTATGGATATGCTTAGATTTCACAAATTCACTATAGGTCAGCCAGCAATCTGTGGGTTCACTTGGTTGATTTATTTTAGTATCACTTGTTGATTTTTAGGTTTCTTTTCTAGGTCATAGATGGACATGTGACTTTGGCTGCTCAGAGGAGGAGGAAGAGTTCCATTGGCTTATCAAGTGAGTGAATTTATTTTCATTGAAATATCTGCCTGTATAATGTTCTTACTTTGAAATTATAATTTTTTAGATGGAGTATTTTTTCTGTTTGATGTAAAATATGTTAATTAATCTCGAGTAAGTTATTTACTTCTGTTATTGTTTGGCGTTCACCTCTTAATCACAAATTATTCCTCATTTCCAACTTTCAAATTACATTTTAGGAATACTAAAATGCAGTTGACTTGCATACTTTGTTAAATGAAAAATATGTTATATGTATTATTTAAGTATCTGTTTTTTTTTGTTTTTTTTTTTTTTTGGGGCAAGTCTTGAGTAAACTCATTTAGTTCTGTGTCTAGTGTGTGGCTCTTAATGACTGTTATTTATTGGTTCAACTTTCACTGAAGTTAATGGAGAATCATAGACCAATTTGTCATGCTTGTTTATCCATCATCAGTTAGCAAGTAGTCAGTTCTCGTTTGATTTTTGAGCTGGGTTGCTTTTTCTTTTAGCTTTTCATCGCTCAGAAGTTTTCAGCAGACGGGTAGTTGGGTAACTATTTTATCATTTTGACTCTTTGCCATTGTTAAAATTTCTCTTCAGGTACTCGCCACTGCATAATGTTAGGAGACCATGGGAACAATCCTCTGATCAGTTTTCTCAGTACCCAGCTACCATGTTACTGACAGCTGATCATGATGATCGGGTTGTGCCATTACACTCATTAAAGTTATTAGCGGTGAGTCTTTAATTGCTACAATTATGTTTTACTTCCTATGTTATTTGCTTTGATTTGCCCTGCATCTGAAGGTTGAATTGTCTAGTTTCTTGCTCAAGTTTTGTCAATGAGGTTCACCTCTTAAATGTTATAATATTTATCCACCTTCTTGTCAGGACATAAGAAGATAATAAATTGAATGGCTTAATCACAATATATGATTAACCTTATATATATATATATATATACACACACTGAATGCTTGATAGTGGAGTTATCTTTGATTTAAAGAAGGATGTTTGAGAATCTTCGTGTTTTCCCTATTACCATGCAAATAGAACACACTACTCAGGTTTTGGAATTCAGCCATGCTACGTGCACATAAATTACCGGACATATAAGAATGTGCATTCATCTCCAGTCCTTTTGAAGGTTTTATCTTTGCCAAAAAGTACCGGACATAAAAGAATGTGCATCCTGTGTTTGGTATTTTTGTAACATTTTATCTCACATTTGTGTATAATGTGTCTGGTACTTTCTGTGCACACATTCTTTTTTTCTTTGGAATTTGATGTGCTACCATATCTGCTAGTTCACACACTATCTACCGAAAGCATAGTACTTTATGTGGTATGCGTACATATGCATGTGTAATTTTTTGAAACCATCTAGGCCTTTGGTGGGCAGCTTGGTCCAAGGTGTATGCAATTTTTCTTGAATGTTATTTTGATTTTGCCTACTTGTTGAAAGTGTTTTTTGCATTTTTTTCAGACCATGCAATATGTTTTGTGCACGAGCTTGGAAAAGAGCCCACAGAAAAACCCAATCGTTGGCCGCATTGAGTGCAAGGCTGGACATGGAGCGGGACGTCCAACTCAAAAAATGGTAAGCATTATATTAATGTCATCTATTTTGCTACATACTCAAAAAAATTATCCAGAACTAAAACATGTGAACAAAGATTCATTTTATGGCTCAACAACACTTTAAATTTACACCCTATGTTCCACCTTTTGGGTATTTTATAGTTCAAATTTCTTGGTAACTAAAATTATTCATATTTTGATGGATATTGAGCAAAATAATGAAGGGAAAAAAAAAAATACAAGTTACTTTTACCAATTCAAAACATATTACCAATTCATCTATTTGCAAAACATTTTTTACATCCATCCTGTTTCTAAACAGTCTTTCTACTTTGCTACAGATTGATGAAGCTGCAGACCGATTTAGCTTCATGGCTAAGGTGTTGGGTGCATCTTGGATTGACTGATTAACTGATGATGTTTATACAATTATTGTATCATATTTTCCTCACGGTGAGAATTTTATATGTTTAATAATTTTAGTGGAAGATCCATAGAGTTGTTCACAGTTAAGAATGACAATTTGTGGTTGTGATTTTGTTTTGTAAATAATTTGAAAAATCCTTTGAAAGAAGCTACTATTATTTGATGGTTGTAGCCTTGTAGGTGAGGGTGAGGGTGAGGGTGAGTGATGGTGTGTACATTACAATGGCAGCCAATAAGTTCCATTTGATCAAAGCCTTGTTTCCCAACTTCAATAGGCAATGAACTATTGGGTTGATTGCACTTTACTCCCTTGTGGTTTGGTGATTTGAAAATACACAAGCCCCTTTTGGTTTGGAAATCTGCGCATATCTAACCCTATCTTCATGCCACCATCATTACAGTCAACATTTTCTCTATCCTCCCATTTTCTTCTATTTTTCCCTCTCTCCTCTACAGTACCCACTTCATTACTACATATACACCCAGTGACCAAGGCCTTCACTACCTCTTCTACACCTTTCATTATTACAAATACCCCTTTTATTACTACCTATATATATATATCTACTAGAAGTTGTGCATGCCCATATGCATATGCTTGAATTGGCAGTTTCAGATTTGTGATTGAATCTAACAGTTACAATTGCCCTTGCATTTATATAAGGGCGTTTTTGAAAAATAAAAACTGATTTTTTTGTCAACACTAATGCAAACCTTTATTTCATATAATAGAATTATTATACAGAGTCACTAGAACTTCATATATATAGTATGTATACCTTATAACCACCCAACACTCCATCTCCTTCGCATGAGAACTTCACCTAGATAGTGTATATGTGATATATAGGTAGTTAGGACCCCCCATTCACCCAGCCCCCTTTCCTTTCCAACAGCCCTCCCTCCATTTTTCTACTCTACTTTCAGAGGGAGTGGGTTCATGGTAGTGGACAACAGGCTGAGGTGAAAGCAACTCGGAGGGCAAGAAAGGGATAGCGATGGTAGGGTTGGTTTGGTGAAAGGTTGGGAAGTGGAAAGAGGGGCTACGAAAGGGTTGGGGTGGCAGTCAACACTAAAGAGAGGTGGAGGTGGCAAGAGTTGCAAACAAATGAGGGTAGAGGCAGGGGAGGTCGCCAAAGTTGGTGGGAGTAATGGGAGGGATTAGGGGTTAGGGTTAGGGTTAGGGTTAGAGCTAGAGATGGGAATAAAATGAAAATTGTGCTAGGGTAAAATGGTAATAAATAAGAATGCTACTAATAGCGCCCCAATAATTACTTTGGACCCCCCACTTTAAACCTCCACCACCAAAATTACTCCCCTCTTAATTTTTTTCTTCGGACCCTCACTATAATCCCAAATATACCCTTTGAATAGTTACCCCCACACTTTTCTTTCAGTAGCCCCTCTCTCTTACCGGCAACCCTTCCCCAACCCCCTTCATCCACCGGTGACCTTCTCCTTAGCCCCCATTTCTCATCGACAAATCGCCTCCGACAACAATCCACCACCCTAGCTCCTTCTTACATTCCCTTTTCCCACTGGCAACCCTTCACACCTCATTTCTTTCACCTAGAGATCTCCTTCCACTAATCTCAACCATTCGTTGTTGCTGCCACCCACACAATTACCCTGATCCATCTCTACCATGCTCATGTTCGACTCCTCTTCATTTGAAATTGTTGCATCTTGTTCGAAAAATTAGTACCGAACAAACGATGGAGCTTCGAGTGTAAACCACCGAACAAATGGTGGTGGTTTAAACTTGGGTTACCAAATTGGATCTAGGGAGATTGCACGCAGTGTTGCAGGCGTAATGATCATATGGGGAGAGTCACCACTATTGCTAACCTTTTGCAATCATTATTGCGATCTCGCGCTCAAGAAAGAGAGAGAGAGAGAGAGAGAGAGAGATGGATAAGTGGAGATGCATTGGACGTCACGGTGATGAATGGGGTGTTGAGTATCCACACCAATGTGAACTTGGCTATGGAAGTCAAATATGGAGGCTACAAACTTGCTAAAGTTTTTCAAACCTAGGGTGGCTTGCCATTAACTTTGGTAATTGGTTGTTGGCAAGCAGAGGTTGAGTTTGGCATTCCCGTTTGTGTATAAAATGGGAAAAGATGAGCTGAGTTAGTTCATCAGAAAGAGAAGGAAACACAGAGAGTGTAATCTGTAAGTGAGAGTGCTATAGAGAGAAAGTGAGGTGTGAGTGTTCTAAAACTCCCTCCGGAAAAAATTCTATATTGGATATCTCTCCCTTGGACGTAGGCTATTGCCGAACCACGTAAATTTCTTGTCTTTTGTGTGTGATTGATTTCTATTGTGCCTTATTCCTAACAAGTGGTATCAAAGTCGCGTTGGTCGATTTTCGAAAAAACAGGGTGTGTTTTTCAGAACTGCCTAGAAATCGAGTTGCTAGAAATTCACTTTTGAGCATACTGGGAGGAAGCTCTCGATGAGACGAGTCCAAAACTGCAAAGCCGAGCCCTAAAAAAGCTTCCACACGCTCTCACGCACTATGTTACACGGACTCGGGTACGGGTATCGGGTGCGGGTGCATATCTAGGGGTCGGACACTTTAAAATTAAAAATTAAGGATATGTGGATATGTATCCAAATTTGGATACGAGTACGGGGATACGTTAAATAATTTTTAAAATATATATATTTATTATATGAAGATGAGTTATATTATATAAATAACAAATAAAAATCTATGAAGATGAGTTATATTATATATATATATTTTTTATAATATTTTTATTTTAATATACATTAATTATTTAATTTATTTATTATATTTTTTAAACAATGTGTTCTAATTAATTTTTTTTATTTTATTTTACATACATGCATTTATTTATTTTTTATTAATATATATAAGTATATATTATCTTATAAATATATTATATGTTATATAATAATTGTTATATAACAATAATAGTTATTATTATAGTTATTAACTATTATTATTATTATTATTATTATTATTATTATTAGTTATTATATATTATTATAGTTATTATACGAATAGATAGATATACGAATAGAAAGAGGGGATCGAGAGCAGTACGGGAGAGAAGAGGAGATCGAGAGAAGATGAGATCGAGAGACGACAGAACAGGAGAGATCGAGAGACGAAAGAGGAGATCGAGAGATCGAGAGAAGAGGAGATCGAGAGACGAAAGAACAGGAGACGAGATCAAGAGTGAAGGATCGATTGGGGTGAGATCGAAGCCTGCGACTAGAGAGAAGTCGGTGACCAGGTTCTTGCTCTCTCCTCTTTCCTCTCTTCTGTATTTAGGGCTCTTTCGTTGCTTCTGTATGTAGGGCAAAACATAGCCGTATCCATTTGTGATGAGCCGTATCCTGGCCGTATCCCGCACCCGTACCCGTGTCGTGTCGTGTCGACACGGGTACCTCCGAAATTTCAAAGAGTCCGTGTAACATAGCTCACGCACCATCTAAAGAAGGCGCGTGAGTCTTAGTCTCAGACACGCACCACACGCGCCATTGACGGTACCAGTGCATTACACCAATCTCAAGCATGCGCCCAACGCGCGGCGGAAGGAAAAAGGAGAGTGGCGTGCGCATGTTCGTGACGTGACCACCACGTCACATGCCATCTGGCAGTCACGTCAACGCCACGTCAACGCCACACTTCAGCCACATGTCAGCCACGTCATCACATCGGTTGACCAATCAACCCGCCAGTTTAACCCGACCCAACCCAACCCAGAGGCAAAGGGTTATCTGGTGCTATGCGGCTACGTACATCCACCTATGTTACACGGACTCTTTGAAATTTCGGAGGTACCCATGTCGACACGACATGACACGGGTACGAGTGCGGGATACGGCTCATCACAAATGGATACGGCTATGTTTTGCCCTACATACAGAAGCAACGAAAGAGCCCTAAATACAGAAGAGAGGAAAGAGGAGAGAGCAAGAACCTGGTCACCGACTTCTCTCTAGTCGCAGGCTTCGATCTCACCCCAATCGATCCTTCACTCTTGATCTCGTCTCCTGTTCTTTCGTCTCTCGATCTCCTCTTCTCTCGATCTCTCGATCTCCTCTTTCGTCTCTCGATCTCTCCTGTTCTGTCGTCTCTCGATCTCATCTTCTCTCGATCTCCTCTTCTCTCCCGTACTGCTCTCGATCCCCTCTATCTATTCGTATATCTATCTATTCGTATAATAACTATAATAATATATAATAACTAATAATAATAATAATAATAATAGTTAATAACTATAATAATAACTATTATTGTTATATAACAATTATTATATAACATATAATATATTTATAAGATAATATATACTTATATATATTAATAAAAAATAAATAAATGCATGTATGTAAAATAAAATAAAAAAAAATTAATTAGAACACATTGTTTAAAAAATATAATAAATAAATTAAATAATTAATGTATATTAAAATAAAAATATTATAAAATATATATATATATATAATATAACTCATCTTCATAGATTTTTATTTGTTATTTATATAATATAACTCATCTTCATATAATAAATATATATATTTTAAAAATTATTTAACGTATCCCCGTACCCGTATCCAAATTTGGATACATATCCACATATCCTTAATTTTTAATTTTAAAGTGTCCGACCCCTAGATACGCACCCGCACCCGATACCCGTACCCGAGTCCGTGTAACATAGACATCCACAGATCTGAACCGTCGAACTTATTTTGGCTAGATCTGAGTCATTTGAAGTCCGATTTTGGCGAGCCAATAGTGGTTTCCAACTATTTGGAGCATTCCGGAGAGATCCGTACGGTCAGATTTTTTAATCAGAGTTTCTGTAAAAAGTAAGAAGACAATGGAGGAATTCACATCAACTTCAAGATCCATGATCAAGTTGAATCCTTCCAATTATGCAATATGGAAGCCGCGGATGGAAGACATCCTATATTATAAAGACCTATTTGACCCTATTGCTCTAAAAGGGGTTAAACCGGAAGAAGTGAAGGATGAAGACTGGATAAAGATGAACCGGAAGACTGTCAGTTGTATCAGACAATGGATAGACTACAATGTGTTCCACCATGTCGCCCAGGAGACAGATGTATATGTCCTCTGGACAATGTTAGAAGGAATGTACCAGTCAAAGACCGCCCAGAACAAAGCATTGGTGATGAGAAGGCTTGTAAATTTGAAGTTGAAGAATGGTGTCTGTCGCCGAGCACACCAGTGAAGTCAAGAATCTGGTGAATCAACTTGCAACCATCAAGATGCCCTTGGACGATGAAATGCAAGCCGTACTACTGTTCAATTCTTTACCAGACAGTTGGGAAACATTGGTGGTTTCTCTCAGTAACTCTACACTAAAAGGGAAGCTGACCATGAGCATGGTCACAGACACCATGTACAATGAAGAGACAAGGAAAAAAGACATGGAAGGTAATCAGTTTCATGCTCTTGTCACAGAAGATAGACGCAGAGACAGAGGTAGAGGAAGAGACAGAGGAAGAAGTAAGAGTAAAGGCAGATGGAACAACATGAGTAAATCCAGAGACAGTAAAAGTCAAGGTAACTCTAGCTTCACTTACTTTCACTGTGGCCAGGAAGGTCACATAAAGAGGAACTAGGAATGGCAACAGGTCGGGGCAGGGCCGGGGATCACCCTCCCCATCCCCGATCCCCGAAGCTACAAATTTCCCCGTCCCCGTCCCCAGCCCCGATCCCCGGCGGGGAACCCCTCACCCCCCCCGGCCCCGCCCCCAATGGGGATCGGGTTTCCCCGACCCCGGAAAATCCCCGTAACTCTCTCTCTCTCTGTCTAGCTTTCTCTCTCAATAACAAATCATCATCAACAACATCATCGATCATCAAACAACAACAACATCATCGATCATCAACATCATTTTCATCAACAAAAACATCATCAACGGCAACATCATAAAATAAATAAATAAATAAATAAAATAAAATAAAACAGAGACAGATCTGGCGGGATGGAGGAAATCGATGGTGGCGATGGCGGGATCTTCTCAGATATGTCGTGGTAGAGAGAAGAGGAGGCGAAAGGCGACAACGGAGGAAGAGGAGCCGACGGAGGACGAGGCCTGGCGGAGGAGGAGCCGATGGAGGACGAGGCCGCAAAAGGCAACAAAGGAAGAGACGGCAGTGGCCTAGAGGAGGAGGAGGCGGTGATGGCCTGGAGGAGCCGACTGCGTTTGTGTGAAGAGAAGAGAAGAGAGAGAGAGAGAGTGTAAGAGAGTGTAAGAGAGAGAGTGTGTAAGAGATGAGGAGCTGTTCAACCAAACCCTAAACATATATATATAAATCGGGGCTAACCGAGGCGGGAGGCGGGGCCGGGGCCGAGAATGAAATATGTATCACCGTCCCCGGCCCGAATGTCACCAGGGATTTATTTTTGAATACCATCCCCGGCCCGTCGGGGGTATTTTTCGAGAAAAAACCACTCTTATCGGGGACGGGGATCGGGTCCCCGTCGGGCCAGATTCAAATTGCCATCCCTAAGAGGAACTGTCCAAGCGGGAAAGATAAAGGCCAAAGTAGTAAGTCAAAGGGAGATAAGAACACGACAGCCACAACAACTGATGAAATACTTCTTGCAGTTGGTAAAGAGGAGGATTGCCTTCATGTGGTTGACCACAGCTGTACAAAGTGGGTGATAAACACAGCTACATCCTATTACGCCATTTCCCACAAATTTTGGCACTATTCGAATGGGAAATTCTAGCTATTCAAATATTGTGGGCATTGGAGACATTAGTATTCAGACTAATGTCGGACACAAGCTGGTTTTCAAAGATGTGAGGCATGTTCTAGATTTGCATCTCAATCTTATCTCCGAAAGCGCCCTGGACCGACAGGGCTATACAAGTACATTCGGAAATGACCGTTGGAAGCTGACAAGATGAGCTTTGACAATCGCCAAAGGAGAGATGTCTTCAACACTATACAAAACTCAAACGAAGATCTGTTTGGAAAGTCTTAATGCAGCAGAAGACAAGGAGTCACAAGACTTATGGCACAGAAGACTGGCTTACATGAGTGAGAAGGGATTGCATCTGTTGGCAAAGCAATCCAAGATACCCTTATCCAAAGGGAGTGCCCTAAAGCCATGTGATCATTGCCTTTATGGCAAGCAGCATCGAGTATCATTTAGTTCAATGAGCAAGAGGAAAACAGAAGTGCTTAGTATGGTATACTCAGATGTTAGTGGCCCAATCGAACTGGAGTCACTTGGCGGCCGCAAGTATTTTCTGACTTTCATTGATGATGCATCAAGGAAGTTGTGGACGTATTTCCTGAAGACAAAGGATGAGGTATTCCAGCACCTTAAGGAGTTCTATGCAATGGTGGAAAGAGAAACTGGGAAGAAGTTGAAGTGTCTTCGCACAGACAATGTGGCGAGTACACTTCCAATGCTTTTGAAGCATATTGTGCTAACAGAGGTATCCAGCATGAGATAACAATTCCCGATACCCCACAACACAATGGTGTGGCAGAGAGGATGAACCGCACTATTGTTGAAAGAGTCAAATGTATGCTCAGAATGGCAAAGTTGCCAAAGTCATTCTGAGCTGAAGTCGCCCGTACAACCTGTTATCTCATCAACAAGTCGCCTTCAGTCCTGTTGAATTTTGCGAAACCTGAGGAAGTCTGGTCCAGAAGAAAGGTATCATATTCTCACTTGAGAGTCTTTGGGTGTAAGGCGTTCGCACACATCTCCAAAGAAAACAAACAGAAGCTTGATGACAAGTCCACTCCATGTATATTTGTGGGCTATTCAGATGCAACATTTGGGTACAAGTTGTGGGACCCGGTAAACAAGAAGATGTTCAAGAGCAAAGATGTTGTGTTCCAAGAAAACTAAACAGTAGCAGATTTTGAGAAGTCTGAATAGTCTAGAGATGTCATCACTCCAGACTTGTTCCCATCTCTCGAGCCATTACAAAATGCTAGATGTAATGATATGCAACAAGAAATGCCAGAGTTGCAAGATCCTATGCCAAAAATTGAAGATCAGGAGGAAAGAGATGAAGACCCAGATGAAGAGGGTATTGAGCAAGAGGAGCAACCCCCTCAATCAGAGGCAGCTGGGCCTCAGTTGCGGAGATCTGGAAGAGCTGTCATGCCATCAACCAAATATCCCGCTTGTCAGCATATTCTGATTACTGATGAGGGGGAGCCCGAGAGTTTTGCGGAAACAAAGAGTCATACAGAGAAAGACTATCGGATGCAAGCCATGAAGGAGGAGATGAGTTCTTTGCAGAAGAACCACACTTATGAGCTTGTTCCACTTCCAAGAGGCAACAGAACCTTGAAGAACAAATGGGTGTATAAGTTGAAGAAAGATGGCAACGGTAAACTATTGCAGCATAAAGCTCGCTTGGTGGTTAAAGGTTTTGGACAGAAGAAAGGAATTGATTTTGATAAGATCTTCTCTCCAGTTGTGAAGATGACTTCCATTCGAGTAGCTCTGGTATTAGCAGCTCGCTTGAATCTAGAGGTAAAACAGATGGATGTCAAGACTACCTTTCTCCACGGTGATTTGGAGGAAGAAATCTATATGGAGCAACCAGAAGGATTTGAAGTTAAAGGAAAACATAATTTAGTCTACAAACTAAAGAAAAGTCTCTATGGCCTGAAGCAGGCGCCAAGACAATGGTACAAAAAGTTTGATTCATTCATGGTGGATCACGAGTACACAAGAACGGTAGCAGACCAGTGTGTATATTTTCGAAGGTTTTCAGAAGGAAACTTCATCATTTTACTATTGTATGTCGATGATATGCTGATCATTGGACAGGATACTGTTATGATCAACAAGTTGAAAAAGGACTTGTCGCAGTATTTTGACATGAAGAATTTAGGCCCAGCACAGCAGATTTTGGGCATGAAGATTATTCGTGACATGAAAGCCAAGAAGATATGACTGTCACAGGAAAAATATGTTGAACGAGTGATTAAAAGGTTTAACATGAAAGATGCCAAGCCAGTCAATACTCCGCTAGCTAACCATTTCAAGCTGAGCAAGAGTTTTTGTCCCTCATCTACAAATGAAAGAAAAGAGATAGAGGCAATTCCCTACTCATCTGCAGTAAGGAGTTTGATGTATGCAATGGTGTCCACCCGACCAGATATTGCTCATGCTGTTGGAGTAGTAAGCAGATTTCTTTCCAATCCAGGGAAAGAGCATTGGGAAGCAATCAAGTGAATTCTGAGGTACCTTAAGGGTACATCTAAAATGTGTTTGTGCTTTGGAGGAACTAAACCAGTCTTGGAAGGCTATACTGATTCAGATATGGCAGACGGTCTTGATGGTAGAAAATCTACATCAGGACTTCTATTTACTTTTGCAGGGGGAGCCATGTCTTGACAGTCCAAGCTGCAGAAGTGTGTTGCTTTATCCACAACCGAGGCAGAGTATATCGCCACAGCGGAAGCTGGGAAAGAAATGTTATGGTTAAAGCGATTTCTCCACGAACTGGGACTAAAGTAGGAAAAGTGCATGGTACATTGTGATAGCTAGAGTGCCATAGACCTGAGCAAGAATTCTATGTACCATTCTCGCATAAAGCACATCGATGTTTGGTATAATTGGATACGCGAAGTGATCGAAAAACAGTTATTGGAACTGGTCAAGATCCACACAGATAAGAATCCAGCTGACATGCTTACAAAGGTGGTCTCAAGAGACAAGCTCGAAGTATGCATGGATATTGTTGGGATGGGCTTCCAGTAAGGATCCTACTCCTCATATGTGTGGAGGGGGAGAATTGTTGAGTATCCACCCCAATGCCAACTTGGCTATGGAAGTCAAGTATGGAGGCTACAAACTTGATAAAGTTTTTCAAACCTAGGGTGGCTTGCCATTAACTTTGGTAGTTGGTTGTTGGCAAGTAGAGGTTGATTTTGGCTCTCCCGTTTGTGTATAAAAAGGGAAGAAGTGAGCTGAGTTAGTTCATCAGAAAGAGAAGGAAACATAGAGAGTGTAATCTGTGAATGAGAGTGCTATAGAGAGAGTGAGATGTGAGTGTTGTAAAACTCCCTCCGAGAAAAATTCTATAGTGAATATCTCTCCCGTGGACGTAGGCTATTGCCGAACCACTTAAATTTCTTGTCTTTTATGTGTGATTGATTTCTAGTGTGCCTTAATCCTAATATGGAGATGCATTGAAAAGGGTCACCAAAACTTGGAGAGTGGCAGAGAACAATCCAAAAGTGGCACGGGTGGTAATGCGTTGGTGGATGGTGAGTAAATGTGGTGGCAATGACGGCTAGAGTGGGGGTGGATGGGTTAGGGTTAAATTTTGGGAGGATAGAAATGGTGATAAATTTATAATTTATGTTATGACAAAATTATAATAATAAAGAAGTTTAAAAAAATGAGAGACCTAAAGTAATTGTTGCGGTGCTATTAGAGCACTCAATAAACAAATAAACAAAATGGGGTCCTAAGTAATTAGGTGAGAGCTATTAATGGCTTCAAAATGTAATCACCACAAGCACTGTTTGAGTAACACGTATCACTAGTGCATCACAGAAAGATGAAAATACCTTGTTTGGTTATCACTTTTTATCTAAAAATTGAATTTTTTGTTTTTTATTTTATTTATTTTTATTTTTTTGGTGAATTTTTTTTTAATATTTTACACAAATTTTTGTATTTTTTTTGTATTTGGTGAATTTTTTATAGATTTTTGTATAAATTTTATATTTTTTAAGTATATCAAGATTAAGTTAATCTTAAAAAAAATTTAAAAATTGATTTACATATCTAAAAAAATCACTAAAAATACAAAAATATGAATTTCATAGAACTATTTTTGAAAATTTTAAACCAAATAGAGTTAAAAACCAAATTAGTAAGACTCCAATTTAGGTTGTGGACCAAAAAACCAAGCAGCGAATAGAGTTATCTTCATCCTAATGAATAGAATTGAACTTACCTGTGATGTGCTAAATAAGGATGGCTCTATTTGCACCTCAAAAGATTGGTTAGACGCTATAATTTAATGGTTTTTTTTTTTTGTAGTATTATGTCCCTATTCAAAATAATTAAAAAGTACTTGATATTGAAAAAGTTTCAATTTTTCCTTCTCTCTTTTCTTCTCACTTTCTTCACTTTACATCTTCATTCATACTCAACATTATTTCCTTTGAATCTATCATTCTTACATTCTATTTCATATTAAAGCTAGTAATAGACAATGAAAAAGATATTTCCAAATTGTTTTTTATAAAGAATGTAGATTTTTTTGTCCATCTTCATTGTTTTTGGTCGATGGATTTTCAAAATTTGTTCAGAAATTCAATACCAAACAAATTATATTTATTTGAAAACTTATTTCTAAAAAGATTTCATATATTCAACACTGTGTTTCCGAATTATTTGACATTGTTCAGTATTTAATATCCGAACAAATTGTGTATGTTCAAGAATTTAATTTTCTAATTTCTTCATATTCCAGTTCCTAAAAAAAAAAGAGAAAAAACTATCGAGTATTATATCCCCGTAAGAAGGGTTAACTCAAGTCCAAGTAAGTCCAATTGGAGCCCAAATGGAAAGCCCAAAACCAATGGACCTAAGCGAATCCTATTGAAATGGGCCTGAAAGATTGTCAACCAAATGAATCGGAAAGGCCCAACAAGCTTATGACTCCAAAGAAGTCCCAACAAGCCCACTTGAGGAGGTCACCATCATAGGGGCATCTGAGGGAATTAAACCGGTGAAACCCTCAGAGGAGATCCATCCTCTGAGGTAAGCACTTTAATCTCGAAAGGGTTCAGAATCACAAACCTAGAGATCTCTTAAGCTCGGACTCGAAAGACTACTAAGCAAACTTAGAAATCTAAAGCACTTGGTTTCAAACGAATTCAAACGCAATATAGAAGTCACTCTCTTAATGAGTCTCAAAACACTTGCAGTTTCGAAACTTTCTGAGATCGACGCACCAGTGTGGCAAAGTCCGAACAAAGGACTCGATCCCGATGACGATGAGTGAAGATAAATTCACTCTTCGGTTAAACTAGCCTATACACAGGTCTAGGTAGCATGACCTAGGAGGTCCATGAGACTTGACAATATTTGCGACAGAGCGTTCTCTTGAACTAGCCTTGACCTTTCTATGGCAGGGTGTCCCCTGGGACTACCCCTAACCCTTTGTGATAATTGGAGATCATTGGTTAGGTGTGGCTAAAAAGAAAGATTTGCCGAGAAGTTTGTCTTACCTCTGCGGGATTTTCTTCATCCTCGGAGGGATGACTTCTTTGGACAAAATTTTTAGAGAGAATATTTCCCTATGTGCTTCCATGTGCAAGCACATGGGGCTCAATCTTTGATCTTGAGTAGCCTACAAATAGACACTTACCCATAGCATTACAAGGACAATTGAGAGAGTACACTTGGAGAGAACTAATCTCCATACTTGATTGCTTACTTGCGAGTGAAAGTGGGAGATCTATGGAAGAGTTATGCCATTATTCTCTCTCTAATCTCTGTCTTCTTCTTCACCCAATCTCTCATCTCTATCATCTCTTTTTTGTTGTGTTCTTAGTTGTTACTATTGAAGAATCTAAAGCCTCTATACATTTCTATAGGAATTATTGAATTCCTCCAGTGTGCTTTGAATATTCCGGTGAGTCTTCAAATTTTCTGACGACGTTCTTGTACCACTCATACATTCTCCATGTAAATTACACATGTTCATAAACCTTTTTCTAAATAAATTCAATTTTGTTCATTATCCGAAAAAAATATATATAAATATTTAGTTTTGTGTTTCCATGTTTGGAAGCCTATTTAATTTGTGGTATGTACTAGGTATCTTTCTAGAATTTTTGAGGATATAATAAGTATTATTCAGGGTGTTCAAAATAATAGAATAAATTTCAAATTTTAAATTGGGGTGTCCAAAGTATTGAGTTGTCCAACCAAACTTTTGGAGTGCAAATAGAACTACCTGCTGAACAAGTACACTAATGTTTAAAAAAATATAATAAGCCCTACATACTTAACATAATTATACAACCGTCTCTTTTAGTAAGAGTAAAACAAGTGTAACCAGTGCATGAAATGAAAATGCATAATCAAATTTTACTTTTTACTATAAAGGAGATGAAGCATAATTTTTCATGCATAATATTTATTTATTTTTTACATAGTTTTTCATGCATAATATTAACAATATGATTGATGTAAGAGTCAGTATTTATGAAAATTTATTTCTTAGGAGAGCTTAGTGTAATTATATCATATTTGTGGGGCTAATTGTATTTTAATTTACTATTGAAAAAAAAAAACACAGAGCACAAAGAGCGGAGAAAGCTGATGTTGCATAAATGAACACCTCAAGCAAAGAACAGAGTACTAATATAAGCTTCTAATTTCTTTTTTTATGTCTTAAGTATTTTAGACAGAACAGAAGAAACCAAAACAAAATTTTGGACAAAAAATAAGTCAGAAACACAAAGTGGTTTTTTTATTTTGTAAAGTCGAAGAACAGATCTTTCATATCATATGCTTCCCTCGTTGTTTGAATCAAATGAAAAATAACAGAGAGAGAGGCGATTGTAATGAACAAAAATTCATGTCATGTCATAGACTATAGATAAATGGCATACTTGAAATTTTCGAACCTCACGTCAAATGTAAGAGAGAGCACTATCAGGGGAGTACTGGATAGCCTCATTCAGTTAGGAAGCAGTCCATTTTCACATCTGTGACATCAAGTTGCAGTATCTCTGCTCTGCATCCAAGAATTGAACCAACACTGCCAAATATTACATTCGTAAAGTTAATAACACATAGGATAGGATGGATGTCTCTGTATGTGTGAAACTATATTTTGCTTTTGACATTTTAATAACTTCACGTTGTAACTTTACTTCATTTCCTCAAACTGGACTAGGGTGTGGGATTTATTCTAAGGTTTCTCCAGTTATTTTTTTATCTGAAATTTGTGCAATGCCATTCATCAGAGATTCCCATGACACTTGCGTTTTTCCCTTAATGTTCATTTGGCGTGAACAATTTGGAATGTGAAAAAATCACTAATTCAAAATTTTTAAACTCAACAAACAAGGACGGTTTATATATCATCTTTTTCATTCATAAAGTACAGATCTTTGCAAGCACATCGCATACCCGTCACTAGTTTTCATAAAAGATGCATGCCAATTTAGTCAGACACATTAAAATGTAGTAAGATAATAGAAGTAGACAAAATGGAGGAGGATGAACAAGAAAACTGTTGCATACCTAGGATGGGTGCGTCCAAGATCCCCGTGAACGAATTCCTTGATGTACGTCCCAGCCTGTGTTTCAAATACAGTCATTACCTTTCTGTTTTCCATAATTAAAGAATATACACTCTTCGATATAATTCACAAAGTGGTCAGTCCTTTTCTAGTCCTTCAGGCCAGTTTTGCTTCTCAGGTATTACATTATCAATTCTAACATATCAGATATCTCTCACATTGCACAATTTCTTCTCAGTTATTTCATGGCATATGATTCTTTCACAGTCCAAAAGAAATTCAATGTCATCCACATAACCTCTTATTGGGATTACAGTTCAAAAAACTGTCATAATAAAGAATAAATAGAACAGATCACCAATATGTCAATAGCATAAAAAAGATAAAAATAACTACATCATATAGAGAAAATTAGATGGAGAACCTGGGTGCATAAATGCAGGAGAAAATATTGAGAACTCCCAGCAATCCTCTCAATTTTCATCCTGATATCAGAAAACAAGTCTCATTAGAGATTCAAAACACATGGATTATGCTACTTAATTAGAAATTCTCTTACCAATGTATAATCTTTTCACGCTCTAACGGGCTTCGGCGATGAAGTACCCTAATTGGTGTTCTCTGCAAAATTGGCTGCATGCGACAAAAGAAGCAAATTATGGAAACTGCTGTTTGCATGTGGAAACCTGTTGAATGTAAAAATACAAACTCCACACCTACTCTACCTTAGTGTGGTAGGTGAATGAGTTAGTATATTATGTGAGTGTGTTAGGTTAGTATATAGTGATAGATAGTGGAAATATATAGTGGTAGATAGTGGAAATATATAATATGTAAGTGGTATATAATGGGTTTAATGGGTTATGATGATGTTTGTAATATCTCCTATATAAGGAGTGTCATTTGGTCTTGTAAAATTAAGATATTGAATACAATCAATCAATAATACAATACATTAATTTCCTACATGGTATCAGAGCTATAGGTTAAGCTCTTGGTGTTCTTCGCCTTACCGGCGGGCGGCAACCTTCCCTTGGCCGTCCGCCGGACCTCAACCTATTCCGCGTGTGTTTCTACACATACCTTCTTCCATAGCTGAGCTCTTACCCCTCATTTCAGCCTCTGTAGATCGCAAAGCAAACAGCAGCAGCAGCAGCAGCGTTACAACTCCATCATCATCATCTATGGTGCATGGGCCACAGTTGCTCGTTTTCAAACAAGCAGCCCACTTCTCTCTCCCACCACAAAACAGTGCTCCTGCTGCTGCAACTTCAGTCCTAAGATTCATGGTTGATTTGGCAAAAATGTGCCCCCCTTTCTCTGCTGTTTACAAACGGGCAGAATTTCTTGAAAGCTGTATCAACCTTTATTTTTCATGTGTTAGGGCTGCTCATGCAGTAAAGATGGCGAAGGAACTTTCTGTAAAGCCAGAAGAGAAGAGTCTAAATGATGGTGATGATACCAATAGCTCCCAGAATACATTCTCTAGTTTGCCTCATGAACAGGAACAGTCTGTCAAAACCTCCATAAGCGTTGGAAGCTGCCCTGAGGGGCAGCTGAGTACAAGTTCTGAGGATATGCCTATGCCTCCAAATAATATGGCTGGTGACAAAGCCGAGACAAGCATTACTAAGCACCAGCAGGAATCAAACAAGGCAGCTCAAGAAGATGCTCAAACTTTTCTAAGCTTAGATGGTGAAGCTGTGGACCAGATGTCCACTGCCAGCACTAGCGAGTTCAGTTTTTTTGTGATATTAAAGGCACCCCAGATGCCATTAACCAGGCTGACTCAAAAAGTTCTGCATCATTAACTATATTTGCTTCTCCCATTTTTTCTGAGAAGTCTAATTCCAAGATCCAACTCACGCCCTCTCCATCCCTAGTCATTGCATTGACATCTTGGCTGGGAAGTTCTAGTCACAGTGAGCTTTTGTTAGCAGAGATAAGAGGGCATTTGATTCACCGGTTCTTGGAAGATCCTTTAATATCGTTGTCTTCCATAAAAGATGATGATCACCTTGCTGCTTACAAGCTGGAAACCTTGCTGCTTGTTATCCATTTGAAGAGGTTCTCATACAGCAGGTCAATGAAGAACAAGCTGGAAACCTTCATCAATTTTCCTGTACATGAACTTATTTTGGGGTCCAACAAGGATGCCATTTCAACCAGGATGTCTTCTTCGACAAGCACAACAAGGATGCCATTTCTGGTGGTTCGGTTGGTTTGATTTTATCGATCTTTCTTTTTCCATTAAAAAAAAATATATATATATATATACCATATCGATTTGCACACCAAACCTTCCCTTATTTTATTCATCTCGGGGATCAACCCCGATCACATTTTTACACAAAAAAAAAAAAAAAATCAACCACAACCACCACATCAACCAGCCTCACTTCTTCGCCTCTTCAGCTGTTCGCTTCCTCTTGCCTTTGTCTTGGGCATCTCTTGCCGGTGTTGCCTCCGTGTTTCCCACGCCGCCGAGCACGTTCACTTCCCGTTGCTCCTCAACTGTTACATATGGCGGCCCTCCAAATCTGAGCATCACGATGGCCTTCCGCTTCAGTTCCTTGTTTTCTGCCTTCAGCACACATATCTCTGCTCGGGCATCCGTATACATGCGCTGGAGCAGAGCCAGTTGGACTTTTACCTGCTGCACCTCAGTTGTTCTACTCTGAAGCCGGTGCGACAGGTTGTTAACCGCCGTCATTGTCTCAACACAAGACCTCAATGTATAATAATTGGCCTCAATATCAGATTGAGCAGCCATTATCTGCTCAACTGCCACCATCGGATAGTTCAAAGGCGCAAAACCAGGGGGGCTTGGTTGAGGTTCAAGGACTATATTCTGGGTTGTGGCCTCGTTGAGGTCGGGAAAGAGAGTAAGACCACGGGACGAAGAGGCTATGTTCTGGGTAACGGGGCGGGAAGAAGAGGCCATTTTCTGGGCAATAGAGTTACAGAATCTCTCTCTCAAGAAAACGAAGAGTTTCTAAGAGTTTTTTCAGCTGGTTTGTTCTGCATCAGCTGCAGCCTCGCCTTGGTTTAAATAGGCAAGGCAGACACGCGCCTTATGCGCCTCTCATCGCCAGACGACAAATCGGCGCGCCTTTTGATGGCTCAACTTTTGATGGCTGTCGGGCACACCTTTTGATGGCACGCCTTTTGATGGCACACCTTTTGATGGCACGCCTTTTGATAAGATTGGGCACACCTTTTGAGGGTGCGACTTTTGAGGGTCCGACAAGACTCTGTAAACTGTCCCGACTTTGATTCCGGTTAGCTTCTATATGGGTCCGACAAGACTCTGTAAACTGTCCCGACTTTGATTCCGGTTAACTTCTATATGGGTCCGACAAGACTCTGTAAACTGTCCCGACATTGATTCCGGTTAGCTCCTATGTGAGTCCGACAAGACTCGGTAAACTGTTCCGACATTGATTTCGGTTCTCAGCTACAACGGTTCGACACAGCCATATAGTGTCTTCTACAACGGTCCGACATGACCCTGTAAACTGTTTTCTACAACGGTCCGACATAACTCAGTAAACTGTTTTCTCCAACGGTCCGACATGACCCAGTAAACTGTTTTCTACAACGGTCCGACATGACCCAGTAAACTGTTTTCTACATCGGTCCGACATGACCCAATAAACTGTTTTCTACAACGGTCCGACATGACCCAGTAAACTGTTTTCTACAACGGTCCGACATGACCCAGTAAACAGTTTTCTACAACGGTCCGACATGACCCAGTAAACTGTTTTCTACAACGGTCCGATATGACCCCATAAACTATCTTTTACAACGGTCCGACATGACCCCATAAACTGTCTTCTACAACGGTCTGACACGACCATACAGTGTCTCCTATCCTCTTTTATTTTATTTGTCCTTTTATTTTCCTGTTTTGTTACTCTCTCCAAACTCAAGTTGGTTAGTTCTTAACCCCCTTGAGTTTGAGGGGGGCTGTTGAATGTAAAAATACAAACTCCACACCTACTCTACCTTAGTGTGGTAGGTGAATGAGTTAGTATATTATGTGAGTGTGTTAGGTTAGTATATAGTGGTAGATAGTGGAAATATATAGTGGTAGATAGTGGAAATATATAATATGTAAGTGGTATATAATGGGTTTAATGGGTTATGATGATGTTTGTAATATCTCCTATATAAGGAGTGTCATTTGGTCTTGTAAAATTAAGATATTGAATACAATCAATCAATAATACAATACATTAATTTCCTACAAAACCAATATTCATTAAAAACAGAAAGAAATACACAATCAGCCGTTTGATGCTTCTCCATAAGCTCAAACACAAAATCTCCCCTTAAAAACCTAGAGGTACAACCACTGGAGCCACACTCAAGTTCTAGAGCGGGTATAACTTGAATGTGGGCCTTGAATTAAAAGACTATGATTTGTGAACAAACAGAATTTGAGAGTTATATTCACAACTGCATCTAACACAATTAATTGATTCAATTCTTCCAGATAAAATATGTCACTGCACAAGAAAGCCAATTTAAACTTTCCAAAGTAAACCATCAGTTCCGTTTATATCTGTCAGTACAATTATACAGCCTCTTGGACCCAAGAATGGCAATTGACCATGATAATGTCTTCTTTTAGACTTTAAATAGCCAAGGATCCAATAAGAACTAAATAAATCGTGATGTGATAACTACAACGATGTGAAGTGCACATATCACCAAATTTCCGGTAAACTATAGCATTTTGAGGTGTTACCAACAATTTAAAGTAGCCTGGTAAGGAATCAAATGGTAGATTATTGAAAGAGGTCTTGAATGGAACCTGGATCAAGGTTGAAATTATAAAATAAGTTTCTAGAGCTCATATCTGTAATTTGCAGCAAGCAAGGAATTCCATGAGCTATGGGACTCAAAACCAAGCCCCAAGAAGAAAGGAAAAAACAAAATCAAGTCTGTAATTTTATTCTCAAAACCTTCACTGAAAGTGTCAAACAACCATTTTTGTATAATTATGATAGGTTTTGTCACTAACCAAGTAACTAAAATTTACTGATAAGTTTCATCATAATTAGAACACATGCCCTAACAGAAATAAAACCCATAACCTGACCTAGCCTTAGATCCAAAACAGGGGCCTCAACAACAGAATAAACGTAGAGCCTCAGACACATGTATTGGGAATCCACAAGCAAAGTGAATGAAAGAGAGGGAGAACGAAGTGTTGCACAACTCACCATGTCCTTAAATGCAGATAGAGTTTCCAAGTCATCATCCTCAATAGAACGCGAAATCCATACTAGTGCAGCATATTGCTTCTGCATGAAATAAACGGGATATAAAAATGGGTCATTTGCAAGTCAATAAATAACTTGGAACCATGATAGCATTTAACCACAAAGTGAAAATTAACCTGCTTCTCTGCTTCTCCTTCACGCATCAGGCTCCACCCCTGGCTACCCACAACCTTGACATTTTTCACCTTAACCTGTTTGCAGAATGTTTTTTGCACAGCTGAAACATAGATGTTCCGAATTTAAGAAACAAACACACATGTATTTGAAAATTAAGCTCACCAACTTATTTTCCAGGCTATTTATTTTCCCTTCTATTTCTTTTAATGACATCTCAGAGGGAACATGGCGTGCATTTTGTATCTCAACCAGAAAAGGCCGACCTGAGCCCAACATCCGGACCTGGAAAGAGCAGTTTCCAACAATCAGAATAGCATTCATCCAATAATATAACTTCTAATTAGGAAAGAAGATCTTCTTAATACATCGATGTCCTCTCTACCAGCAGCATGAAACTTGTAATTATCACCCTGACACATAGGAAGGATGTTACTGCCGATTATCTCCTGTAGAGTAAGCACTTTAGACTGTTAGTTTTCAAATTATATCACAGCAAGTCCTCTAGAATGACAATTACTGTAGCTGAAGCATAAGATAGTACCTCAACAGATGCTTCTCCCATCCTTTCATCATCAATAATCCATCGAGTTTGACTCACATTTCGCGAATACTGCAATACAGAGAACAATGCCATGATATGCCAGTTGCATGAAGATATAAATATATCCACGTACCCTATCAATTTCAAACACAAACTACTATACTTATTTTCCATGTCATATATATAGTTCCACAATACCATGAGAGACAGGTTTTAAAAAATAATTAAATTAGGCTTCTTTAAAATGAATGAAAAAATCTGTCACAAAAAATTAAGTAAATGTTGCATGGACTCTCCCACTAATTAGCAAAAATATGTATTATTTATACAGCCGCTTTAATAGAACAGGGAATATCACTTGAAGAATAGTATATTGGTTTCAATGGGTCTAAGTTTTCAGTTCTATACTTCAATTGCAAAAGCCTATGGACTAATGTAAAAGACATGGAACTAACGTTAGGCCTTCTGTGTAAGCCTATTCTTTGAGAAAATCTAGTTTTAGAGTATCAAAACCTCCCCTCCATTAACCAAAATCTGATATGATAACAATAATTAAACAATAATGATTATTATTAAGTTAAAGGACTAAGCAAATAAAGACTTAAATTTATATCAGATATCATTTTACACGATGCATTGAGGCTCCCTTGCTTCATCAAGGCCAAAAGCCTCTAAGAACATTAATTAGGCTGACACTGAAATAAATCTTCTGCATTAGAATTAAATGTCAAAATACTCAGGCCTTCAAGTATGAGATGCACACGTCAAGCTCTGGTAACATGAGTTCAATGCCATTTCCAAAACTGAAGTTTCCAACACAAATAACAAGTTTATACTGCTCCCAGCTATCAACTTTTCATTTGCTTTAAGAAATTCATTTATTTTAGGGTTTCAAAAACACATTCATGACTCCAACATTGCAGCTCCCTTGCCTCTTACATCACCACTCGTTGTTAATCTAGTGAGATCAAAACTATAGGCCATGCAATCATACAGGCATCATTTGTTTCTGTTGAATGTAACAATTCCTACACCTACTCCACCTACCCCATATAGTTAGTGATTTTGTTTAGTGCTCCATTTAGTTTAGTGAGTGCTCCATTTAGTTTAATGCTCCATTTAGTTCTTATTGCTCAATTAATTATGGCTCCATTGTATCCCATTTCTCTCTATAAAAGAGAGCTCTTGTAAACACATTATATATTGAAATCAATCAATAATATCAATACATTAATTTCCTACATGGTATCAGAGCAATAGGTTAAGCTCTTAGTGTTTTTCGCCTTCCGGCGGGCGGCAACCTTGCCTTGACCGCCCGCCGGACCTCTATCCATACCTTATTCATCTGCCACTAAACCCAAATTTCTCACAAGGTGCAGTGGCCTGCTGTCTGGTAGGTTGTTTTTCATCAAACCCTTCATCTACAGCTCATGGGAGTCGAAGGAACCATTCATCTACAGCTCATTCATCTGCCTCAATTGACCACCGCTGGCAATTGTCTGGGTTTGATGGTCTACCGATGCAGCATGTTCAGTCACGAATTTCTGAGCATGAAGGTCCATTGCAAGCCCCATATTCTGAGGGTCAACGCTTTCATGATTTGGGAGCTCAGGAAGAAGACATTGTGTTTCCAGGTAGACCTGGAAGTGGTGGCAATCCTATAAGGAAAACTTCTATGAGCATTAATGATACTGCAACTGAATTTACCGAATCTGGCATGGCAAATCAGAATAACAATAAGTTGCATCCTTTTGGGTTGTTATGGTCTGAGCTTGAAGGCCCTTTCCCAAGGCATAACCAGTTGTCAAATGTGTCTTCTGGTGGTGGTGCTCCTGATCAACTTGTCAACCCTATAGCTGGAAGACTTGGTTCATTTGGTGCAGTGGCTGATTCAACTGATGCTGCAGAGACATGGTCTAATGTTTACAAAAGAAATATGGTTCGTGGCCCCAATTTGTATCAAGATGCCATGGATGCTCTCCGGTTGCAACATATGGATCAAGAATCCAACCGCTTTGATGCATCAGAAAAGCTTTTGTCACCACAATATCAGCAACAGCTCAGTCTGTTATCTCCTCATCCCCACATGAATGAATCACTGCTGGAACAAGTACATAGTCGGAATTCTATTCACCACCGACAGCTGGCCAATCAAACAGGACCAGATCTTGAACACCTTTTGGCCCTACAGATGCACCAGCAGCGGCAGATTCAGCTCCAACAACAGCATCAATTGCAGCAACAACATCAGCTTCATCAACAGAAATTGCTGTTGCTGAAGCATCTGGTGTTCCAAAGAGCGCATCTGTCCATGCTTTGAACGTGACACAAGCTCCAACAGATCACTCTGATGCCCTTGATGTGGTGTTTGACCAAATTTTGCTTGTATAAGATGCTCGAGGATGGATCAGCATGCCTTGGAGCATGATGTGAACGCTGTTGAAATTCATGCAAAATTTGCTGGTTCAACAAAACCTGATCAAGAGCAGTGTTTGTTCTAACAGCATCAACACGAGACTGTCCATGGCCAGAATCATGCATTTGACTCTGCAGCAATTGATCAAGAAGCAGCTGCCGAGCTTGGGACTGCTGTTGCTCCGGCAATCAGCAACCTCAAATTCGACTGAATATTTGAGACCAATTGCTCGCTCTAGAGCGAAAGAAATCATGTTATAGAGAGGTCTATTTTTTTTTTATTATTATTATTCAACACACCAAAACACCACCACAAACATTCCACATATCACAACCTCTTTTTTTATTTCTGTCGGGATCAAACCCGATCACCATTTTACACCCAAAAAAAAAAAAAAAAAAAAAAAAAAAACAAATTCTCCAACCACCACAAAAATCGGCCTTATTTTTTCGCCTCTTCAGCTGTTCTCTTCCTCTTGCCTTTGTCTTGGGCGTCCCTTGCCAGTGCTGCCTCCGTGTTTCCCACGCCGCCGAGCACGTTCGAAGGCCCGTCTCCTGTACTCCCTCCAAGAACGACCACAGTATTTCCGCCACCAGAGTCTGCTCCCCGCCGGCCATCAAAGGTGAGGTACGTCGGAGCCCCAAATCTCGCCATGGAGATAGTTTGCCTTTTCAGCTCCTTGTTCTCAGCCTTCAAGGCACAAATCTCTGCCCGTGCATCTCTGTACATGCACTGGAGTAGGGAAAGTTGGGCGTTGACCTGGTATACCTCACAAGCCTTGTTTTGCAGACGGTGCGACAGGTTCGTGACCGCTGCCACTGTCTCCATGCAGGCCCTCAACGTGTAGTGGTTGGCCTCAATATCATTTTGGGTAGCCATCACTTGCTCAACTGATAGTGTGGGCAGACTCGGTTGAGTCAGAGCAGGAGTACTTGGCCCAGAGGCGCTCGATGGACCATTAAGATCCGGAAACAGAGAGAGAGGGCGGGAAGAAGAGGCCATTTTTTTCTGGGCAACAGAGTGTTTCAGCAATACAACTCTCAGAAAACGAAGAGTTTTTTCAGAGAGTTTTTCAGAGGTTTCAACTGGTTTGTCTCAGCCTCAGCCTCAGCCTCGCCTTGGTTTAAATAGGCAAGGCAGACACGCGCCTTACGCGCCTCTCAACACCCGACGACAAATCAGCGCGCCTTTTTATGGCTCGACTTTTGATGGCTGTCGGGCACACCTTTTGATGGCACGCCTTTTGATGGCACGTCTTTTGATAAGATTGGGCACGCCTTTTAAGGGTCCGACAAGACTCTGTAAACTGTCCCGACTTTGATTCCGGTTAGCTCCTATATGGGTCCGACAAGACTCGGTAAACTGTTCCAACATTGATTTCGGTTCTCAGCTACAACGGTTCGACACAGCCATATAGTGTCTTCTACAACGGTCCGACATGACCCCGTAAACTATTTTCTACATCGGTCCGATATGACCCCATAAACTATCTTCTACAACGGTCCGACATGACCCCATAAACTGTCTTCTACAACGGTCTGACACGACCATACAGTGTCTCCTATCTACTTTTATTTGTCCGATTATTTTTCCTGTTTTGTTATTCTCTCCAAACTCAAGTTGGTTAGTTCCTAACCCCCTTGAGTTTGAGGGGGGCTGTTGAATGTAACAATTCCTACACCTACTCCACCTACCCCATATAGTTAGTGATTTTGTTTAGTGCTCCATTTAGTTTAGTGAGTGCTCCATTTAGTTTAGTGCTCCATTTAGTTCTTATTGCTCAATTAATTATGGCTCCATTGTATCCCATTTCTCTCTATAAAAGAGAGCTCTTGTAAACACATTATATATTGAAATCAATCAATAATATCAATACATTAATTTCCTACAGTTTCTAATAATCACAATGATATAGTGAATGCAAGTATAGTGCAAATCAAACTGAAAGATATCTTGAAATCTTATAAAACAATTTGCTCGAGCAAATCTACGAGCATCTCCAGTGGGTTTGCTAACCCACTAGTTAGTGTCATAAGTTATCTGATTTTGTACAGTTAGCTAACAAACAATTTTGATTTTGGCTCCAATGGTTTTGCTAAGTCATTGGTTAGCTAGTGTTGTTGCTAGCAGTGAAGCTAACTGTGGCGAGCACAGTAATGAAGAAAGGAAGCAAGTCATCATTATTGTCTGCCTTGAGTGTGATGATGATGGACAAGTCATCATTATTGTCCTTTTCTATTTGTTTTTTTTATTTTATATATATAAATGTAAAATATAAATATATATTTATATATTTTGGTCGGTTCCACTCTTACATAATACATACTTAACACACACCTAACTACGCCATTGGACCACACCATTACTCTCTAAACTAACAAACACTTAACACACACAAATGGGTCCCACTTTTCACTCTATAACACACTTTAACAAACAATTTTAACAACACCATTGGAGATGCTCTAATACAATCAAAGATTCTGAATGATGTTTAACTTACCTTCAGATATCTCCCACCAATGTAGACAGGAGTCCTACAGCAAGTAAATGTCAATTGGCAGGGTTCATTGACCTAAAAAATAGAAGGCCACACCAAATGAAGAACACTATTATTTCAAATTGACCAACGTCAACCCATAGACATAATAACTGTTGCGGAATAATTTTTGAAAATTGAAAACAACAAATTAGCAATTGAAAAGCATGGATAATAAAAATTAGTGGAACAATGGTGTTCTAAGTCAAACATTCAACTTAATAAATTGTGGGGCATTACCTTCTCCAGCTGGAATTGAGAAAGGTCAGGAGAGTCATGATTCTGCAACCCATTACAAGACCTTTTACTGACATATTCTTCACTGGTGGCTAAATCAGAATGACCTGTGGCAGCAACCACACACCCGTCAATGGTGTCCATGGCATTGTCGTCTGTTCAAATAATTAATGTTCAGTTTAGCATCTTTAAGAAAAAGTATTAAAAGGTGGAGCAAATGCTTAGCTTCTTCATACTTTCCCAAGATGCACACCTGCTATAAACTGTGATTATTTCTGAACTGCACCATTTACAGGAAAATTTCATCCATGTAACCAAAGAATAAAATTACTAGAATGTCAGTTACTTATATCTTCCTCCAAAACATGATCTTGTTGTTTCATAACAATAGCATAATCAACATCCTAATGAATTGTAATTGATATGCACTTCTTGATACTTCATTCCCACGCAATCAATTGACAATTTGACATTCTAAATACATATATAATTATGGTTTTATGGTCCTCCCACAGTGAATAGATGATTCTGATATTTACTGAAGTCTTCCAAAATCATCAGCATGCCCAAAACAGGTTGGGGAAAAAATGCCTTAAAGAAATAAAAAGAAAAGTGTTCCCCCTCCAGCACTAAATATTGACAAGCAGTGATGAACACTAAAAAATCACATAAAGATTGTCTGGCTGCAGTTGAGAATCCATGGTAGTTATTGGGATCATAGAGCAGATATTAACAAATTCTGACTGCACTCGGAAGAAAGATCCATCATATTTTCAGTATACCACATTATATTCTTCTTTAACCAATTTCCTAACTACGTTCCTAGGAAAGATCCATCTCACTTTTTGTGTCCCATTTCCTTTCTTTCTTTTTTATGCAAATATACATATATATTTTTATGTAAAGTGGAGTAGGAAAGGTGAGGTAGGAAGAAGGTTCACCATTAATTGATGTAATATTGAACCCTTTAAACCTGAGACTGCACCAAACATACTTGCTGTAACAACAGAACAATTTCTTAGGAACTAAAGCTGAGAATTTGCACAAGCCTAATTCTCAGATTTCTACCTATCCCTGGCTTTTATCTTCTACCAGAATTTGCATTTGAGATGTTTTACATCTCCAGTCCCTAATGTCATCTAAACTAAAAGTTTGGTCACTAGCTTTATAAGTATCATGTTAAAAAGTATTATAACTTCAGTCAAATGTATTACAAGGATGAATATATAGTGAAAGAAACAAGACCAATTAAGATAAAAAGAAGGCAGTGCATGGGTTGACACAAAACAAATAACATGCCTGTTTTCCTTCTCTTGTTGCATTCTTTCTTCTCTGTGAAGTTTTGAACCTTTGTCGACACTTCAGAGTGGGTATATGTCAAACGAATGCGAAAAGAGCTGCTTACACTAGATTTAACATCCTGCAAAACTTCAAATGTTCATAATGAATCAATTGGAGATACAAGATTCCAGAATGTTCCCTGCTCTTTCTCAAATATGGGAATGTTAGCCAGTTATGAAAAAAATTTCCTCCTGTATTTCAGTCCAAACCCTGTCATGTCAACCATCAATTTACAGATACGTTCACTTCCCGTATATACACTCATTGCAAATTAAAATATTATGTTCTTTCCATAATTATTTTCAGCACTTGAACACTATGAAACATGAAAAAGAAGATCAACAAAATAGCAAGGGGAATCTCAAATTACCAACAATGTTTCAAGAGGATTTGTAATAGACAATTTCAAGAGATCTTTTGCAGAAATGCGTTCAGAAAGAAACTTTTCTTGAAACCAAAGTTCAGAACTGTACTTCCTTTTCATATACAACCTGAGGAAAATGAAAGGAAAAAATAACTTTTCACCAGTTATGCTCTGTTATAATGCATACATACATTGTCGACCAAAGAGAAGCCGTAAAGAAGACAGAAGTGCAGATCAGAAATATTACAAGTACAAAAAACCCTAACATTAAGGTCTAAATTTTCCTTAAAATAATAATGAGCAAACCATAGAAAGAACCATAAAACAGTAACATTTTTTACAGCAAATATGTATAATTTAACGAAACAAATTAAAGTTACAATGTATGCTCAAAGCATTCAAGGTAGCAACATAAATTCAAGTTAAAGCTATAAAAGAAATCCACTGTCTTACAAGTATCCCACTATATGTCTGAAAATCCAAAAAAACTTGGCTTAACATTTCATACCCAAAAAAGAAAAAAAGAGTAGGTTACAATTTACATCGTACAATTTCATTTCTAGTTCCACATTAATCCTTGCACTTTCAATTGTGATAGTCAAAACCTTGTAGTTTTGGTCAAGTTTCAATGTCAACCCCTTGTTTCGCTTTGGACAATGGACAGAAGTTGACTGTGTGACTATCTATCACATGAGTTAATATTTAGTTTATTAAATTAAGTTTTCGGGACTAAAGTGAATTTTGAGAGAAATATGAAGAGTTCAAGTGCTACCAAATTAGGTCATGTTACAACCACTCAGTTAATTGTTCTCAAATTTAATGGCAATTGCTGAAAGACAGTAAACATTGCAACTTGACCAAAAGCGTAGGGCTTTGATTGTCACAATTGAAAGTATAGTTACTAAAAATGAGATTTATGGTAAATTGCAAGGGTAAAGAGTGTAATTTACCTAAAAGAGAAAGACATAGATGTTTGATCCAAGAATTAATAATCATTATTTGCAATAAACAACTCACCAAACTGCTTGTTCTTGTTCCATGACCCTAGATGGTATGGAGACTTCAAGAGAAAAGTTATCAATCTGATGACCCCCTTGCTTTACTACTTCGGCAATTAATAGAGCAAAATCATTGGCACAATTCCTTTTCACTAGCATCTCCTTGTTGTCATGATAAGCAAACTGCAAGATACCTAAACAAATTCTACAGAAATTTGGCTCCGTTTCTGATTCTTCAAAAGAATGTTGAGTATTTAGATCTTCCTTTGCTCCAAGACCATTATTCACCATATCTCCCTCCAAACCCATTTTTCCAACAGCAGCATGCAAGACCGATGTCGAGAGCGAGGTGTAAGAATAAATACACTCCGAAACACCAAAAAATCGAAAGATGCATTGGATGCATACCTGCATCATACATTAAACATTCGAAGTACTCTGTCAATCATAAACAACAATGAAAGGAACAATAAGAAAATGTCAGGATAGAGCTGTCAAGGATGACTAACTGATGGCATAAGCATTATATTCAGGAAAATTATATGTACTGCAAAAATGTAGTGTGTTGTAGATTCAAACTTGTGTAGTGTGGTCCACATATTATATTTTCTGGGTACTTTTTTGGGTACCTAGCATTGTCGAAATTAGTCAGACAGGATGCTTGTAGCTGTCTTGTAGAGATTCTTCTCAATGAGAATTTAAAGTTGTGTTACCTATAACGCTAATACCCTAGCGAATTACGTATTGGTATGCATGTTCCGAAATATGGCATACTTCCGTTCCAGAATGGTAAATTTAGTGATCTGAAACAATTCTAAAAAAAAATTTCAATATATTTCCTTAAATATTATCTTAGGAGGAAAAAAATCAAATATAATGAACTAAAATATAAAGTGAGTTAAGTTTTGACAAGACAAAAAAATCAAAAATGGGGAAAAAAAAATTTACAATACATTTTATTGTATACTTAATAATTAAAAGAAAATTACTCTAGAAGTACCTTAAATTTTTAAGTGTAATATATACAAGTCTACCCCTATCATATCACATTTTAGAGCATGTGACATACCACATTCCCATTCCCGTTCCATGTATCAAAACGATCCACGTTCCAGGTAACATATATTTAAAGAAAGTTTCATGTTTTTAGGGAAGGTCTAGTGAGTCGAGAAGAATGTGCTACACACGAACGACTGACAAGATTCAACAACTTAAATCTAATCATTTTCAACTAACTAGACCTTCCCTAAAAACATGAAACTTTCTTTAAATTCTTGTTGAGAAGAATCTCTACAAGACAACTACAAGCATTCCTTCACTAAAAATGTGAAACTTTCTTTAAATTCTCATTGAGAAGAATCTCTACAAGACAACTACAAGCATCCTATCTAACTAATTTCGACAATGTTAGATTTAAGTTTCTGAATCCTGTCAGTCATTTGTGTGTAGCACATTCTTCTCAATGATGTGGACAAATTTGCACTACATTTTTGGGGTAAATTTCATTGTTACTTTTTCAGGGTACATATCCTTTTCCAATTAGCTTTCAAATCTCCTTCTACCAGAAGTTAAGCATCAATTACAACAACCTTTAGCTACATGCCATAAAAATTCCTTCACAATCAATTAATACAGAGAAGAGAACTCCAGTACTGAAACCACATCATCCTTGCATTGGATTGACATAACCTCAAGCATTTTTGTGGTTATGGAAGATCCATGTATACTGGAGACAAAAGTAGGCTTGGTATCTTTCTTTCATTCAAATTCAAAGTAAGAGCATCTCCAATGCTCATTCTCTCTTTTTCATCAAATTTGAGAGAAAATTAGGTTAAAACCTTAATCTGATATGAAACGCTCCAATCTTTACTCTTTGCTCCTTTTTTTTTTCATCAAATCATTTTTTTTTTTTTTTTTTTTGATAAATTTTTCATCAAATCATTTTAAAAAGGGTAAATTACACTCACCTCCCCTCAGGTCTTCATACTTTTGACATGATTACAATAGCTTACTTTTTAGTAATGATAAAGCGACTGAAACTAATGCAAACTAATGCAATGGTGGATAGACACTGAAATAAACAAAAATAGTAGTTGGAAATATATGACAACATCATTTTTTCATTCATACTAATGAATTATTGATGGAAATGCGCCTAATTGCTATGTGAATTAAAACCTCAAGGGAGGTCAGTATAATTATGTCAAAAGTATGAAGTTCATTGTATTTTTTTCAAACATGAGGGCAGGTGAGTGTAATTTACCCCTATTGGAAAATTTGAAACTTATACCAAAAATCTGTTTTAGCCATTTTTTAATAAAAGAAAACCATCTCCAATCCTTACTCTTTCTAAAATTTCATAAAATTTGAGTAAAAACTTCACTATTGAAAATTTGGTGAAGCATTTGATTCATCGTTAGATTGGGTGAAAAAATTGCCTCTCCCTTGATTTGATACAGATTGATGAAATGGTTGGAGCACACCTTTAGCCATTTTATGATCAAATTTGAATAAAACCCTAACACTAGGTTTGATAACTTACCATAAAAATGAAATTTGAGTTCAGTAAGAAGTTTATAAGTTGGAATAGCAATTAAAATCTAAAAGGCCTAAAGTTTAGTTTGCTTTCCCATTTGGTTTTTATTTTTCTTGGCAAACAAACAGAATATATAGAGCAACAAGGTGAAGTGTGTATAGGATCATAGAATAGAAAAGAACGAACCCCGATTGACAACAAGTCCTTCACAGCGAGCGGCGGTAATGTAGGGACGGTGTCGCTGAGAAGCTTCGCTTCGTCTCCGGCGGCAGAGCTAACGTGCGCTGCAGCAGCTTCGGTCTCGTTCTCCATCTCCAAACAGAGAGCCCTTTGGCGTCAGGAACTCCCTCCCTCCCTCCCTCCCTCTCTCTTAAACTGTTTTGTAGGAGTCCGGCCTCAGCCACACGCACGCGTCTGTCATTTTATTAAAGTATGTGGTTACTCAGTCAATAGGTGCAATTTCAAAATCTTTGAGGTGTCTTAAACTCTATTGTTTTAGGATTACAAAAATAATTATAAAATTTTGAAAATTTTAGTCAAAACCCTTCCGTTAGATTCTTATTTAGTGAAAATAACAATCCAATTTATTTTACTTCATAAATCCCTAACGAGGAGGCGTATAATTGAGTAAAGACAAAGTAAAGAAAAATGATCCGTTGCTCGAAAACGATGGCTCGAACTTGGCTCGAATATACAAAAACGACGTCGTTTGTATTTTTTTTTTTTTTCTTTTTCGTGAATACAGAGAGAAGAGACGTGGGGAGAGAGAGAGAGAGAAGAGAGGAGAGGAGAGCAGAAGAAGAGCTCTGAGAGAAGATGATGAGCTCTGCGACTCCGTCTTTTCCATATCTATTGGAAGATGATGAAGATCCAGTCTCAAGCTCAGGCTATGAAGTAGATGATGAATTTTCGAGAACAGAGGGAGAGGGGGAAATTTTTTTTTTTTTTTTGTTGAAGAAGATGATTAATTTTTTTTTTGTTGATGATGATGAAGATCTGGAGATGATGATGATGTTGATCTGGATCAGAAGATGTTGATGAAGATGTTGATTTCAAACTCTGATTTCAAAAAAAAATAAATTGTTGATGATGATGATGATGGTTGTTGATGTTGACTCCGTCTCTTCCAGATCTACTAGAAGATGATGAAAATGATGAAGATCCAGTCTCAAGTTCAGCCTATGAAGCAGATAATGAATTTTCGAGAACAGAGGGAGAGGGGGAAATTTTTTTTTGTTGTTGAAGGAGATGATGAATTTTTTTTTTGTTGATGATGATGAAGATGATGAAGATCTGGAGATGATGATGATGTTGATCTGGATCTGAAGATGATGTTGATTTCAAACTCTGACTTCAAAAAAAAAAATAAAAAATATTGTTGATGATGATGATGATGGTTGTTGATGTGATGAAACCCAACCCCTTTTGATGAAACCCAGCTTCTTCTTCTCCTTCTCCTTCTCCTTCTCCTTCTTCTTCTTCTCTTTTTTTTTTCTTCTTTTTCTTCGTCTTCAGAAAAACATGAGAAAAAAAAAAAAAAGTCGTTTTGGTGTCAGGCCATTCAAGCCACGCCTTTTTCAAGCTACCAATCGGAGTTGCAAAGTAAAATATCATTTCTTTTTTTTCTTGAACAATATTGTCAGAGTAACATGTTACTGTCAAACAAAACAATATGTTACTGTTTATATCAATTTCGAAAGTAATATTTTTTTAAAAAATAAAATTCATAGTCAACATAGATCTTATTTAATAGATGTTGATGAGAGTATTTTAAAAATACTAATTTTATTAAAAACTGACATCTAAATCCAAAAGTTAAATTTTTTTAAAATTTAATATTTTGATAATAGTGGTATATGTTGGACTTTTCAAGAAAAACTTTTTGTATTTGTCATTAATGCATTAAAGTTTTATTATGCGGGGACTTTGACCAAATCCCACTATAATTGTTTTTAGATTTAATTCATATGAAGCACGGACACGGACATAGACATAGAACACAGCAATTTCCAAAAAATAGGGACATGGACACGGCGAAGGACACAACGAATTTTTTATTTATTTTTATGTATTATATAGATTCATATTATATTCATCATAAATAAAAGTTAACAAACACTAACATAGTAACATTAATTCAACAAATATGACCACTACATTTAAACAAATTATTAGATCATTCATTCATAAAAAAGTCATTTAAACAATAACAAGAACTAAGACGAAAAGAGAAAAACATTCAACATCCAACAATATTCTTCACAAAAACACTAAATAAGAGAGGCAAGAGAAAAAGAAAGGAAAAAAAAAATGGTAAGCCCCGCCATGTCCCATGTTGTGTCCCGATATGGACACGCGTGTCCCCACCGTGTTCCAGCCATGTGTAGACGTCCCCGAACGTCCCGGGAGGGAAATCCCGTTTTGTTCATATGGGCTCACTACAGTTCAGGACTCAATGTCACGGTCCTGTATCTAATCTCGCAGAGTGCAATGCAAGACCTATGAATCATCAAAGAGTCCAAATCCGGCAAATCGTTTTTGAAAACAGATTTTTTTGAAAGAAGTGCCAAACATGGACTGTTTTGCCAGATACAGAGTCGCCACCTAAATATTTATTTTTGGGGAATTTAGAAAACCCTGACTCGTTGCCTAAGGCCACGTGTCCGTCATCACCAAAGTTGCCTTGGCTCGGGAACTTGGGTACGATTGGGGAAGGTCACTTCGTGAGCACTCCCGCTCGCCTGATCAAAGATCGGCCTCTACTAACCATGATATCGAGTTTTGAAAACATTATGTGCTCTTATTCCGGTTATTAGCCTAGAATTACTATGTGATGCGCACAGCATACAAGTATAGACTGGGTCGCCTGAATTGGAACGAAACATCTCATGTTTGTTTTGAAAACGGTTTGCTACTCGCAAGTAGGCTAAAATGAGAATTTACCACCCTCAGGTGGGCTTAGAAAACATGATTTTGCCACTCTCAAGTGGGCTTAAAGCTCGCAGTCGATGAATTGTTCCAATCCAAATAACTCAACCTTCACCCACAAGCATTCAGGCAGGTATATCACATAAGCACATAGCCTCATGGTAAGCATGTTATCATGGCAGTCACTCACACGCATGCAAGGATACTAAAGCATAAACACTTACCGAGTACTCCAAGCCAAAATAGAAACTATGTTAGAAATCTATGCATGATCCTAACTATGCTAAAATGTCTAATGCAACACATACAAGAATGCAACTAAGATAGGCTCGGCTATTCTAAGATGGCATATGATGATGCTACAGCTAACACGTATTCAACTCGGAATTGAAATACAATGCAGTTAGTATGATGCGCCGAACCCGGTGCATGCAAGACAGATGAATGGATGCAAACATGCGAGCATAAGTATGCTAATTGAAACATGCCCTAAACTAACCATCATAAGCTGGTAAATAAAAGGAAGAAAGACGTGGGCTTGGAAGACATACACACACACGCACACTTATTACACAATTGCCCTCACTCGGAGGGTCTGAATAAATAATACAGTCCGAATAAATAATTAAATATTACAAAACCCTAATTAATTAACAAATTAGCTAGGAAAGCAAATAAATTAGCATGCAAGCTAAATGGACCGCCTCAGCTCTGTTCCGAATGATGAAAGATGCATGCATGCTCGAGCTGCCTCGTCGGGAAATTCCTCGCGATGCCCCGATTTGCCTCTGTTTGCAATTAATCCCGGAATGCTGTGCAAAGCTCTAGAAGGCTGCCGATTTCTGGTTTGTTGCAACAGAGAGCAAGAAAGGGGCATGGCAAAGTATTTTCACATATGTATGCACACCTCGATCATCGTGCCACCAATCATGCATCTCGATGCATGATGGCCGAGGAGTCGAATTGCACGACTCGATGTGAAATAAATGCACATGACAACACAACAAGGCCTAGACTCCATCATGGGTAATCCGGAGTGTCAACGACCGGGAATTGAGGCACGTTTCGTCACTTTGAGTACGAAATGTCCCTCGTTTCCCGTGTTTGGGCTAACTCCTATCCCAAACACAATGCAATGAGATGGCATACACAATGCGACTAACATGCAACCTAGCATACGCAATGCTATGGACTAAAATGGCATACACAATGCACGTGACATAACATGGCATACACAATGCACTATCATGCAACCTGGCATACGCAATGCTATGGACTAAAATGGCATACACAATGCAAGATGGACTTACACCAATATGAGTGGACCTCAGCCACACTCACATCAGTGGCCATATGATGAAAATGAGACAACCGAAATACATGCAAACATGCACGAATGCAATGGACCGATCCTAAGGCGTAACATGCAACTCTAACTAAGCATGGCAAAGGATGAAACATGGCATAGAATGGGACATGATACAGCTCTAAAATGACATAAAAAGATGGTCCTGAAACATGCAAATATGCCACACAATGCATGCTAGGTGGCTCGGGTACCGAAACTAGTGAAGTGTGTTACATTAGAGGTACCCAAAGCGATGCACAAATGGAAAAACCAACCCCAAACAGACCCTAGGCAGGTCTGAAACAGTGGGAAAATGGCCTAAAATGGTGGCTCAACATGCAAGGAAATGGAGCTCACTCAATGGTCCGAAAACAAGGCGTTCATGGACAACTCTCAAACACACTTAAGGAGTATAAAACATGGTAATATGGCATTGATACAAGCTCTGAAATATAATGTATAATGGACCCAAAACATGAACACACCTCAGTATATGCATGGAATGAGCCTCAAAACTCAAAGTTAAGCATGGGTATTGAACTACAAGCATGCAAAACAAACATCATTCGACCATGAGACCCAAAAACAGAGCTAAAGCAGTCCAAGATATGCATAAGATCAGTTTAAGGCATGGCCAAAAAGTGCTAAAATCAAGGGTTAACAAAGCATGCAAAGAAAGCTAGTGAACCATGAGTTGCACTACAACTATATGAAGCACATGAGGGCTCACCAAACCAGCCAAAAACAGAAGTATGCCATGCCAAAATATGCCCAAATAACCACTGGAACTCAGTCAATGCATGCAAGAATGATAGACTCCTTTGATAGGCTAATAAGAGGGTTATTCTACACATATATGATGGACATACAAAATGGCAAAACCACCTCTGGAAAGAGGTTATGACAGCCCTAAAACCCACCAAAAAGGCCCTGAAATTAATCTAGGAAGCATGCAAGTGAAAGCCCCTTTGAAAGGCCTTGAATAGGATTGTTCTACACATGCATAATAGACATTCAAAATGGCCAAAAGGGCTCTGGACAGAGCTTATGCAGACCTTAAAACTCACCAAATAGGGCCTGAAACATGACTTCAAAACATGCAAAATGGAGCTCCTTTGGAAGGCCAACAAAGCTAGTAAAGAGAACAAGGGGTGAGAGGGTCACCCCTCTTTGATTTTAGGGCTCAAAAACACATATTGGCCACTGAAAATCCACTGGATTTCAGTGGCCAAAAGGCCAAACCAAGGCCAATACAAATGCTCTAATGCATAGCCCTAAACATGAGGAAATGAAGCATGCAAAGGGGAAGATGACCCCAAACAGAAAAATAACCTTGATCAAACTTAAAGAGGAGCTCAAAAAAAAACTTTTTTCAGTTTATGTCGAAGTCCAAAAATGCTTGCAAATAGGGCTAAGATATGAAGCAAAATAATGTAAGAAAAAGGGAAATAGAGGCTTACCCTTGTAGAGCCGACCCTCAGCAACTTCTGGACCAAGGTAATGAGCCTTCAACTTCTGCAAATCAGTTCCAAGGTGCTTGGATGGATGGTGGAGGTGTTGTGCTAGGAGGTGTAGTGTAAATAGTGCAAGAACAAGGAGGTTTTGGAGCTTGGAATGGAAAGATATAGGGAAGGGTGTATATATGCCTTAACCAAAGTCTTCAACCCTTATAATGGAAGATCATCCCCTCCTTTATAGAGGAGAGGCTCTAAAGCTTCTTCAAGAAGCTTAAAACCAACTTTGAAGATCCTCCATACACATATATGGAGGATGGTCCAAATGCCTCCCAACTGGCACAGTTGGATTGCATTCAGAGAGAGCAAAAAGCAGAAGGCTGGCCGACCAGTTAAGGTGGTCGGCCGGCCACTCCCCCTGGTCGGCCGACCAGGGGTCAAAAAGTTAAAGCAAGAAAAGTGGTCGGCCACCCTAGATTGGTGGCCTCCCAGATGAATGCAGCTCAATGGTATGGTGGGAGACCAGAAAATGTGACCCAGAAGAGAGAAAAACCAGTTTTCTAGCAAGGTTCAAAAGGGTCAGGAAGAAAAGCTGGTCAGCCTACCCATATTGGTGGCCTCCCAGATGAGTACAACACAATGGTGGTATGGGAGACCCGAAATTGTGGCTCAAAAGTGAGGAAGACCACCTACCTGACAAGAAAACCGGGCAGCGAAGAGAAAAGTGGTCTCCTACCATACTACCACCTTCCTAACAATGAAAATAGGGTCCATGCCAAAAATGAACCCACACCGATGCAAAACGAGGGTTCGGGGGCCAAAACGCGCAATCCGGGGCCCCGAAAACAGGCTGTTAGGCACCGGAGGTGGCGTATGACCACAAAGGTGGTCTCCCGGGCCACAGTGTCCCTTTACGGAGAGGGAACAAGGTGTGTGCCAAAAACCGGAGCAAACGGAGAAAGTTAAGCGGTCCCGAACCGAGGCGCACGACCGATGCCTCCGAAAACCGGAAACTAATCTCCAAACGGGAAAAATGGCCTACGGCCACTGAGAGATGGTCTACGAGACCTCTCCCTCCCTTCGGGAAGAGAAAACAGAGAGAAACAGGATCTGGTTCACAAACCGAAGCAAAGCACAAAAGAATCCCGAAGTCCGGAGGCAAGGCTCTCAGCCGAGACTCTGTGACCTCAGAACGAGCACAATATACATCATCACCGAGCGCTCAATCGGTGACGTCTGAGTCTTAAGGTCGGTCAAAAATGGGGTGTCTACACCATATCCCCTATAAAAAAATCATTAAATTAAAAGGACTCCCTGTACGTGTCCCAGGCATGTCTCCGTGTTGGACACCACCACAACACTGATTTTGGAGTGTCCATGCTTCATAGGATTCATATAAGATATTAATAAAACCTAATAAATATTGACTTCTTAGGGGAGTGCATAAATTCTGACGGATAAACTACCAATAAATTCTAATAGTTAGATTTAATTCCCATAAAGTCTTATTGAGAATAAGTCATAATAAAATTATCGCTAAAAATAATTTTTTGTGACTACTTTTTGTATATGTTTTCAAAAATTAACAATTAGTAATTTTTATTGTCACAATTTTTATAAATTATCGCTAAAATTTACAATTAGTGACATTTTTCTTATGACAATTTTTTTAACCTATCGCTAAAAATTAAAAGTTAATGACTTTTTTTATAATGATTTTTTAAAACTATCACTAAAACTTATAATTAGTAACATTTTTTATGACAATTTTCAAACTGCCCCTGAAAATTAATAATTAGAAACGTTTTTAATAACATTTGATAAAAACTTTAATTAATTATCATAGGACCTATTAAACAATAAATTCATCTATTAAAACCTACACATAAATCCCCCAATTCTAGTCAAATTAAAGACTTCATCAAATTAGGAGTAATACTAAAGATCATAAAAAAAATATCATGAAAATGATCATAAAAAAAATCTCCACCTTTGAATTACATATACAATAAAACAACATACACTAATCAAAAGATAAAAAATATTCATAATGCATTTCATGATACTTTTTGCCATGATCTCTAGTATAATTCATTTGGAAGTGGTTCATGTTAAAGGCTTGTGCCTCAAACTTCTCCATCTTTCAATTTCCATACCACATCAGGTTTCCCCTCCAGCAAACAGCCTGAGAAGCTTAAATAAATTGACTAGTTATAATCCACACCAGCAATAATATTACAATAGTGAATCAAGAGCCAAAACACATTCATTGCAAAGATAAAACCACCCAATAATTGTGTATTTGATTCTTAAACCACCATTGCAATGTGGACAACAATACGCCATTCCCCCGCCTCAACCGTAATGAAACTAAAGCTCAACCGTTTCATTACGTCAACATCCAAATTATAGCTCTAATGCAACAGCACAAAATTCAGACATGGGTTTTTCATTAACGCCAGTAAACATTCAAAAGCCAAAATCTCCTACATTAAATCAGTCTCCTTCCAAACAAGAACTAAAACAAAACCTCATACATCTTGTAATCCAATTGCTTTGTAACCAAGTTTGCACCAATTTTTCACCCATCAAATCATTGTGTATCATTACACACCCCAATCACAACACATACCAAAAACACCAGTCCATGCATCACATTCTGTCTTCTCTCTTCCTTGGGGCACAGGTGATGATTTCATCAACTCTCAGAATCATCTCAGCAGCCTCGGTAGCAGAGAGCAACACCGCATTCTTAACTTTGAATGCTTCAGAGATCCCAAGCTCTGCCATATCTCCTACCTGTGAAAGAAAAACAAAAAGTTAAGTAAACAAAGCAATGCCACAAACTAAGAAGCAAGAATCTATGAAAGCTGTCTGTAAGAATTTAAAAACAGCTAAAAAAAACATAAAATAAAATAAATCTGTCAACCACACCAATGGCGATTGGTTTTCAACCCATCCTGAAATTCTGCATTAGAGTTTCCAGCGAGCAAAAGCATTAGAGGTGCATAATGCATTTAGCACTCCAAGAAAGAAGCACGGACACTTCTAAGAAGGTGACACGACACTCATCAGATGGTTCCCAACACCTATCGACATGTGTCCAAACATGTCTTATTTTTAAAAAATTTCTAGCACCATGCACATTCAAACACTTGGGTTGAGTTTGTTTAGGATGAAAGTGGTACCCAGAAAGTAAGAGAAGTGGAAAACCAATCAAACATTTTTGAGTTTGTTTTGCATGAAAGTGGTGGAAAAACTATAAGAAAATTAATTTTCATACAACTCATATTAGCATTGTAACTAACTATATAATTTCTTGCAAAAAAACATGGGAAAACACAAGTTTAAATTTGTCCATATGAAGAGTTATGTATAATTAAACTTTCAACTTTCTCTAGCTTTTTCTTCCAAAATTGTCATCTTGGATGGTTTGGGAAGTGGCTTTTTGACTAAAATACAAGGTGAAAAAAGTGTTTAGGAAAGGCTTTGTCTTTTTACAAAAAAATGCAAAAAAGTAAAGAGAATGGGAAGGAATCTTTGACTTTTATTGTATATTTTTTGTGGCTTTTTGACTTTTAGCTATTTTATCATCTTCCCAAATGACCCCTAGAAAATATATTTATCATCTTCCCATGAAAATATATTTTCCTTTCCATTTCTTTCACTTTCACTTTCACTTTCTAACAATTTTTCTTTCTAATCAAATGGAGCTTTGGGGAATACGTGTCTATTGCTTAAATACATATACAACACATTACAAATTTGAAGGACATAATTTGGAATCAAATTACAAAACACAAAACAAACGAACAATGTAAATTTATACATATTCTCTTCTTCTAGACTTTAATTTGGTTTGGTTTCCTTTCCAGAACCTGTTGTTTGAAAAAATTTCAAAATTTTAAAGTTAATTTGGTAAAAAACAAAAAACACTCGTCATTTTCATATTGTTTTATTTTATTTTATTATTATTATTATTTTTTTTGGGATGCAAAAATATAAATATTTTTTTGAAGTTGAAAATTTATTTTTGGTATTTAATTTTGTCAAACTACAATTCATTTAAAAAAATCTTTAGAAAACTAATTATGAAAATAAAACCAAACAGAGCAAAGAGTATAAAACTATATGCTTTGCACACAAAAAATTGTGGTGTTGTGTCCATTTCGTGTCACATGTCTGTTTGTTAGTGATGGCAATGGGGCGGGGCAGGGTGGGGCGGATTTGTAGTAATCCATCCCTACCATAATTTATAAGTGATGAGACTTCAAAAGATGTAAAATGAAAAATAAAAAATAAAAAGTAGAAACAAGAAATGAGAATTTAACTGTAATATTTTAGTGTTTTAGTTTCATTATATTTAAGAAAATTAATTATATATATTATATACATATTAATATATTTCATAAATAGAGTCGGGGTGGGCCATGGTAGAATGGGGCAAGTAAAGGAAAACCGATCCCACCCCACTTCCTCATCGGGGCAGGAAAAACCTGTCCGTGAGAGGCAGGGCCGGGGATGCAGGGGCAAAGCATGTGCTTAGCCCTCCAAAGATCTTATTAGTAATTCTGAATTATCTAGTTAAATTGAATCACTTACAGATCCAGAAATGACATCAATCCCTGCAGTGCTTCCTTCCTTGTGGTGCTCTGCTCGGAGCCGGGCAACCAAGTCAGCACTGTCCAAGCCAGCATTGTCAGCAATGATAGTTGGAATGGCTAGGAGTGCCCGCGAGAAAGCTTCAATAGCATGAGATTTCTTGCCAGGAGTCTTCCAGGCCAGCTCATCCACTGCCTTTGCCATGACCATCTCAGGCCACCCACCACCAAGCAAAACCCTACTGTCATTTACCGTTTGAGACAACACACACAAGGCATCATGCAGAGATCTCTCAGCTTCATCAAGCACGTGGTTGCTGCCAAAAACAAGACACAAAAACATCAAATGTAATGCATCAGAGATTCAACCAAAAAAATATATGTTCCGAATTCCCAAAAAGCAACAAGAGGTGCATTGCCAATAAAACCATGAGATTATGTTGTGCCACATGTCCAATCAATGAAGTGATAATATAGTAGGCTTGCAATTGAAAGGTGTGACTGTATGATTAAACCATCACAGTAGATAATTAATAGCCAGACAAATTTCTATTAACACAAGTTGACATGCAATTGTACTTGCTTGCCATTTACAACAAGATGACAATCCAAATTATCAGATTTTGTAAATTGCTATATGGGTGTCAAGGGCGTCGCAGTCAAGCAAAGAGGAAAAATATATCAAATAATAAAAGAATAACTTAATTTCCTTGCACCTTAACACTGATAGATGTAAGTACACAGCAAAAGCATGTGAATCACATAACTGACCACTAAAGTCGTAACTTAAGTACTTCCATCTCCGCCAAATATATATTAGTTAAAAGCACAGATAAGCCATCCCAACCAATCAAGATTACTTCCACACTCAAACAAGTGCATGACCAGAGACAAATTTGACGGATCAATATACATGAAAGGACTATGGAAATTAGTTTAGTTAACATTTAAATATGCTCATGAAGTTCAATCTTCAAACTGAAGCAACTAATGACATGAATAGGCTCTCAAAATTGGACTACCTCTCATATTCAATCAATTGTCAGGTTGAATCATGAGTTAAAAGATGAGATGACCATAATTTAGATGGCAAGAGTGTGCAAGGAGCATAATGGTAAGGGCAAAACTAAAGAGAATTAAAAACATAAACTGGTAAATCAAGTACCTTGCACCTCTCAATACTATTGTGCAAGCCTGACCCATTTCAACGCCAGAAAAGTGGATCAGCTTGTCCTCACCGATCATAATTTCCTCAATGAGCTTGCAATGTCCTAGCTTAACTGATTCTGGATTGTCAAAGGTTGATGCAATCTCACCACCAGTAACTAGTGCCAAGCGCTCAATACCATCAAAATCAGCATGCTCAATTGCAAGTATTCCTGCATCAGCGAAGAGTTCCTCTGGAAAATTGTAGATCAACTGTCGGTTAACAAAGCAGTTAATCCCATGAGCTATAATCTTTTGAACCTTCTCTCTCATCTTTTCCTTCTCAGCCCCTTCAATCTCAGCAACCCTAGCCATTGAATCAACACGAACGCGAGCACCATAAATTTTTACTTTATCTGTGTCCATTGCAGTATTTGCCACCAAGATCTTTGCATTTTCAATGCGTTTTGGTTGGCCAATACCTATTTTCTTGTCTAGAATGAATCTGCCAAAGAATAAAATACCAATTACACAAGAAAATATTTATTAGAAGGGCCCCAAAATATCATATAGAATTTATAATTAAAAAACAAAAGAAAGATAACCGAATCTTCATTTGGTTGCCAGGGGGAAAAAAAAGGAAAACATGTTTTTAACTCTGGGATTTTCCTTTTGAGATTCACCAAAGAAAGAACTTGGTATCACAAAGCTTGAGAGGATGCTAGACATTTTCACAAATTCCTCCACAAACACAGATTCCTCTATTGTTATGTTGAGAGAGAGTTTTCAGCATATCAAATACGTTCCCCTCTGTAATGGAATTCATAGGCCAATACTTGCTACAAATGGAAATCTAATAGCAACTAGCACTGTGTGGGAACATACTTGATATGCTCATTTTTCCCAGATAAGAGTCATACAGATATACTAATTAGAAGTTTAGTATCCACAGCAGAAGATAACCAACTCAACGAAGCAAAATTTAGTGACTGAGGTAAGCTGGGGTTTCTATATGCTGAGAAACCTTTAAAAAATGAAAATTTTAAGATTCAAAAATTCCACCTTTTATAGTTTTCCTAGTTCCTAGCTTGTCTCAGCAACCAAAATGAAATTCAGCACAAAGCTGTCTATGCAGTTGTAAACATGTCAAAAAATATCAGAAACAAACAAACAAGACTCCCAAGGTAATATAAGGACTAAGAGTTTTAAGACAGCCGAAGTGAGCATAAAAGAAAGCAGCATGTGAGCCAAGAGTCCAGAAAAAGCAGTAGGCACCACTCTACATTAGGTATGCAAGCACAGCTAGCTGACACATCAATGAATTTCATTAGTTCAGATGCCTCACCCCTCATCTAAAAATGAATCCTTCAGTGATCCTCCAGGCTTCTTAATAATCTGAATGGACTCTAAGTTTGTGCTGCCCTGCCATTTCAGGAAAATGATCATTGATCAGTACAAATAATAAAGGAAAAAAATGTGAACTAGAACATGTGACCAGCAGCATATATTTGAGAAGATGTCTGAATATACAAAGGAGATCATACATGGAACGCAAACCTCCGTAATCAGGGGGGGGGGGAAGAAAAACAATAGTAGTAGAGAAACAAATTACACTTGCACAAAGCAAATAAGATTCACACAAAACATCAATAGGAAAAGTGGGACTTAAATTTCTCTCACAAATTCAAACAAGTGCGGCTAAGAAGTTCAGTGCATCTGCAGATAGTAGATGGAAACTCCTCATAAAGCCCTATCCATATGGGCCTACACTGTAAGGAAAACATATTTTAAAAGCCAACCCAAGGACAGCCAGAATTCTGCTTCCGGTTAAGATGGGGAAGTAAAGAACATGGCTCATGCTTGGATCCATTCTTGGGCCAACATTTCTTGAGGCGCAATATACTACTCATTTTCATGCTTCTTATGATGAATAATATACATAGACGAAGAGTCTATCAGTGTTTTAAAAGGGGCACCTTGCGCTTCAAACAGGTCAAGGCGAGGTGCAATACACAAGGCGCAGCTTAGGCGTTGAGGCGAGGGCTTTTTTCCAAGACGTGAGGCGTGAGCTTCATGGGCTTTACCTATTTTTCTACTCCAACTGTTGATTAAGTACTTTTTTTGTGGGCATACCCACAAAGATTCAGAACTCTTCAATATAAAATGACCAAATGTGGTCAAAAGAGAGCAGAAAGTGATAAAAGATTGAATGTTATGCTTTACATCTTTTGTTGGATATTATATTTCTAATTTTTAGAAGATTGAACGTTATGTTTAAAGATTATCGGAAATGATTATGAATTTTGAAATTCTACATAAATTTGTTATGTTGAAAAGTTTGCCTATTTTATAATTTTGCTTTTCTTCTACTACTTGTGCTTCGCTTTGATGAGTTGCGCACCTCACGCTTAGGCTATATGAGACCTTATCGCCTCGATGCGCATAGAGACTTTTAAAACACTAGAGTCTACAAAGAGGAACCCTCTAATGAAACTAGCTTCTGTAGCTGGTTGTGTCTCCCCTTGGATCAGATACGAAAGGTAAAAATATAACATATCCTCAATATTAAAAACATGTTAAACCAGAATGGTCAACCAAACCAATCATTTATGGGAGTCATCAAAATAAATTCGATCCACAACTTGTATGGGCAGGTGACTAACTGGCTTCATATGTGGGCTGACCATATGTTCCCAAGCCTATCTCAAATTTCAACAAAGAAATCTGAAGGAAACCACTGAAGAATGCTTTTACTTCAATGTTAGCTGAGACGCCTATTTGTGTCTATCACAATCAGAGTTAGCTCATCACAATGGGCCTAAAGGTGAAAAACATGCATGGCACCCTTTCCACATATTCAATATCCTAGAAGCACGTCAACTAAACTTACTACATAATTTGATTTGATCTATGTAGAAACTATGGCTTCATTACCAGGATTAGATGAGAATGCAGAAGTGAAAAGGAAATATACCTTCAAACAATGTAACAAATTTGAACTGATACCTAAGTAAATAGGCTTCATCTAAATTATCTCAGTATACAGGATACAATGCAGACACAAAATAAAAGCTTAAAATCTAGTGTCCTCTAATTTTGTCCCCTTTCATTCTTTGTTTCCCTGCTTCATAAAGTTGTCAATCATGTACAAAGGCATGTCAACAAAAAAAAAAACAATGAAATGAATTAAAAGAATATAGTAAGGATCTTTCCAACTAGGAGACAAACCATCCAAACTTGTCCTACAATGCAACCTACAACATCTTCTAACTAAAACAACTAAGGGTTGATTTGGCATAAACTAAATAATACAAAAAGTCAAAAGGTTACTATCCTATTTAAGTCACATTATCTTATTTAAATCACATCACCTCTCTAACACATCACATCAAACCCAACCCAAACTCAACCCATATAAGCCAATAAGTCAAAAAGTACACTTTTTTAGAACATCCCAAACCAACCCTAAATGTGTATGAATTACTTGCCTTTAACCTCATAACAGCATCAACAGCCAGTTTTGCAAAATGTTCCTTGTCCTGGGAAAGAATTTTGGAACTCAAAGTAGTCATTGCAATCTTCATCAAGTCTTCCTTGAATTTTTCTGCATTATCCAATAATGTAAAGCATATAAGAAATCTCAATATTACATAAAATGAAAGTAGGGTCTTGACGTTAAGAAACTCAATAGAGGTTTGAATGGATGGAAGTTACCTACAAATAAAAACAGGGAAAATTACAGAAAATAATGTCAAGAAACCATTACGCTATCTTAAATAAACCTCCAACATACCAAATTAATCTGGTCTGTATATTGCAATCAATGTCTAAAATGGTTCATAATAGGATTTATCAACTATGTAAAAGCTACAAGAGAAAAACCAAAAAAAAGGATCTTAATGTCAAGAAACCATTACTCCATCTTAAATAACCCTCCAACATACCAAATTAATCTAGTCTGTATATTGCCATTTTTGTCTAAAATGGTTCATAATAGGAATTTATCAACTATGTAAAAGCTACAAGAGGAAAACCAAAAAAAGAATTGTATATGATACTCAATGTTCATACAAGATACCTGCATCGTCTTTATTATCCATCACCTTCTGCAGTAAAGCATTGCGAGCACACTCAGCAGCCATCCGATAACCTTAAGAAATAAAACAAGCATCATGATGATGAACTCCAACATCAAACAAATTTCACATGGTGATAACAAATAGAAAAGAAGAACAAATTACACACCCTGAAGTTTCTGACAATCATAGATACACCATTTGGGGTTTTTGAAATTACAATAACACTCTTTACTTTATCTAACAATATATGAAAGCATACCCTCTACTAACAGTACGCTAATGAGACAGATAGAAAAAGCTAAGTCATTGTATTAAAATTTATATATCGCAAGTTTGCCCTCATTGATAATATTTAATAGAAGTGATAATATATATACATGTAAATTATGAAAAAAAAGTACAATTTTTTGTTTAACTATCTATCTTCCATTACAAAATGACCAAACCCCCTCCACACCATGGCACTATCACCAATATAGACCACACCCCAACATCACACCTCCTTTACACACAATCCCCTCCACCACCCCCACTCCCAACACCACCCAATATCCCCCCCCCCCCCCCCCCACCAAAACTGATCCCTTCCATACACCCACATATGGCAACCTCACTCCATATCTACTGTTATTCTTGCTCCCACTCTTCTCTTTTCTACCCTGTTTGGCCCCCACACCCACTATCACCCCCCCCCCTCCTCCACTATTGCTCTCTCTCCCGTTTCTCTTCTCCCCCCCCCTTCCCCTCCCCCTTTCAGCCTCCGCCACCAGTGACCATTTCTCAACTATTCCCCCCAACCCCTCTTCTCCCTCCTTGTCCCAACCACTACCAATTGACACCCACAACACCACCGACCAACCCCCTCCCCTCCCCTCCCTCCCTCCCTCTCTCCATTGTTCATTTTCTCTTTTCAATTAACAAAATCTCTCTGCAACTCTAAATCTTTTTTTTTTTTCTAAAATCAAAACTGTAATTGACTTGTATGAGCAGATCAATGTTTGGTTCGTGGATGGATTCATAATTCATAAACGCATGGTGGTTGTGAAGGTGATGGCCAGTGAGTTGGAGTGGCTATTGGAAGGTGGGTGACAACAGTGGGTTCAGATGCTCTAATATGTAATTGGATATTCCTGGAGAGATGGTGTTAATTTGATAATGATAGTGATGGTGATGGTTCAGATCAGGAGTGGTGATGATTGTGTTGGGTTGATAATTTTTGTGGTTTGCCAATGGCTTGAATTGACTAGGTTAAGAAAGGTGAGTCAACAACTGAGTCATTGGAATATGAATAAAAAAAAAAATTAAGGGTAAAAATGTAATCTTTTCATCCTTGTCAACAGCGGGGAAAGTTTTATTTCAGAAACATAGTGTCTACCTTTTTTGATAAAAGAACCTATTCATCAAAAGAGCATCAAGGGGACACAAACATGTAAACATGGTTTACACAATTTCAAAAACTCGAAAAAACCAAAAACAAAAAACGCCTATAAATCTACAGGGTACACAATATAAAGAAAATAAGGAAAAATCCTACTAAGCCAAGAAAACAAGGAGAGCAGTAATCTAAGGGGGCCTACACCTTAGGGAAAGCTAAATAAAATGCAATGGAAGTCACTAAAAAGTTGTCATTTATAACAATCATGCACACAAACTGAAGTGGATGGATTTTTCCTTTCCAACAGAGAAGAAATTATGGAAAAAAGATACTATACGAAGCTTAAAACAGACCTGATATTATTGTCATTGGATGAATCTTTGTAGCTACCAACTTTTCTGCCTCCCGCAAAAGTTCCCCAGCCAAAACAACAACTGAAGTTGTTCCATCTCCAACTTCATCATCTTGAACTTTTGAAATGTCTGAACCACGAATTAAGGATGAAAATATATTGAATAATAACTATTTGTCTGAACATTAGTCCTAGACATATCCCCCAAGCACAAACATGTTCCATGAGCAGCAGAAAAATTTCCACTAGCCATATAAACAACCTACTAAACAGTAAAGCCAAAAACAAGAAAGCAAGGATACCAACAAGAACTTTAGCAGCTGGGTTATCAATATGAAGGGACTTTAAGATTGTAGCACCATCATTTGTCACAGTAACACTATGTCCCCTGCCTGTTGATTGTAAAATTTTATCCTGTAAAGAAATTACATGCAAGAGCAGCAAATTAAATTGGAGAACAAAATGGGTACCAAACGCCTAAAGAGAAGTAACTTCTGATTTAACAACAAACTGAGGCAAGAATAAGGTTACCATTCCCTTAGGCCCTAAAGTTGTCTTCACCAAGTCAGCAATTGCCATTGCACCGATAAAGGATGCCTAAAAACCAAAGGAGAGCAATGCTTATTCATTAGTACAAAAAGCTAGTTAAAATTTGACTTAAAGTTCCATAAGAAATGTAATTCACAACCAGAAAATGCCACTACTAAAACTACAAAAATAGAATGTAAAAATTGAAACCCAACAACTGTAATACTACTTCTAACCGAACTAGCTTAGCCATAATCAACAAATCTCACCCCTGAAACTGTCAGAAATACAAGGGCAACAATATAGCCAAATAGTTGTAATACTGTTAATTGAACTAGCATACTGTAAGCAAGTTTGTCCATGTAATGTGTCATTTGATTATCAAAAATACATATAACAATGGAAATGAATGCCATAAACACATACATAAAACACTCAAAGACATAAATAAAATTAGTGAGAGTGCAAACTCACCATTCTGGCTCGCTCACCCTTTTCTTCAGTAGCTTCATCTTTAAAAAGCCTCTCAATCTAAAAATCACCAAGTCAATAAAATAGTAACAGTGAAAGGAAGTGACAGAGATAAGTTGGAAGTAACATCAGTGTCTCACATACCGCCATTACAACCAAGCAACACAGACAGAGCTAGAACCTGGGAGATCAACCAAACTATAACTGCAAAATAGGAAAAAATGGGTTTTTTTTTCCATCAAACTATAAGATAAAATCAAATATCAAATGGCGAGGATCTACTGAGCCCCAAATCTATCAATATTTGCCAAATAAGTATCGAAATACTCAAATGACAGAGTTTCAAAAATCCAAAACCCTAGAAAGCAAGAACATAAGGTTGTGAACCCTAAAGATTCAGCAATCTGAGAAAAAAATCAAACTAAAAGACATTTTGACTAAACCACAGAGGAAACAGAGAGCGAGAATGGCTGATTCAAGAGAGAAAATGAAGCGTATGAATCATTCAAGCAAAACCCACAAAGAATCTGAAGTAAACTATGTAAAAAAAAATTGATAAACTCCAATCTAATGAAACACATATTGAAGCCTTACCTTTGATCGCAATGTGAGAGAGAGAGAGAGAGAGAGAGAGAAGAGAGAGAGAGAGAGAGAGAGAGAATTTTGAGAGAGTTCGATCCCGCCGAAAGGAGGAGCAGAGTGTCTCTAGAATGAACTGAGGCTTTCTCTTCTCTTTAAGCAGTGAAAATGATAAGGTGTGTGTATGGTTACATTGTACTCGTCGACTTTACGTTTTTGTAACCGCTTGATTGAATGACCCGGTTATATCAACTAATAGACTGCTTTATGAGGGTCAGATTTGTGTTTTTCTGTGGGCCAGAAATGTGGTTGGAACGATTCTTTTATTTGACACTTGTATCACATAGCATCTCTCTCTGCCTTCCAAACAACAATTAGGGCGAAGTTTTCCTAGGCCCTGTGTTTGGTAGTGGTGTTTGGGAAGCAACGTCCCAAATTTTTTATCTCATAAAAATCACTGAAAAACAAAAGTTTTGTAAAATAAAAAAAAATACATCCAAACAAAATATCACATCTAACCCTATAATCATTTCACTTTTTCTCTCACAAATATCACATCCAACCATATAAAAACTCAACTATCTTCCCAAACACTCAAAATTTTTTATCTCATAAAAACCTACATCTACTAAAATCTACATAAAAACTCACTTCCCAAACACCCACAATGTTTGGAAGGGTTTTCAAATCATAGTTGTATCTCTATATTTTTGTATGATGTTTGGTTTAAATTTTGAAAAATTAATTTTGCATTTTCTTTTGAAAACTTGTTTTAGGTAGGCTTTTAAATTTTGAAATTCGGCTTATCGGTTGTCCTCCTAAACATCCGGTTGGTTGACCGACCGATCGACCTGAACAGTGTGGATTTTTTTTTTTTTTTTTCAATTGGCTCTTATTTTTTTTATATATTTTTAATAAAATAATATTTTTTAAATTAAAAAAAAATTATGAGCTTTCAATAAATTTTTGAGTTGTGTGTTTGGTTATGAGTTATAAGTTTTTGTATCAGATATCATATGTCATATCAAAAATTCTCACTCAATTCAAAACTCTTTTCAAAACTTATTCGCCAAACAAATTTTCTATACTCAAATCATAATTCAAAAACTCACAAACTTAAAGTACAACTCATATTCTCAAATCATATTTAGAAAACTCTACCAAACGCTACCTAAGTTTGTGTTTGGTGCAACTTTGAAAATGTGATTTCACTCCTCTATTTGCACTTTTGTTTGGATGAAGTTTTGAAAATGTGATTTTACCACCATTTTAAAACATATTTTTCTTTCACGTTTGGATGAAGTTTTTAAAATATATTTTTCTTTCACGTTTCATTTTCCCCATTCCGTTTTGTCTTCTTCATTTTGAAAAATAGAGGATTTTTAAATTTTCAGTCTACCCGGTTATCCTCCTGAACGTCCCTTGGACGTCGGGCCGATCATCCGGCCGGTTTACCGGAACAGTGTAATTTTATATTTTTTTTGCAATTGTCAATCCCCACCTGTTATTTAGGAAAAAATATATATGTAATATATATATTTGTTTTTGATATTTTTTAAACATACAAAATATTTTTTTTCAACCAAAATGATAAATTATTTTTTTGAATTGAATTTTTTGATGAAGTTTGGTTATGAATTTTTAATAGAATTTTGAGTTGTGTGTTTGGTTATGAATTATAAGTTTTTGAATTAAGTTTTGAAAAAAAATTTCAAACCTCATAACTAAATAAATTTTTTTATTTCATATGCCACATCAAAAATTTAAAATTTAATTCAAAATCTTTTCAAAACTCATAACTAAACAAATTTTCTCTTTTCAAATCATAATTCAAAAACTTACAAACTCAAAATACTACTCTATTCTCAAATCATAATTCTAAAACTCTACCAAACACAACTTATTCAATAAAATTACCAACTCATAATTTTACTAGCGTATGCCCGTGCCTAAAGGCACGGTGTAATTTTTTTTTTCTTTTCAAAGAGTAAGGAGTGAATTTTTTAAAATGTTTGACACTGGAAAGATATGAATAAAGTGCATCTAACAAAAAATTTAAAACATGAAAAAAAAAATTAAGACAAAAATAAAAGATTCAAAAAATAAAATTTAGTTTGAAAACTAAATTTCAGCCATCATATTATTCATTTTCCACTTTAATGCATAGCCAACATGGTCATTGACCCTCTGCATCTTCATAACATTGTTGCTTACACTAAAGCATAAAGAGATCATACAATGGCAGAGACTAAATTAGTTATATAATTTTATTTGACAATCGTAACTTCCAAATTCCCTTGTTCATAAAAAAGACTCTTCTTTGCTTCAGAAATGATCTCCGGTCCTGGAAAACTTATAACCCTTTTATCTTATTTGACTCACAATCGTTTGATCATACCTCAAGAAGTTCACATGATTCAACGATGTGTAGAACTCAGAATTGTCCGAAAAAGAAAAAAAAAAACCTATAACAACTTTGGATATATAAATTTACAGACGGCAAATATCCCTAGCACGGGTTTTAGATGGCTGACTATTCAAAGCAAAATTCTAAAGAATGAAGGGGAAAACCTCCATTTTACAGAGGCACTATTCGACCCCAGTTTTGCTCTGCATCAAATGGCTCGATTACATAGATTGCACCATCGCTCATTCCAAGCGCGATTTGATTAGGTTGAGATGGATATGCTGGAATCACCACAGGAAAGGCACAGCCACTACTTCTTCTGTAGAATTAATAGCCATCTTTAAATGATTAAATCAGCCTCTCAGTTAGAACACATTAATTGACAAAGAAATATAGATATATTATTACCTTTTGTTTCTGCCAAAACTATGTGTTAGTTAGACAGATCAAAGAAAAATCTTTCAAAGCCTTCTAGTCAAAGTTGAGAACTTGCTCCATATTGTGCAAATTTTATGAGAAGTCAAGAAACCTAACAGATTACTAATGCAATTCAATTACCCATAAAGCCACAATAGATTTTTAAAAAGAAAAACCAAAAAGAGAAAAACCATTGTACATCACATAAGTCTAGTTAGCTCCTAAAACTCCTGAGAAGCAGAACCAATATCCCCTTTCCTTTTACCCATCTTCTTGTTGGACAATCTTCACTGTATTTAAATAAATTAAATTCTGTTGTGTACTAAACAACAACCAGAATATAAAGAAATAAAGGAAATGAGAGAATTTGTTTGATTACAAAAATCAAACTTGAAATAAAAATAAATAAATAAAAAACAGATTTTATTTTGTTACAAAAACAAAATTCAAATCTGATTTAAACAAATAATAATAACACTGAAAATAAAATTAAATAACTTACTTGATTTAATTTGTTCGAATTATAAACTGATCAAGTCCAGTGTTTGACACTGTGTCCTTAAGACAGATTCGTCCTCTCCACGGTGCTTTCAGAATTTAGACGTCTATCTCACAGGATAAAATGATCTACTACAAACAATAGCAGCACTACAAATTGTTTGCCTAACGAACACACTAAGTGTTTATACTCTCTCTGACAAGAAAATAATGCAGCAACATGAAGATAATGTTTTCAGAATTATGAAGGACGAAAATTAGAGTTACAAAATCCAAATGAGGGCTGTCCTATTTATAGATGTAAAAGTGGCTCTAGGTTTTGAATTGAACAGGTATGATACCTGTTGGCTTTGAATTCAAACAGATTTGAATCTGTTGAGTTTAATTTTAAACAGATACAAAAACGGGAAGGGCCCTGTTTGGGTGTGCAATAATACCAAACTAGTTTATTTCTGTTTGAAAACAGGAAGAGCCCTGTTTAGATGTACAGTAAATCCAAACCAGTTTAATTTGAATTTTGGATTTTATTTTACCAAAAATAAAATTAAATTCAAATGTTTTTGGCCCAAAAAGATTAGTATTGGGCCGAACAAGCCCAACCCAACCTCACACCCGCGCCTAGGCCCAGCCCAGCCCGCCCGACCGGCGGCGGCGGCGCTGTAGACGTCCCCGAACGCCCCGGGAGGGTTAAGTCCCGTTCTGTTCATATTGGGGTCACTACAGTTCAAGGACCCAAATGTCACGGTTCTTAATCTTGAACCAAAGAGTCCAAATCCGGCAAATCGTTTTGGAAAACATATTTTTTTTTGAAAGAAGTGCCAAACATGGACTGCTTCGCCAGATACAGAGTCGCCACCTAAATGTTTTATTTTTGAGAAATTTAGGAAACCCTGACTCGGTGCCAAAGGCCACGTGTCCGTCATCACCAAAGTTGTCTCGGCTCGGGAACTTGGGTACGATTGGGGAAGGTCACTTCATGAGCACCCCCGCTCGCCCGGTCACTAACCATGATATCTATTTTTGAAAACATTGTGAGTTCTTATTCCGATTATTAGCCTAGGTTACTATGTGATGCTCGCAGCAAACAAATATAGACTGGGCCGCCTGAATTGGAACAAAACATTTCGTGTTTGTTTGTTTGAAAATGGTTTGATGGTGCTACCCGCAGGTAGGCTAAGACGCGGATTTGCCACCCTCAGGTGGGCTTAGAAAACATGATTTTGCCACTATCTAGTGGGCTTAAAACAAACATTCAACGTATTGTCCCAATCCAAGCAACTCAACCTCCACCCACAGGCATTCAAGGCAGTTATATCATATAAGCATATAGCCTCATGGTAAGCATGCTATTCATGGCAGCACTCACACGCATGTAAGGATGCTAAAGCATAAAACTTACCGAGTACTCCAAGCCAAAAACAAAAATTGATTAGAAATCATGCATGATCCTAAATATACAGGAATGCCTAATGCAACGCATGCAATAATGCAAACTATAGTAGGCTCTGCTATTCTAAACATGGCATATGAAATGCTACAGCTAACATGTATTCAATTTGGAATTGAAATACAAATGCAGTTTGTATGATGCGCCGAGCCCGGTGCGTGCAAAACAGATGAATGATGCAAACATGCTATCATACTGTATGCTAATTGAAATATGCCCTATATCTAACCATCATAAGCGGATAAATAAAAGGGAAGAAAGACGTGGGGTTGGAAGACATACATCACACTCACGCACACTTATTACAATTATGCCCTCGCGCAGAGGGTCCGAATAAATAATACAGTCCAAAATAATACAGATTCCTAATTAATTAACAAATTAAATTAAGAAAGCTGTAAACCGGCGCGCAGGCCAGGGGGCTGCCTCGATTCTGATGAATGATGTATGACGGAATGCCTTTGCGCAGAAATCCACTGGGATGCCCAATTTAGCCTCTGTTTGCAATGTTCTCGAAATGCGCGCCAGACTCCGAAAAGTTGCTGATTCCTTATCTTGCTGCAACAGAGAGCAGGAAAAGGGCATAGCAATGTATTTCACAGATATATGTATGCCTCGATTCTCGTGCCACCAATCACGCATATCGATGCATGATGACCGAGGAATCGGATTGCACAACTCAATATAGGATGCAATGCAGATGAATGCTACAACAAAACCTAACTCCATCATGGGTAATCCGGAGTGTCGGTGACTTGGGAATTGAGACCCGTTCCGTCACTCGGAGTACGAAACGTGCCTCGTTTCCCGTGCCCGGGCTAACTCCTATCCCGAACACGATGCAATATGCATGATATGCATGAATGCAACTAAAATACAATCCTAACATGCACAATGCTATGAAAATGAGATGCCTCGAAATGCGTGCACGCGGGCACGCAAACTGAGGAAGTGATCCTAAGGCATGAAATGGCATACGCAATGCTGATTGGACTTACACTAACACGAGTGAGCCTCAGCCACACTCACATAAGAGGCCGACGGATAAAAGTGAAGTGCCTTGAAATGCGTGCCCGCGGGCGCGCAAACCGAGGTGATGCATACGGAATGCAAAATGATATGGAAATAATATATAATGAGGCTAAAATGAAATGCCTCGAAGTGCGTGCCCACGGGCACGCAAACCGAGAAAATGGCATACGGAATGCAACAGGACTAAAATGAGATGTGTGATGCAATATGGGCTTATACCAACATGAGTGAGCCTCAGCCACACTCACACGGGAGGCCGTCGGATAAAAAATGAAGTGCCTCGAAATGCGTGCCCACGGGCGCGCAAATCGAGGCGATGCACTAAAGCATGAAATGACATACGAAATGCGAAATGGACTTATACCAACATGAGAGGGCCTCAGCCACACTCACACGGGAGGCCGTCGGATGAAAATGAAGTGCCTCGAAATGCGTGCCCACGGGCGCGCAAACCGAGGCGATGATATAACTGAAATGAAACATATGGCATATGGAAAATGTAAATTTCAGCAGCCAAAATGATGCAAAAACAGTCTCCGAATTATAGCAAAATTACACCCGATGCCCGAAATGCAATGTTATGCACCCGAAATGGCCTACAGCTATGCCAAACATGCACAATATGGACATGACATGTAAAGACAGATGCTAGGCAGCCCCTAAAATAGCATTTTTCCAGTACAAAGAATGTCCAAACAACAATCACAAGTATGGAAAAAATAGCATGCAAAAATGGGGGAAAAGAGGGGAATAATGAAACAAGTGATATGTACAATGCTCAAACTGAAAAAAACAGTTCTACAACATTGAAGAGGGATCAAAAATATGCACATTTACAGTAGATGACATCCTCCAATTCAGTATGTAGATATGCTCAACATAGCATGCAAAATATGAGCCAAAAGAAGACTATAACATGAGGTATCAAAAGGAAGCACAAAACAGCCTAAGACCCTTAACAAAACATGAAGAATGGGTCATTTTAAGACACTTTCCAAGCCTGATGAAGGCTCAAAAATAGAAGCATGATGAGCTAACAAGACATGCAAAAATAAGGGGGTATAAGAGGGTATAACATGAAGTGCCAAAAGTATTCACCAAATAGCATAAGACCCTTAACAAAACATGACAAAAAGGCCAAAATAAGGCTCTTTCCTAGCCTGATGAAGGCTGAAAACAGAAGCTAGGTAAGCTCAAAAAGGCATGCAAAATGGGGTTAAAGAGAGATATAAAGGCAAGTATAACATGGAGACCCCAAAAAAGATTGATCCCTTCTACAATATTGTAGAGGGACACAAAATAAGCTCACCCACAGTTCATGACATGTTCCAAAACAGACTGCATGTAGGTCAAATAAATCATGCAAGTTTACGGTAAATTGAAGGAATTGTGAAGCAAGTGAATGATAGAGAGGCCAAACATGATTGAGCCCTTCTTCAAAGTTGAAGAAGGGTTCAAAATAGGCCCACTCACAGTTTATATCAGGCTCGAAAATGAATCACTCGTAAGCCAAACAAAGCATGCAAAATATTGGCATAAAGAGTGATATTGAAAGAGGTGCATGATAGAGATGCCAAACAAGGTTGAGCCCTTCTACAATGTTGTAGAGGGGGTCAAAATAAGCCTCAAATCAGTAGGGTTCGGAGCCCAAAATAGAGAGAAAGTAGGGTAAAGAATCGATTCAAAATTGTGCTAGAAAAAGGGAATTAGTGACTTACCCTTGAAGATCTAAGTTTTGTGGCTTCTTGGCTTCAATTTGTTGCTTCTTAGCCTTTGAAAAACCCTCATTTGCTGCTGGAATGGAGGTGGTGATGGTGGTGCTTAGGGTTGATGAAGGAATGAACTAGAACCTTGAAGCTTTTTAGGGTTTTTTGGCTATGGAAATGGAGGTTTTGGGAGAGAGGCTCTTGAGATCAAATGTTGTAACCCTAACCAAGGAGCTGTCCAGCCCCTTAAATGGACAAGAAAGAGTGTAAAAGGAGAGGGAAATGCATCCAAGCTTTCCCTCCCAAAATATCCCCCGGAGGGCTGGGATATTTTGAAAAGCAGCTGGACAGCTGTAAAGGGTTGAAAAGCAGGAAGCTGGTCGGCCAGGTAACTTTCTGGCAGATGGCCGGCCGGCCACCCCAACTGGTCGGCCAGCCACTCTCCATGGCCGGCCGGCCATGGCCAAAAATGGAACAAAAAATTACTGGCCGACCACCATTTTTTGGTGTCCTCCCAGGTGTGTAGAACAAGGCCCCATGGTTGGAATTTGGCAACTGTGAAACAGGAGTCACAACAATGCACTTGAAGGAGAGGCTCAAAAATGAAAATAACAATTACTGGCCGACCAGTATTTTTTAGGGTCCTCCCATGTGCCCTCATCACAAATATGTAGTTGTGGTTGGAAGAAAATGGCCCTAGGATATTCAACATTAGCCCGGAAGTGAGCAAAACGGGCGCCGGAAGAGCATAACTGGTTATCTGAGATAATTGCTGGCCTCCCACCCTCCAGTGATCTTCCGGGTGCTAAAACAGAGGTACCTGCCAAAATTGAACAAAAACTAATGCAAAATGAATGCTCGGGGGCCAAACCGCGAGGTTCGGGGCCCGAAAACCGGCTGTAAACACCGAAAGTGGCATTCAGCCACGAAGTGGGTATCTAAGACCCCAGTGTGCCTCCTTATGATGAAACAGAGGTACCTGCCAAGAATGAACAAAAATCGATGCGAAATGAATGCTTGGGGGCCAAACCGCGCGGTTCGGGGTCCCGAAAATAGGCTGTAAGCACTGAAAGTGGCATTCAGCCACGAAGTGGGCATCTAAGACCCCAGTGTTCCTCGTTATGACAAAACAGTGGTACCTGCCAAGAATGAACAGAAATCGATGCGAAATGAATGCTCGGGGGCCAAACCGCGCGGTTTGGGGTCCCGAAAATAGGCTGTAAGCACCGAAAGTGGCATTCAGCCACGAAGTGGGCATCTGAGGCCCCAGTGTCCCTTGAAAGGGAGTAAATGAGATGCATGCCAAAAACCGGAGAAATCGGAGATGGTTGGGCGGTCCCGAACCGAGGCACACGGCCTGCCAGCTCCGAAAACCGGGAACCGGGCTCCGAAATGGGCAAAATGGCCTACGGCCACGAAAAGTAGCGCACGGCCACCGAGAGATAGTCTACAGGACCACTCCCTTCCCTCAGGAAAGAAAACAGAGAAAACCGAGTCTGGTTCGCAAACTGAGACAAGGCACAGAAGAGGGTTCGGAAGTCCGGAGGCAGGGCGCACGGCCGCGACTCTGAGACTTCTGAACGAGCACAATACGCAACATCACCGAGCACTCAATCGGTGACGTCTGAGTCTTAAGGTCGGTCAAAAATGGGGTGTCTACAGGCGCGCATGGTGATTTTTTGGTCCAATGGGTCTAGCCCATAACCTCTCCCTCTAAAACACTTGGGTACCCCTTGGGGCACACCCCAAGTATCAAACCCATGCCTTATAAACCCATTCAAAACTTCCCACCAAATCAATGTGGGACAAGCCTTATTCAATATCTTTAAGGATTTTCCACCAAAACTCAATTTCCATGGAGCACACTTTGGCTTCAATTTCCCATTCACTCGGTAATGGTTTTGAGCAACCAAATATACCACGTGAATCACAACGCGGCATAGAACACGTTACCACTTTGACCTGTGTAAATTGATGCACGGGGCCCACCTAAAAAATAGACCAAACTTAGGATAAAATTCTGGTTTTACCTAGAATTTATAACTATTTCCAACACTTCTTAGGCAACAGAGTCTGGTGAATGTGGTTTGTGGATTTCTACACGTTTGAGAAAATGTGGGTGGTCGTAGAAATTTTTATTTTTTTTTTCTTTTGAAAGAGTTGGGAGTGAATACACCAATTTATAGAAAATTCAGAAAATTATGAACTGCCCTTGAACAAACATTTTCTCTTTTCAAAGAGTAGGGTATAGAAAATTTAGAAAATTTATATAAACATTCAACTAAGAAGTCAGAGCATTGAAATTTATAGAAATCTTCTATTTTGGGGTTTGAACAGACACAGTCACAAAGAACATCAATTTAAACCATAGAGACACAGGTTTGTGGGTTTCTACACGTTTGAGAAAATGTGGGTGGTCGTAGATTTTTTTTTTTTTTTTTCTTTTGAAAGAGTGAGGAGTGAATACACCAATTTATAGAAATTTCAGAAAATTTATATAAACATTCAACAAAACATTTGAGTGAATTCACCACATTTGAAACAATACATGACAGAAAATAAATAATATTCATCTGAATGTACACTTATTCTAACCAATCCTAATAATTATGGGTTGTTTTGAAAAGTTGGTTAAAAGCTGATTTTTTGTATTTTTAGCTAATAATGTTCATCTAGCAAATAATTAATGTACATGTTCCTGAAGACTTATTTATAACATAGGTCAGTTTTGAAATTAACCCAAAACTTTCTTAAAAAGTCTGATGGCCTCCTACCCTTCATAGATTCAGAGAATATAACCCACAAATGTTTTGAAATTTCAATGTGACCATAGACTTTATTAAACTATATTGTTGCCTACAGTCATAGCATTGCATGCGCACAATCAGCATTTTGGATAATACATGCTTGTTCTTTACCAAGATCGACAAAAAATAACAATTAAAGTTGGCAATAAAAAGAAAATTTTCTCCTGGTCTAGAAGAGTTGTGTGCAAAGCCTTCAAAACCAGGCAAAAATAAAAATCATGTTAGAGAAAGTGCATTAATAGCACGGGCTCACAACTTTGCCACTTGTTTACTGAAAGTTGGGTCAATGCAAACAACTATCTATAAGATTTTTTTGGGTCATAAGATTTTCAGCAATGCATAACAGAAAAAAAAATAAATATAAACATTCAGTTATGCGAGGCAATCATGAACTAATTAATTACATAAAATGAGAAGTTGGGTATTTAAAGCTACATATTCTTATCCCTTCTTTAATTCTGAAAATTGCATTTAAATGCATCAGTTGAATGAGGGATAACTACCCAAGCATATCTTAAAGTAATGCTCCCCTATGGAAGGCATTGCTTTGTTTCATTCATGTATCAGCTGATATTAGTATAGGCAAGAGATATAACGAAAAACATCACATTACCATCTAATGCCTCCCAAACAGACTTACTTCAACTTGAATTAAATTCGTATTAGGAATATGGATTAAAGAGAAAAAGAAGAGCATCCGAATTAACATTCCTTCAGCTTCAACCTCCAATGTTGGATTGCTTCACATATCACAAAACCTTTAAATCTCTAAAAGACTGTACTGGATTTAAATGAATACTTCCCCTACTTCTTTTAGGACAGAGACTTCAAATATAAAAAAACTCAAACTTCTATTACTAATAGTTCTCTAGAACTCTACTACATACCCACTAACATTACTTGGCCAAATTAAGGCCCATAACCCACCACTTATAACCCATATTTAGCACATACAGACACTGTCAATTTTGACTGCTAAAACATAAGAAAACTTTAAAATATAAACATAAATATATTAACAAATAATTACAACACAACATAAGTTAGAAGTTACAACTTTATTAGATGTAAGAGCTCTATGCTCAAAATGAAAAAGAAATATATTAACATCAAATTAACAAAATTTACAACATGACATAAGTTAGAAGTTACTACATTATTGGATGAGCACTTCAGTCCAAATGAAATTTTGGTATGTTCAGTTTCTTGTTTCCATGATCTATACAAGCATAATTTCACAAATGCAAGCATACATTTGAGAGGACATTTTGTGTTTTGCTTATGGCATGCCAGCGTGGGAGTATAAAGTTGTGGTTCTACTGCTCTGCCATAGGGCCATTTGGAAGGAACGTTTGTTCGTGAAATTATTCTCTCACCCTCAAACTACGTATAGGAGATGGGCATAATAAAAATAAGAGATACTTATTTGTAGGCAAAGCATAATTACAAAATATCCATTTTGCAAAAGACATAGATCCAAAACCATAAATTGCTTTCCAGAAAACCTATGCAGGTATATAAAACAGAATACCAACATTAAATAGGAAGGATTTATGAATAGACAAAAAATAATTGCTTACATGGAAAAATAAATTATGTTGGAAACTGTAGAGTTGTGTATAAAATCGATGATTTATTTGGTTGTAGTAACAGGTACTCCACTTACTACATATGTGCAATATATTGGGTGTTGGACAACTTACAATGGTTGTTTGCTAGGAAGCTTTGATAGAAGGGACTGTAGGCTATCGAGTCTAGTTCCCAATATTGTAATTTTTTTCCGGCTAGCAGATGCATGGCGTTGTGCTTCCAGTCCAAACCCAGGCATAGAACTGAAATCTTTGGATTTGAGGCTTGTTTTGATCTCTTATCCTGATCCAATGTATACCACTTTTCCTCTTTTTATTGTTATTGACATGTTTTTTTACAAAAATAGTTATCTATTTTAAGAGTCTTACCCCCAAGACTTTCTGAATTCTATTGATGGCAAAAACATTTTCTTTATATCTAACTCAACCCAAAACTTTCTTAAAAAGTCTGATGGCCTCTTACCCTTCATAGATTTAGAGAATATAACCCACAAATGTTTTGAAATTTTAATGTGACCGTGGACTTTATTAAACTATATTGTTGCCTACAGTCATAGCATTGCATGCGCACAATCAGCATTTTGGATAATACATGCTTGTTCTTTACCAAGATCGACAAAAAATAACCATTAAAGTTGGCAATAAAAAGAAAATTTTCTCCTGGTCTAGAAGAGTTGTGTGCAAAGCCTTCAAAACCAGGGAAAAATGAAAATCGGGTCAATGCAAACAACCATCTATAAGATTTTTTTGGGTCATAAGATTTTCAGCAATGCATAACAGAAAATATGCAAAGAAATAAGCATGTTAAGACCTCAAAAAAAAATCTATACCTTGCCAACACTTCCACCGGAATTAAGATACTGAACTGCATTTGCAACAGATTTTAAAACCCACAAATATAAACACAAATGCAGTTTCAATTTGGTCTTATTTTGATAAGAAAAATACAACAATAATTTCATGGCTTTTCATAGATACCCATAGAAACCAAAATAAGAGAGAGACAGAGAGAGAGCATACCGTTTGTTGGATGTAGTAGTAGATGGTGGTCTTTGCTCACAAACAGAGAGAGTAAACAGTAAGAATGGAATTCAAATAAAATGCCTTGAACCCAAATTCAAAAACAGACACAGGGAGAGAGATAAAGAGACAATGTAAAACAAAACCTTGAAGCCAAATTAAAAAACAGACAAAGAGAGATAAAGGGAGAGGCAGATATAAATACCCATATTTATATGAATCATAGAGAAGCATAGAGAGAAAGAGAGAGAGGGAGAGAGGTACCAGAGAGCATAGAGAAGCATCGATTTAAACCATTACCTCAATTCCACCAACAAACATCGATTTACTTGAAACATAGAGAAGCACATAGAGAAAAAGAGAGAGGGAGCGAGGTACTAGAGAGATTCCATGGGGGTTCGAAGCAGAGAGAGAAAGAGAAGACGGTGGCGTCAATGTAGAATTTGAGGAAGTTGATGATGATGACGGTGGCTGTGGTGGTGGGAACCCTAGCCTTCGGTGACCCAATCGAAGCACAGTGTCACGATTCACAATCGGAAACCCTACCTTGCGAGTGGGAGGGTTGCGACTTGAAGCCACTAAGAGATAAGGGGGGAGAGGTAGGAATCAAGGCAAGAGTCGGGAGAGAGCGCAAGAGGGAGGGTAGAAAAGAAAAAGAACAAAGAGGGAGAAAGAGATAAAGAGAGAATGGGGGAAGAGACGTGGGTAGGTGGGAAAAGGAGAGGGAGAGAGAGTTTGGGCGGGAAGAAAATTGATGTCAACTGTGAGACATTAATTAGAATTGATCTAGACCATTCAAATGAAATGTATCTCTGATACATTTTATATATTTTCAAAAAACCGTTTTGTTTTATTATATAGATATTCAGAGTAATTAATGATTTAAATTTATTTTATTTATAAATTTTATATTTTATTAATTTAATATCTATCATATAAATTTATTTTGAACGAATGATTCCGAACTTTTTTTTTATTTAGATTTTGGATCATGTTTGGTTGGGATTCTGAAAATGGAAATTGGATTAGCGAAGTAGACCTCACTTAGATCATGTTTCTTTGTAAATAAATGACAAGTGTTAGGTTTTTGTTATTGGTAATCCCGTTTGGCAAAACTCCTTTTAGTTGTAATTTTGTTTAACTTTTATTTCAATGAGGCTATGAGTTTTTAAATGTGAATTCAGCCCGAATTGTGCTTTGTAGTGATGTTTCAGAAGTTAATTCTTTCATGTTTGCCACTTCGATGACTATGTCGTGGATTGAGTTGCCTAGTTAGCTCGTAGGGCTCCAGGGGACAACGCCCCTTGGCGGGTACGTGTAATGACTCGGATTTTAATTCACATTGGATTGATGTATAGTGGTGTCCGTCACCTTAAAACTTGAGTGGTTGTCGGACTCTTGACATTGATGGGCTGGCAAGTGAACCTTAAATATTATAATTGAGGACCCTTGGGTGATGTTTGGAACCTTGACTGAAGTCTTAACAAGGTATTTAGGTAAGATTGGATAAAAAACACCAAGTTTTAGTTTGAGTTTTTGACCAACCTTCACTCTTTTGCCCTTTTCTCCTTCCATACTTTGAATTTGAATGTGAGGTCAGAACATTGGAAAGCTTATTTCCGGGGCTTCGATTTGGACACAAGAACGACCTAGAACGGAGTCCCGATGAGAGAGTTATACCCGTTTGAAGCTTCATATCTGTGCTAGAAACAAGTACGCTCTAGCGTGGAAAGCTACGCTCGAGCGAACTGCGCGAATTCACTAGCTTAAAAACATGATTTTTTGCTCATTCTTTGTATTTTCCTTTTCCTTCTTCATTCCTCTCATCCTAGGTTCGAAAATTCTAGGTAGTGTTTGGTAGAGTTTTGTAAATGTGATTTGGGAGTATGAGTTGTATTTTGAGTTTCTGTGTTGTGGAATTATAATTTGAGTGTAGAAAATTTGTTTGGTAAAGAGTTTTGAAAATAGTTTTGGAAAAGAGGTTTGATTTGAGTGGGGAATTGTTGATGTGACATTTGATATGTGATACAAAATTTACAACTCATAACTAAACATACAATTCAAAATTATTTTAAAGCACATAAAAAATTCAGAAAATATTTTTTCGATTATAAATTAATTAACATATCAATTGTAAAAAAAATAATAATAAAAATAAAATAAAATTTGTCAGCCGGCCGGTCAACCGGCCGGACGACCCTAACGGGAAAAAAAATTACAGACAACGCGCAGAACAGACGCAGAAAAACAGAGCTTTCGGCAGAGTTTTGGAAAATTAATTCCAAAACTCCTACCAAACACCATTCTCAAACTCACATGTTGAAAACGATTTCTAGAATCGTTCCAAACAGACCCCTAGGTTTTTGAACTCAAATAACTTCCATCTCCCTAAGTTTTGGCCAAAATCTTCTACCAAAAGTGAAGAACACATGAAGATCAACATGTTCTACCGATTGGAATTCGGATTTGTGAAGGAATCTCAACAAAGCTTTGCTCTCTTGCTTGATTCTTGAGGTAGGGGTCCTAGTTCTTCTTCAATACTTGCATTTATAGATAGATTTGTGGTATTTTGATTATATAAATACAAAATCTTCATTTTTGAGCATATAGTGTTATATCATGGAAATTGGGGGTTTAGGGTTTGAAGTGTTGGGGTTCAATTGTTGGGTTAAGCTTGTGGATTATGAACCTTAGGTGTATAATCAAGGGGAAAATTATAATTAAAAGTAGTGGTGTGAGAAGTTTCAATTGTTCTTGAAATTCTTGATTTTTCTTGAAAACCCTAAATTGATTCATGGTGATAATTAATGATTTTGCCTAAATTGAAAGTAGAATCATGAAATTGAGGTATTGAATTACATATATACCAGTTTAATTGAATTTTGGAAGTGTTTGAAAATTATGTTAAAAATTAGCGAATGAACCTTCGTTATGGATATTGTAAATCATGCTATAATATGAAATTAAATTTGGGAAAAAGATTTATTAATGATATGGATGACATGAGACTTGGGATGAAATGATGAAATGGGGATTTAAGAGTTCACCTTGAGTTATGTTGAATTACATTTAGTGGCGTTGAATTGAATCATGTTGAATAGTGTTGATTATGTTGAATTGTGTTGAATTAAGTTGAGTTGTGTTGGGTTGTATTGAGTTTGGGTTGATATAAGGAGAGTTTGCCCTAATTAGATCAAATTGTCATTTGTATAAATAATTGAAATTGTCATTATAAATGTGAAATCAGAGGATTATTAATGATGATGGTGGAGCTTGATATGCATTATCACTCCCATATGAGATTTTGGAAAAGCGTATCGTTAAAGGAATTTATTTATCGGTTTAGATATAAATGTATTGGGCTATCGGTGGAAAATAGTCATAATTGTTGTAGAAATTGTGTGAGGATTAGGCGATTTAATGCTAATCTATTGTTGGTGTCATTGAATATGACATTGTTTATAAATACATTGTATATGTATATTTATTGGGAGAAGATAGGGGATGTGCTCCACATGTGATTATGTTTATAAATACATTGTATATGTATATTTATTGGGAGAAGAAAGGGGATGTACTTCATATGTGATTATGTTTATAAATACATTAAATATGTATATTTATTAGGAGAAGAAATAGGATGTACTCCATATATGATTATGCTTGTAAATACATTGTATATGTATATTTGTTTGGGAGGAGAAAGGGGATGGACTCCATTTAAAGCAAGTTGGCCGGAGTGTCCTGGGTGAAAGACCTGAAATTTTATATATAAATGGGTGCCGATTCATTCGGACGAAATATCCGTAAAATGGCAAAGTTTGAAGTGTTTATGTGTATTTTGTATGATTGGGAAAACCACTGAGTTGTAGTCTCAGTTTGGTTGTTGTGAAATAACGAAATTGACTCATGAATTGAGAAGAACAAATGAATTGAAAATGAACTGAAGGAAAATGGATTAAGAATTGAAATTGGCATCATGTGGGTAATTGGATTAGGGGCTAGTGATGATGAACACAATAAATTGCTTGTGACAAAAGAGAAGATTATTAGTTTTGTTGTGTAAGTAATTGGGAAATTGAATTAAAAAGGGGTTTGTGATTCTTGTGTTATGTTGAACTCTAATCCTTTGGATTTTGATGGTATGGAGTATGGTAATTGGAAATGGAAATGAAATGTGTAATATTAGAATGGAAACGAAATGAGGAATAATTTGGAATTGGGTTGATAAAATTAAGATGATGTTCTTCCTTGAGTGTACTTGTTTTCAAAGAGAATCTATGGCTCCCTAATGATGAGAGACTACATTTATGGCAGGGAGTTTTCTTAAAGGTTCAAGTGAAATTTTAAGAAAATATACTTTTTGTATAATATTTTGAACTTACAAAATGTCATCTTACTATATGGTATCACTCTGCATGCATGATCATTTCTATCTATGTGTTAGCTATTGTTGTAGACCTATGAGATTCCCACTGGGCATTAGTGCTCACCCATTGTTGTTTTTTTCTTTTTCAGGAAGAGAATTTCGGATTCATTAGTTAAAGAGTATGGATTCCATGTACCTTATGTGTATAATTTTAGCATAGATGCTAAATGAATGAAAAATGTATTATGTGGTTTGTAATTATTTATTTGTAGCGTCGCGGCAGAAGCTTGGCATGTATTATTGCATTGTTGTTTTCAATGAGAGAGAGAACATGTATTATTGTATATCTATTACTCAAGGGTAATAGATATATGGAGAAAAAAATGGACCTAAATTACAGGCTTGGGTAATGTTTCCGATTAATTAAAATATTGGGACGTGACAGTACGAGGCAGCGCCCCCGGAGCAAAAAGCTAAATTGCATTTGAAGTTGTTTTTCCGCTTGAGCAGCCATTCCTGCACTCGATCGGAGATCGCGACCTTTTAGAAGTTTCACTCGCCTGCAAAAGTACTGGGAGTTGTTTTTTCCCGCTCGAGCGACCATTCTTGTGCTCAATCGTATATCTGCTCAAGCGGCCATTTTTGTGCTTAAGCGGAGATCGCGAATCTGTTTTCTATAAATATGTGGTTCTATTAGATTTTAGGGTTACGACTTCGAGATATTCTTCTTGGGTATTAGGGTTTTCTTCTGGAGCTTCTTTGTTTGTTTCCTTTGATATCAATGAAAGTTTAATCATGAATTGAGAGGATTATATCAAAGGGTTTGTTTGTTTTATTTATTCAATACAAAAGATAGTTGTTCTTCGGTGGATTCTGTGAAATTTGAGTCTGAAACTTTGGTGGATTCTAGAGTGGCTCATCGTCGTGATTTGACATCGGAGTTGTGGATTCAACGTTGGGCAAGACAATTTCAAGTTAAAAACGGGACTGGAAGAGGCACACAGGCGTCGGTTCAATTCGGGCTTAGATTCACTAGGTAATTGAGAGTACACTTGTATAATTCCTTTATGTTTTCTTAGTGGATTGTTTTGTGGCTTTTGCCCGTGATTTTTTTTTATCACAATTAAAGGCGCTCTAATTGTGATTTTTTCCATGTTAAAATCGTTGTGTCGATTTGTTTTGATTGTTTAATTGTGATCTGATTGTTATTTACTGCTTAAAATTAATACATAATCATAAATCAATATCTGAGGGATTTCTAGATTTTTCAGCAAGGGATTGCTAATCTCATGGACTATCAATCCATTATCATGGTAAGATTAGTATTCTCATGAGAGGGTTGGCATTACAATTCCCTTATTTTATAAAACTAACAAAATTATCTTGCATGTGATAAGGACTTTTACGTAATTTAAAATTTTAATCTCAATTAACTAATATCACTAAACTAGTGTACAAACAAACACATTTTATCTTAGAGCATCCACACCAGCCTCTTCAAATTTTTAGTCAAATTAGAGCTGAAAAACCTATTTTGCTATTTTAGTTAGTCACCCACTGCATCAAACTCTATATTCTAACTCAATCCTATTAAAATATTATTTTGTTATTGTATTTTTTATTCTTTTTTTTTTTATTAAATTGATGAGCAGCAGCCAAATAATTCCTAAAATATGCCCCAAAAAAATAAAAATAAATAAAAATTGTTGTTGACCAGTCGATCGGTCAGGCTAATTTTCAGCATTTTTCTTCTTTTATTACAGGCACTCACGGAACATTTGGTTGGATATCCGAGAGGACATCCGAGTGGACAACCGATTTAAAGATTTTGGCCCAGTTTTGTTCCAGAAAATATAATAAAAAAACATGTAGCGAATGAACAGTGCCTCGACAAAGTTGTTTAGGTACTGTAGTTAATTTAACAAAAAGTTAATTTAGAAAAAAATTGTTGAGACTGATGGAGGGAGAATTTGATGATTTATTAGCTATATTTTAGCTTTTTGTTATTTTGATGATCTTGATGCGGATGCTCTTATATCTCTAACCTAATTCCACTATAGTAATACTCATCACTCAATTTCGCCATATTTATTCTCATTCAACCTAATATGCCAAACAACCATAGCCTTAAAGTTTTCTTCGTTTTTTATTTTTATTCCATATTCCTTTACAAAAGTATGTTTGGTATCATTTTTGTTTTTTCAGTTAAAAAAAAATCATTTTTGTTTTTTATATTTTAATTTGTAAGAAAACAAAAAATAAATATACTATAAAAATGTTTGGAAAACTGTTTTCTTAAATTTTTCTAAAAAGCTATTTTAAAATTATTTTGAATTTTGTAAAACTATTTGAAAAGGATGTGTGCTTTTTAATTTTTCACGGTTTTGTTTTTAAAATCATAAAAACAAAAAACAAAAATTTGGAGATGATTCCGAACATGGCTATTTTTTTAAGTATGAAATTCTCTATTTTCAAAAACTCTCATTTCTTCTATTTTGTGCTAATTTGTGCTCACTGCGAGGCCAGCCACTATGTATGGCAATTTAAGCCTGTGCCTAAGGTACCATGTTATGTGTGGGCCCATAATTTTAAGGGGTTGTTTGGGGTGTCCTAAATAAGTGTACATTTTTTCTTTTTAGACTAAAAAGTAGAGGTTGAAACTATAAATGTTTGGGTTAACTTTTTGACTTTTTATGGAAAAATGTGTATTAAAAAATTGTATAAATTAATGTGTAGGGAAAAATTAGTATTGAGAGTTGTGCAGCTGTAATTGTTGACTTTTGGTGAATAGTGATAACTTTTTAACTTTTTAAGTAACTTTTTGACTTTTTTGAGGCTTTCCAAACTTGGCCTAAAAATCTTAATAATATCTTCAGAATTTTGAAGCCCAAAATTTAACTTAGGCCCAACAGAAAGTAAGCCTCGTACTTCAAATAAGCAAAAGGTGCAATAAGAATTTCTAAATGAACTATTCATTATTTTAATTTCTTAAAATCCTTATAATTGAATATTTGTTGGAATATATCATCCAGCAATAAGCATCAAATGGCGTTTCGTTATCCAACAGAAACACTTTTGAGCGAAAGTAGGATTTCTTAATAAAAAGTGTGTTACAAAATGACAATATCTTTGTTTCCTTAACCGTAAAACTAACAAAAATATACATAATTTCCTATTAAAGTTGTGCTCGATGATACTTCAAATAATAGAAATCATCTAATCATTTTTGAGTTAAAATTCTCTATAATTTCTTTCTCAATGTAAATAACCAAACAATCTGTAAGAAATTTATCTTCCATTTTATTACAAAGACTTGTTTTACAATATTCATTGTTAAAAATGCCCTTTATGTGTAGTAGTGGTTGAAATATAAAGTGACAACATGAGATGAATCAATCTATAACAAAATTGTAGGTTTTTGACTTTCCCATTTCTATTAACCCCTGGCATAGTTCAGAAATTGTGATGAGATTTTGTAAATCTAGATGATGAGACACATCAAGCTCAGAGTGTTGCAGCTGAATTTTCAAATGAATTCCTTCTTTCTTTGTGAAATATTGAGGATAGAATTTCTCAACAAGGCTAAGAACCCTTGTGATGTGTTTGGATTTCAACAAAGCTACCAACTCATAATTTTTTATTCAGAGTAATTAATGATTTAAACTTATTTTACTTATGAATTTCACATTTTATCAATTTAATCTCTATCAAACGAATTCATTATAGGCAAATTATAGGTTCCTAGATCTGGATTTCTAGCTTTTTTGTTTGGATTTTGGGTCATGTTTGATTGGGGTTTTGAAAACGGAGATTGGATTAGCAATTCGTTGGCCCCACTTAGATCATGTTTCTTTGTAAAGAAATGGCATGAGATTGCTAATCTCATGGGACCATCAATCCCTTTTCTCATAGAAGGATTAGCATTCTCATGAAATGATTGGAATTACAATAACCCTATTTTACAAAACCAACAAAATTATCTTGCATATGATACGGGCTTGTACGTAATTAGAGATTTGATCTTGACTAACTAATATCATTATACTAGTGCACAAACAAACACATTTTATCTTATATCTTTAACCTAATTCCACCATAGTAGTAATCACATCACTCAATTTCACCGTATTCATAATCTCATTCAACCTAATACACCAAACAAACGTAATCTTAAAGTTTCTTTCATTTTTTATTTTTATTTTTATTCCATATTTCTTCACAAAAGTATGTTTGGTTTTGTTTTTTATATTTTACTTTGTAAAACAAACAAAAAATAATTATATTATAAAAAAATTTGGAAAATTGTTTTCATAAATTTTTCTAAAAAGCTATTTTTAAATTGTTTTGAATTTTGTAAAACTATTTGAAAAGGATGTGTGCTTTTCTCATGGTTTTGTTTTTAAAATCATAAAAACGAAAAATAAAACTTTAGAATTGAGTCCGAACATTGCTATTATTTTAAGTATAAATTTCTCTATTTTCAAAACTCACATTTCTTTTATTTTGTGTTAATTTGTACTAGGGATCGCGCAATATGTTTTGAAGTTAAAGTCCATGTTGTGGGTAGGCCCAGAATTTCAAAAATCTTAATAATATCCTCAAAATTTTGAAGTCCAAAATTTGACTTAGGCCCAATAGAAAGTAAGAATTGTACTTCAAATAAAACAAAAGGTGCAATAAAGAATTTTCAAATGAACTATTCATTATTTTTTTGGGTGAATAAACTATTCATTATTTTAATTTCCTAAAATCCTTGTAAATGAATATTTGTTGGAATCATTCAGCAATAAGCATCGCATTAAATGGCACGTCGTTATTCAACATAAACACTTTTGATCAAGGGCGAAAGTATGACTGCTTAGAGTTGGTTTGGGTTGTTTTAAAAAAGTATATTTTTTTATTTATTGGCTTATATGGGTTGGGTTTGGGTTGAGTTTGATGTGATGTGTTCGAGAGGTGATGTGATTTAAATAAGATGATGTGACTTAAATAGGATAATGACTTTTTGACTTTTTGTATTATTTAGGTTATGCCAAACTTGGCCTTAATTGGGGTGGCTGAATTAATATTATAAAGGGCAAATTACACTAACAGTCTCTATAGTTTGGGACTTATGTCACTTTAGTTTTTGATTTTTCAATTGTGACACATTTGATTCTGAATTTTGAATCTTGTTATAAATAAGAACAATTGAAGATACCAATATTTAATTTAAGGGTAAAATCGTTAATTTAATAAAATATAAACAAATTTGACAAAAATAAATGTCAAAAAAATATTTTTAATTTTTTAAAAATTATTTCTATCCACTAAAGATAAAATTATGTAAAATTGATCAAAATCAATAAAAATTACATGATTAATTTTACATGATCATTATTCAAACACATAATAAAAATTAATTTGGTAAAAAAATAATAAATGTCTAAAAAATTTATTAATTTTACATAATTTTATCTTTAGTGGGTAGAAATAATTTTTAAAAATTAAAAAATATTTTTTTGACATTTATTTTTGTCAAATTAGTTTATATTTTATCAAATTGACAATTTTACTCTTGAAAAATCTAATGATATTTTCAATTGTCCTTAATTGAAACAAGATTCAAAATTCAAGATCAAATGTATTATAATTGAAAAGTCAGGGACCAAAGTGACACAAGTCCTAAACTGTAGAGACTATTAATGTAATTCACCCTGTTATAAATATTGACTTAAATAATAAAAAGAAATGAATGTCTACTAACTATAGCCAACTATACAGAAGCAAAGATTCAAATGAGATTCTTTATATACTAACACTATGATATAACAAAAAGTGTATTATAAAATGACAATATATTGTTTCCTTCACTGTAAAACTAACAGAAAGACATAATTTCCTATCAAAATTGTGCTAGATAATACTTCAGAGAATATAAATCATCTGTAATCATTTTTGAGCTAAAATTCTCTATAATTCCTTTCTTAATGTAAACAACCAAACAATCTGTAAGAAATTCATTTTTCATTTTCTTGCGAAAACTTGTTTTTACAATATTCATTGTTGAAAATGTCCTTCTATAGTAACAGTTGAAACATGAAGTGTCAATTTGAGATGAATCAATCTATAAACCAAATGGCAGGTTTTTGACCTTCCCATTTCAACTAACCCCCGGCATAGTTTAGAAATTGTGGTGAGATTTTGTAAATCCACATAATGAGACATGTCAAACTCATAGTGTTGCAATTAAAATTTCAAATGAATTTATTCTTACTCTGTGAAATCTTGAGGATAGAATTTCTCAACAAGAGTGTAAATATCATCAATTTTTAATGAATTATACATACTCATAGGATCTAAACTTGAGCTAAGAGTAAAGAGTTCAATTGCTTGCTCACTAAACCGATGGTTTAATGTTGACATTTTGTCATACATTTTTTTTGGAAATAAATACGATAAATTGAATATGAAGCGATAATTAGATTAACTTAATTTTGTGTGTGGATAATATATACAAAAAAACTTGACAAAATTGATGGTTTGAATAACTAAAATGGGACCCGTGATAAGCCCCATGGACCCAGGCAGCACCCTCCAGTCCATCAATTGGACAAGAGACAAGCCAGATTCAAAATTTAATACTCAGATTTAGTTATCATAGTATTAGTCTTGTGATAAAGAATCGTTGAGTCATTTACTAGAAGCAATACTTGTTGAGACTAAGCTTATATTTGGATTGAGTGATTTGGAGAGAAAAGAAAAGAAATAGAGAGATATGTATTTTTCTTACTTATTTGGATAACTTAAGTGGAGAAAAATAAGAAAAAATGGAGAGAAACTAATGGTTGTATAACACCACTTTTTGGTGCGAGGTTTTAAATTCAACTCTTATAAAGAACAGTTTGATATCTTCATATTGTTTATTTTTCTATCATTATGAAAATTGTATCTAGCTGTTTATTCTTCCCAAATTTAAGCTTGGTGTATTGTTGAACTTTACTTATCCATTTTGATATAATATTTCTCATATTTATAATCAATTCCCCCCCCCCCGCGCCGGGCGGGCGCCCGCGACACACACACACACACAAAAAAAACAAAAAAAAAGAGGGTCTTTTGATAATTTCATCTAGCATGTTGTATGAACTTATGATTCATCAAATAGAATTTTGTTTAGAGGTCATTGTCAATTGATGATATAAAACAGAAACAACATCAAAGTGAATTTTGTTTAGAGGTCGTTGTCAATTGATGAGATGATATAAAACAGAAACAACATCAAAGTTGTAAATCACATAGGTTTTGCACGTATCTATAGCACACAAATAAAGTGAAAGGTTTGATTCAAAAGAATATTTCAATCAATTCACAAGTGTCCACTTCACAGTTATTTTTCAGTTAAAAAAAAGTAATGTTAGTTATCATAAAAAATATTTCATAAAAATTTTTTCATCTTTAGATTATATATGTAATAAGTTGCAATGTATAATACAAGGGTGGAGAATTTTTCATTACTATCCTCGTAAAAAAAAATTCATGACCCCTAACATTTTTCTACTAAAAAATCACAATAAAAAATTAAAAAGTCAAAATGTTATGTCATAAATATCAATTAATCACTTTTTTCTCTCGTAACTATCTATTCAGGCCTCTTTTGGTAAGAGGTTAAAAATCAACTTTTTGGCTTTTAACTTTTTTTTGAGTTATATCACCTCTCTATTATTTTATACATTTTTTCAAAAAAAAAAAATCAAAAAATTAGATTTTTAACCTTATAAAAAAAACTATTCAAAACCCATTTAACTTTTTTTACCTCATAAAAAGGGACAAAAATCACAAAAAAAACTAAGTTGCCAAATGACCACTCCCTTTTACTGGCTAAAAAAATCACCTCTTTTTTAGATTTTTTTTTTGTTAATTTGTAACTTTCTTTCAAAACCATATTAATTTTTTACTTTTCTGGTCAGTCTTATATAGACAAATCTAAAAAATTAAAAAATTAAAAAATTAAAAAATCCAAAAAAATAAAATAAAATTGAAAGCCAAAATAAGCACACAAAAGAAAGTTCATTATATTTTGCTTAGTTTTTGCCTTCTCGACTTGTTTTGAAATTTTTTACAAAAAATTTAATTTTTCACAAAAAATTTAATTTTTCAATTTGTCTAGTTGAAAATCTAGAAACCTAAAACTTTGTGAACTTAATTTTAAAAAATTTACTAAAAACAAAAATAAGCGCACACACAAAAAAAGAAAAGAAAGAAACAACCACGCCTACAAATCACGAGATTTACGTGATTATCTATAAATGATAAGAGGTTATTTGCAAGATAAAGTAAAATTTGCCCTATATTCTTTACAAGAAAACCTGAGCCAACTAGAAGAACCACTTCATTAAGTAATAGTAGGAAACCTTACAATACATTACAACAAGGGTAATACAATACTGTTGAATTGATGAAAACCGAAAAGAATATGACCTCGAGTTAAGGTCATTGCTCACTCTACTACAGCACTATTGATACATGTTCCTCATATATAATTGCACTAGTGCTGATGTAGTAATTAAAAATAACATTAAATTAAGCACATAAAGAAAAAATTAATAATAATAAACTGAGATCTTAATCCACCACGTTTGGTAGATAAACAAGCTTTAATTTAATTTCCCTAGCTAAAAGTGTCGTGGAACTTTTTTTTTACCCTTTAGAGGGGTCGAGTATGCCGCCCACTGGCCCTGCCGCAGAGAAGAGCGTTCTTTGGAATGGGGAATTCGTCTCTGAGTGAAGTCGATGCTGTGTAAACACGTACGTAGAGTTGCTGTCCGAGGTACTGTCTTGCCCAAAACTCTGATCTCAGATTCCACATTCCCACATTATCAAGTGGTACATAAATGGCAGTCCATGATTTTGGATATACCTGCAATATTTACCAAACATGTGACATGATCTAAGTGAGTAGGACTGTAAAATGAATCAATTGTGTTCGCTTTGTTGAAAAGCTCATTTACGATTGACATATATTCTCCAACTTTCCCATAAACATCTTTTTTCTAACTTATTTACACAATTTTTGGATCATAAGATGTAAGCCAATTTTTTTTTAAAAAAAAAACTCTACAAACGCACTTTTGTTTAAGCAACAAAAATTAAAGGATTGGGCATATTTTCATATCTTACCTGCACGGTGCAGCGTGCAATTGCATCCCGGAGGTTATATTGATTCCTACTAGCCGTGGACCACAACCCTCCATCCATTCTGCATTTTGAGATTTAACATACATTATTATTTTGGGAACTACAACACAAGATAATTAACATACAACTCACTCTCATACATATATTAGCAACCATGAAACTCCTATAGATTATGTGTGGATTTTTTGCTTACCCAACAACAAAGAAAGAGTAACCATCAAGGTGCCAGCTTTGAACGATGTCCTCATAGTTTTCAAACACAATCTCAATAAAGGCTCTGTAGTCGGTTCCCAAAACTGCCGTGTCAAGGTATATCCCTCCACCATTAGGGTAATCAGATATGCTTCCAACACGAAAAACTCCTCCAATCTGGAAGTAGTCTGCTAGCTTCAGGGGGGTGTCTGGTTGCAGAAAGGACACACTGTTTACTGCATATCTTTGCTTGCCATTGACGAGACCCGCAGAGTTGGCCAACCTGATTGTTTTGGTGGTGTTTATGAGTCCATAGTGGTATGAACCTTGTGGGTTTGGCCTTGGTCCACTTGCTGTAAGATTAGTCCTGTAAGTACGCAGAAGTTGGTCACTATTTTTATGAACACTGCCTCTACGGTAATTTGAAGCAGTAAATATAGTGACACACAAGTTTTTCCAAAGCAAGTACATAGAATATAGTGCCATCTACACTCTGCAATGCAATGCATTTTGTACACTTTTCTGTGAAAAATTTATGATTTGTGCTTCGTAGCACTACTGAATTTTGAAAGCTTTCCCCTTTGAAATGAAACGTTCCACTTTTTATTTTATGGATAAATTTAGATCAATTTTTTATTTTTATTTATTTTTATGTATAGAATGGTCTGTGTTGTAATTAGAAACATTTAGTATAGGACAAAGTTTATTTAAAAAAAAGTGCACAAAATATAGTACTAGATGCAAGTTGTAGCGATTTTTTTATTTTTATTTTATTCATAGAATAACTGTATTTGAAAGCCTCTCATGGACAGAGGCTTACAACAGGGGCCCTAACCCCTTGATTGGGCTAGTTCAATGGCCTATGCCATTCAATGCAAGTCCAAATCACAAACCTCCAAAAAAATGTGCCATTTATACAAAAATAAAATAAATTAGGTCATACCAAAAAAAAAATTTGTGTTTATAACATTACTGAATTTGAAAGTGGACCCATGAACTTAGGCTAGAATAATGTACAACATTGATTCAACTCATTGGAAAAGTTTGATGGCCTACTATGTGAGACCAAACCACAAATCCCCAAAAAGAAACATGGCATTTGTGATGAGTAATGTAGAACACTGGCCCAATCATTGATTGGACGAAATCAATGGTTCGTTAAATTTTAATCGATGATCATTCAATGTGAGTCTGAATCACAACCACCAAAATAAATGTGTAAATTGTGATGAGGGAACAAGTACCTGATAGAACGGGCCTGGTTTAGGGACCAGTCGACTTGGATGGTGGGTCCACCTGGTGGCGGGCCAGAGACGGGGCCAGCAGAGTTGCTGTAGCGAAGAACAGCAGTTGTGGTGACGACTGGGGTGGTAAAACGGGTAGACACAACAATGTAGTAGTCCTGAGCAGGCTGATCAGCCGTGACTAGAACAGAGTAGGATTGGCCGAGATGGACATCCAATGAAGAGTAGGTAGTTTGAAGAGTGTGTGTTCCCTCCACCTCCACCAATTTCATCTTGTGGCCCTGAATGCGGAAATTGAGTGAATTTTGCAATCCAACGTTTGATATTCTAAGTCTGTAAGTTTTTCCTGTCATCAATAGTACATTATGGTCAGCCAAGAATGGTAGTTTTGGTATAGCATCATAGATAAACATAAAACAAAGTAAATAAACAAAAAACAAAATACATTTTCTATGCACTTTCCGTGTTCTAATTCCGTATGCATAGTTTTTTATTTATTTATAGAAAGAGGGACAAAAACAGATGGGACTGAATTAATTGTTGTGAAGATACTGGTTGTTATCACAAAGATGAACTACGATGTTGACCACTCACTCACCTTGTTCAACACTGAAAGAAACGCCATTTGGCCCACGACCATTAATGAGGATTCCATCAACTAAATGTAGCTTCTTCCCTCGATCTAGAATTGCTTTCAAATCCTATACAAAAATGCACATATTTGTCATCAGCAAAGCCATCAATAAGAACACTTTCAATTACATACCAACAAATGATTAAGTTTTATTTGACCACAAGATTGTTATCATGGCCATTGAGAAATGATATATGTCATCATTTTTTTGTCACATTGTTTATGCTATCCAATTTCTCTCCAACACTTTCTTCGTACCGTCATTATCCAACAGTTGATCTAAAAGTCACAATCAACTGCTAGCCATTATTACTAGCGGTTAAATTGTGACTCTTGAATCAATTGTTGGATGATGACTTAATAAAAAAAATAGGCCTCTTATTGTTTATATGAATACTCATGATGAATTCCTTATTGAAAAATAATTACTAAAAATATAATTGGTTCAATGGTAAAACCTTGCCTAATAATTTTGAAGTTATAAGTTTAAGTCACGGGACAACCACTTTGTACACTATGTTAAAAGTTAAGTGTGTATCACTAATTGGGTGTCTTTTTTTATTTATTTATAATAATAACAAATAATATCTTATTATGTATCTAATGATAAAGAAAAACGGAACATGTAATAGTCCTTGCAGACATTTTAGCAGTCCCAGCGAACATTTGGTGAAGAAAAAATAAATTATATTTGATGCACCATCTTAGTAAGTCATTGACGACTTCCTAAAATTGAAGTAGATGGTATATATTTAAATTTAGAATGATATGAAGTATATTTAAAATAAATTTGATCAACACATTTTAAATATTTAAAATTACACAAAATAACAAATTAAAAAAAAAAAAAAAAGATTTGGCACATAGTGATCAAATTTTAAATATTTAAAACAGAATTCACTTTAAATAATATGATAGAAATAATTTATTAATTTATTGAGCATTACTCATATCATCTATACAAAATACATTGTACTGACCTTAAAACTTTGAGCATGACCTAAGGAATAACTAAGTGACTTTCAAAATTAGATGATAGAAAAAAATAAAAATAAAATAAAGCTTGTCTATTATCTGTGATATTATAATTTGCCAAAACAATCTATACTATATATTAAGTAAAAAGGGGTTTTTAACCCCAAGTCTTGTGGGAGTTCCAATCTTCCAATCTCAATTTTCTGATTTTTTGATTTAAAAAAAAAAAAAAACCTTAACATTTATTAACTTCTCCCAACTCCCAAGTCTTACCCTCATAATAACACTTTAATGCATTAAGAACAAGCATAAAAAAAATGGACAAGGGGTCACTGCTGTGGTTAAAACACAGCAGTGACTGCTGTGGTTCAATTTTAAGGTGTATTATGTATATATTTTTATGATCCGAACCGTTCATTTTATAGGATTTGTTGAGTACTTCATTCTTACCAAAAATCATATTAATCGGATATCAATAACTATATGATTGATAACCAAAAAAATAAACAATAAATTTTTCTTTTGAAAAACTGCATAAAAAATATGTTAATCGATCATATAGTCATTGATATCCGATTAATATGATTTTTGATAGGAATGAAGTACTCAACAAACCCTATAAAATGAACGGTTCGGATCATAAAAATATATACATAATACACATTAAAATTGAACCACAGCAGTCACTGCTGTGTTTTAACTACAGCAGTGACCCCTCTTCCAAAAAAAATTCTTTAAAATCCAACACATATGAATTTCTTGAAAAGTCCCAACACATATGATTATTATCCCTCATAATAACACTTTAATGCATTAAGAATAAGCATAAAAAAAATTTCTTGAAAAGTCCAACATATATGATTATTATCAAAATATTAAACTTTAACATAATATAATAAAAAAAGAAGACATTTAATTCCTTAAAAAGTCCAACACATATGATTATTATCAAAATATTAATCTTTAATATAATATAAAAAATGAAAAAAAGAAGACATTAAAAAAAAAAAAAAGACATTTAAAAATCGCAATTCACATATATTGATAATTGTAAATATATTAAGAAAAATGAGGTTTCTAAACCCCAAGCCTTGTGAGAGCTCCAATCTCTCAATCTTAATTTTTAAAATTTTTGATTTAAGAAAAAAAAACCTACTGATCAGCATTTATTAACTTTTTTCAATCCACATGCCTGCATTTATTGATTTAGTTAAAATTCCTGATTAGCATAATTTATAAAAAATCTTTAAAAATATAATTTATATATTAAAAAAAATTAAAACAAATATAAATATCTATAATTTTTTCGTGCATAACACCAGTGATAGGTTAGTATTACATAAAAGCAATTGGTACTAGATCTACATGATCATGACATGTGAAAGTTATAGGTTAGAATGAGCTGTCTAGACTCGCTGTCTACCCAACAAGTATCATCTTTTTTGCTGGACTCCACTCCAAATGAAATGAATGGTCATCATAATTTATGCATGTGTTTTTCTATTTTCAAAATTTTGGACTGATCACAAGGTGGGGTCAACATATCCAGCTGTCAATAAACCAGTAACAACCACCACAACAAGCAAGAAGTCTACAGACTACACTGTTTATAGTTACCGACACAACAAAAGCATAACTTTGAACCGTAACAAGCAAGACTTTTTTTTTTTTTTGAAAATCTTCATAATTTTTTTTAAATCTCAACTATTGATGGTGTGGATTCACAAATATATCACTAGTTCAGATTCAAGTGGCGATAATAGTCTCAAAAAAAGGAAACCTCAAGCATTTATCTTTCGAACCGTGCCCCAATTGACATCAGCCGTCACCCACTTAACTGAAACCACCTTTATGCCTAACGTTGTGTTTGATTGTGTCTAATTGTGAAATTTGAAAAGAAATTTAAAAGCGGTGTGTAAAATTAAATAAAATATAAATATAAATATATATTTTTTATTTTTTTATTTTTTAAATCGTCTAACTAACGCAACGTAAAAGAATTAGAGATCTGTTACAGGGCCCGAAAAATTTTCGAGCCAAACGGCTCGAATTTCAGGCGGTTGGAGGAAGAAGAAGGAAAGGAGGAAGAAGAAGAAGGAGAGGAGGAGCAGAACTGGAGGGCCCCCTAAAAATGGGGTTGGAGGCGGGGGTGGAGGCGGAGGCGGAGGCGGCGGCGTGCGGAGGCGGACGAGCGACGAGCTGCAGAGCGGAAGCGGGCGGAGGCAGAGGCGGAGGCGGAGGCGGAGGCGGCGATGCGACGGCCGACGAGCTGCGACGATCGGCCGACGAGCTCGGCCGACGAGCTCCGACGCCAACGACGACCTGCTTCTCTCTCTCTCTCTCGCCTGTGTTCTCTCTCTCTCTCGCCTGGGTTCTTCTTCTCAACGAAGAAGAAGAAAGAAAAGGAGAAAAGAAAGAAAAAAAAAAAACAAAAAAACAAAACCCCAAAACGACGTCGTTTTGGGGTTTTGAGCCAATTCGAGCCTCAAGTTTCGGGCCCTCAAACATTTTCCAAAGAATTAACTAAGAACCCCCAATTTTGAAAAGATCACCAACCTCTGAGCTAATTAAAATTTGCAGGGGACCATACTATTTGGAAAGTGTTTTTTTTTTTTTTGGCTAAAAGAACATTAAAAGACAAAATTGGTTAAAAAATCAAAAAAAATAAATCTAGACAAAATGTCACATCAAATCCATAATCATTTTATTTTTTCTCTCACAAACATCATATCTAACTATAAAAAAATCCAACTATCTTTCCAAATACAAAAATTTTAACCTCCTAAAATAATCAAAAACTAAAAAAACCTACTAAAATAACAATTTCCCAAACACCCACCATGAAAAACAAAAATGCTATCCATTTAAAATTTGTAAAAAATTTCAAATGCGGTGTATGTGTACATTTAAAAGGTTTGGATAATTCTAGATTTGCCATTTAATTTGAGAGAACAATTTAAATTTGATGAGGTTAGATTCATTTTTTAGTATTTATTGAATAAAATAATTATAAAAAAAATTAAAATGATTAGACATCAATAGATATATATTTGCATCACATTTGTATTATAAAAAAATATATTGTTATTCTTTAGATTATATTTGTTATCTATTTTTTTTAAAACAAATATGATTCAAATATATGATTACCGATCTTTGATAATTTTTGATTTTTTAACGAATATTCTATTCAACGAGTACTAAAAATGAACTGTTTGGATCACCAAGATCGGCTCTAAAATGGGCCTCCTAAGCCTAACTACTCTCTAAAGTTTGATGGCCAACTTGAAATAATCCAAACCCAAATTGAAAATTGGTATAATGTGGGTCACATGCTGAATGAATGTGATTCATTAATATATTTTTTTGCGATAATTTTGACATTATTAATGAAAAATGTATTAGATAGTTTTAGACTATTATATAATATTATTTATGTGATACTTTTAGTTAATTAAAAACTGTAATCTATACTGAGTGGATCGTTATTTATTTCCTAACTATCTAATAAATGTGAGTCAGCATATCTTGTAAAATTTTATCATCACATGGATAATGCAATGTAATGTTATAATACTATTGAATAATTACCCCTGGGATATAATATGAAGGCAAGAAATGGGAATTTAAAAAGGGGGGCTAAAACCAGACCCAGTGGCTCCTTGATTCAAATGAAAGGAGTGAGGAGATTTATAGTATTGGGTTTAGGTAGTTGATGCAGCAATAGTTTTCGAACTGCCATTATAAATTGTAGTTTTTTAAATTTGAGAGAAATCTAACCCACTGTATAAAACCATTTTCTTGAAATTCAATGCCGAAAATGTAAGTTATGGTTGGGGGTGTCAAGAATGGAGAGGGGTACATGGACAATGTTCACTAGACGGGAATGGAAATAAGAAAAATGTTTGAGACTTCTATTTTTTGAAGACCCCATAATTTTCTTTAGATCTTTACCATTGATGTATGAATGAGACCACTCATATATATGTGAGGCCTACACCATCACTAGTAGAGATTCAAAAAGGATTGTGGGGTCTCTAAAAAATGAGAATCTCAATCATTATTGTGGAAATAAACCCATATCCCGCTCAATTGTTATCCCTTCATACTTCTTTATAGAATGTTTACCGTTTAAATAGTTTTTTTCCCCAAACTATGGCCTTCATATATTTTATTTTTAAAAAAAATAGAATTGAGAAAGGAGCATATAGGAGATCAATTACCGTGTGATTGGATTTGTACCAATCTCCAATTAGGACTGTATAATCACCGGCAGGATCTGCAAAGGGGACGGGAATTAGAGGGCGACTGAGGATCCTAATACCTCCAAAACCACCAGCAGCCTTGTGAAATGCAAGTGAAGGGAAGTAATAAAAGCTTCCAATTTGATCCTTCACTTGCAGAATGTAAGTGAAGTTCTTCCCTGGAGGTATGGGGCACGTGGTTCCGAAAACTCCATCTTCATAAGAATTTCTCCTCTGTTGAATCCCATTCCTGCATTTCCAAATTAACAAAAGGATTAATGATAAATGCAATTATGCATTATTTTCATTTAAGTCATCACATATACGATCATCATTAAATAAAACCCTATATTTGGATGAGAAATATGTTCACACACAGTAACGCATGAAGGGTTGTTTGGTAAAAAAATTTGTAAGTTAAAAATTGATAATTCTTTCCCAATTTTCAAATGATTAGTTTTTTTATTTTACTTCACTTATTTTCAGTTAATAAACTATAAATAAAAACTACATTAAACAATTTTGACAGAAACTTGTAAAATAATTTTAAAAAGTACTATAACCAACTTGTAAAATCGACCCACCGACCTGCGGCCCCCCAAAGCCCGTCCACGTCCCAGCCAAAGCTCAAGACCCTAGACTCGGGCCCGTGCCGTCTGTTTTGAGGCCCAATCCAGTCCACCCGAGGCCCACTCTCATTTCCAAGCTGTTTTGATACTATGTATTCGGACTACTTTTTTATAAAAAGTTAATTTTCTGACCATCTATTTTTTTCCAAACAAAAGTGATCCGAATACATAGTATCTGATATCCAATCGACATAATTTTCTATAAGAATAATGTAATAAACAAACCTAAAATGTGAACGGTTTAAATTATTGAAAATGAACTTAAAAATGGATTTAATAAGCCGAACTGGATCAGATTATTCCAAATCTAGACTGAGACTGTTTGAGCCCAAATAATAATATTATAAAGTTACTGAACTACTTCCCAGTTAAGGCCTAGTTTGGCATGTCTAAAAAAAGATAAAAAAATAAAAAAGTTAAAAAGTTATCACTACTCACAAAAAAAAAAATATTAAAAAATTAATTTAAAATACAAAATTACAAGACAGATCTGACCGATTTAGATCTGTGCCTGCGTTTCTAAAAAAAAATTGGACAGCTAGGGTGCAATTTTAACACACTATTGTTCAGCCCATGGGGGCCCATCACGGGTCTCGTTCTGATAATCTGAACCGTTCAATATGTAGAACTCGTCGAGTACTCTATGTCTGTAAAAAATCACATTGATCGGATATCGCTAACTACATGATCAAATCAGTTTTGTATACAAAAAAATGGATGGTGTTATAGTTAACGGTTAAAAAAAACCAATATGGTCAGATAACTATTGATATCTGATCAACTTGATTTTTTATAAGTATATAGTACTCGATGAATTCTACACATTTAATGGTTCAGATTATCAAAACGGGACCCGTGATGGTCCCCACGGGCCAAACAGCACCATCCAATGCAATGCCCGAAAAGTAACCAATCATTTCTTAGCATCAATTCAGCCGCTCAGATAGTATGGTTGTACACCTCACACTCCTAATCTTCTCCTACACACTAATTTATACAATTTTTTAATACACATTTTTTCATAAAAAGTCAAAAATTAACTCAAACTATCTTCTTTTCTTCAACTTTTTAATCTAAAAAATTAAAAAGTATACTTATTTAAGACACCCCAAACAACTCCTGAATGAAAGGGAGAATTCGGCTTTCCAAACTTTGGAGGCCCATTTGCTAAAATCTGGCATGAGTAGTCCATATTTTCAACTTTTACATGACATTTGTTCAGATTTGTAATAGGAAAAGTAAGGCACGATGCTCAAGGCGGGGCAGATTTTCCTCGCCAATTTCTAAAATGGTTCGGATTCTCTTTTAACTTGAGAAAGTGTTTGAATTTTGTGACGACTTGTATATTTTTTAAATTTTATTAAATAAAATATTTATATAAAAAATTAAAATAATTATATATTTAAATTACATTTATTTTTTAAAAATAAACGATAAAATGCAATTTTAAAAATAATTATCTACTTTATATAATATAATTATGAATATTTTATCCATTAAATACTAAAAAAAATCAAAAAATAAACGATTCAAATTATCAAAATTTATCTTAAAATAAACCTGTCAAACCCAAATTGTTCCCTCAAAAATGACTAATGAGAGAATTCAAACGTTTTTTTAAATCACGTGCATTGCCGACTGAAGAAGTTATTAACAAAATATAAATCAGCAATGGTAGAGGGTCCTAATTTTTGTGGCTCAAATAGCTCGAATTTATCAAAACGACGTCGTTTTGAGTACAAAACAACATCAAAATTACCAAAACGACGTCATTTTGACAATTTTAAACCATTTAAACCACAAAAATTAGGACCACAAACATTTTTCAATATAAATATGAGAACTACTAACTGCCTACCTAATCAAAGCTTTGTGGAATGTCTTCTATCTCAAAGTCCATAAAGTTGCGTGCAGAGGGAAATTGTTATTAATTTGACAGTATTGATGCAGCGATCTAATTGTTTTTTATGCAAAGTTAAATATAAATATTAATTATGGATTTCATCACAAAAGATAAAAAGAGAAACTTTTAACTTTAATTTTAACATTTCAATAAAAAAAAACTTGTTAAATAATGTTTGTAGAGCACAAGAAAGAAAAATGAAAACATAAAAAATACAAAGACACTTACTATTAATGTTAAAACATTATTTTATTTTATGTTAAATTTTTTTCACCATTTTCAAAATGCAGTCGCGCCCCCCCCCCCCCCAAAATCTAATAGAGGATTGTATATATGACCCCTTTTTTTTCTTCTTCTTTTGTTTTACCATTTTATCTCGCCAAAGCATATGTCATTAATATTTTAATAATTATCTCCAAAAAAGGAATTGATTATGAATATTTATCAGAACTGGACAAAATTAATAGTGACATATAGCATTTCTCATCCTTACATTAAAGCAATGTTTGGATCATGAATATGAGTACATATTTAGAAATGAAAAAAAATAAAAAAATAAATGAAATGTAGGTGAAATGCACTAGTATTTCATTCACATTTTAATTACATGTTCTCTTTTATCTGCTAAATTTGTACTCATATTTATGATCCAACACAACCTAAATGAGTCTTATTAACATATGCCCTTAAAACACATGTTAAAGTCTCTTTTAAAATAAAAAAAAGTCAGCTTATTATTTGAGTCATATCATCTCTTTATTTTTTATACGTTTTTTCATAATAAATAAAAAAAGTCAACTTTTTTAATACTTTCCAAAACAACCTAAGTAGACTTGAAAATATTATAGATTTGCTTATTGCACTCAGTTTCACACATTATGTATAATAATTATAAGATTCACATTAACAAAATTCATATTAAATATTATTTTATAAAACATTTGTTAACATTTGCCTTTAATCAAATTTAAGGCAAAGTTTCACATTAGTATAATCCAATCTAATCCAATGCAATGCACATTATCCTCATCTGTCCATGTGATATTGGGGATTGCACCGTGATCTCTTATTTATTGCAGGGCCGTAATACTCCATGCTCTATGGAAATTGCCCCGTGAACTTGTCATGCTCATCAAGCAAAGGCAGAGCACATAAATATGAAAGCTCACATTCACAATGCCTAATAACTTTAATGAAAAAAAATTCATGAAGCTAAGATCTCTAGGAGTGGCTATTGGACGCTCCTAGAGTCCAGTCACGTGACACTTCAACCTGTTGTGATTGATAAAAAAATAAAATTTATAATTTTATATTAAGTAATTGATAAATATAAAGAGATATAATATATAATAATTAATTTTAAAAAAATAAACTGAAATATATAAAATAATTTTTCAAAAGTATTGAATAATTTTTCAATTTCTAAAATTATATAAAATATAAATAAAATATATTTTACCTACATTTTCTCATCCTGTTACCAAATTTCTATACAAATTCATAATTCAAACAAAGTGATAAACTTATACCTACACAACATTCCAGAAACTGTATTAATTAATCTAAAGATTTAACCAGGGCAATCGCGTAATTTAATTACATTCCATTCCATTCGATTAATCATCATTACTCTGATCGTGAAAACGAAGAGAACATTCGTTCGGAAATTCGAAAATAAGTTATTCTTACCAGGAGAGTAGAAAAGGCTCATCCAAGCTGTTGAAGACGTTGATAATGAGATTGTCATTGGTCACAGAGTATATATCAGGACCTGGAAATTGTCCATTGATGAGAATTCCCTGCAAATCAGAAAATCAGTGTAATGCTCCATCAGATCCAGAGCACACGAATCGACCAAATGATTAGATGTTTTTTGAAAAAAAACCTGTTGGCGAAAACCTAGGGGATAGATGTCTCCGTAAGTGACATTCCAATTGAAGAACCTGTACGGATCTTCAGCTCCAACAATGGCGATCAGACACACGGCTAGGCATATAACTGCCGCTGAATTTAGCGGCATTTTGAGAGAGAGAGAGAGAGAGAGAGAGAGAGTAAATTGAGAGGTTTGTGTGAGTTGTGTGTAGTAAAGAGAGTGATAGAGAGGGAAGGATTTAAAAGAGGTGGGAGGTAGAGAGAGTGAGGAGGGAAGGGGGTTAGAGGGAAAGTGAATGATGAGTGATGGATATTAAGTGCGGTACAGACTACTACTCCATATCAAGATAAAAACCAAATCGATAGAGCCAATAGGGGGGAAAGAGTGATTAAAAAAAAAAAAAGAATTACAAATAAATAGATTGATTAAAGAATAATTACACAAGCATGAAGGGTTTAAAATAATTACAATGCATATAAAAAGGAAACAAAAATAATTATGAAACATAATTTTGTCCATTTACCAAAGTACCCTTCCATTTGTTTTTCCTTTCTTCTCTCTTTTCTACAAATTATAATCCATTGTCAACCAACTAATCTTCGACACATATATGGTCTCTCCCTAATTCCTCCCCCGCCCTTCCCCTATTCTTCCTAATCTCTCCTCCGTCCTCTTCCATCTAGCATCTCTCACAGTGGGAGACAGGTGGAGGGATAAGGAATAAAAATGGACGAAATGGTTTCAATGATGGGAGAAGGTGGAGTGAGAGGTGGAAGAGAAACTGTTGGCATTAAAAATGATGGAGAAGGGGATGATTGGCAATGGGTTGGAGTTTACCGTGAAAGAGATGGTAGATGAAGGGAAATTTAATGGAGAGAACAAGAAGAGTGTTTTGGTAATTTCATACCAGTTTTCTTACCATTTTGTTAATGCTTCGCATCTTTCAATGTATATTGTAATTATTTTATGGTCAATTCATTTAGGGGCCGCTAGTTTCACTCTATTTTACTTCAAATACACTAATTTATTATTTTTTTATTATATATAGTTGTATTAATATACTTAGAATTTTGATTTTTTTAGGAAATATATTTTGTGTGAAAAGGTATTAATGTAACTATGTATAATAAAGGATAAACAAAGAAGTATATTTAAAGTAAAGTAGAGTGGAAATAAGACTTTCTTTATTTATTTATAATTTTTTGTAGGATAAATTACAAATACACTCCCTGAGATTTGCTTAAAATACAAATTGCCTCTTGTGGTTTGAAAAATTACAAATTCCCCATGATTAGAATTTTTTATTTAACAGAATTAATTAAAAAAACGAAATTCATAACTGCTATCCAATACAATAATAAAATTAACTAAATTATTAATTGAAACATATTTTTAATATCATTAAAAACTGTTAATTGACTTGATGATTTATTAATAAAATGAACGATTTGTTATGAAATTAGAAACTTAAAGGGTGGAATGTAATTTTCAAAATTAGAGGAGTAATTTGTATTTTAATCAAATCTCAAGAGATGTATTTGTAATTTATCATTTTTTAAATATATTAATTGAATGTAAATGAAACATATATTTGGTGTGAGTGAGAATTGTGTTAAGATATAATTTAGACATAATTTTTACTTTCAATGTAATTTACCAATTTTGCAATTGATTATTATTATTATAATATAATGTTTTTATAAAAAAAAAAAAAAAAAAAAAAAAAAAAAGGCAAAACAAGAAAACGATGTCGGTGGAGGGGTCCACGCATACAAAATTTGAAGAAGCGGAGTCACTGTCTCAGCGGCACATGGTCTGTGTTCCGTGGAAAAATGCACAGTGAGTGAGGGTTGGTACTCTGAATTCTGATTGATGATGATACTATTGCCACACACGGACGTTGCATGTGCCAAGTTACCACCACACATGAGCCCCACACACGTTCCCCGCCCACACTATCGATGGTATACAAAGAGAGAGGCACAAAAAGACACATAAATTATTATTATCTTTAAATTCTTACACAAATTTATAGAAGGATGTCTCTCTAATTTTTCGCTTTTAGAACTCAAAATCAAACAGTTATCTTTCTGCCTGGCAAATAAAATGTCACTTATATAGGTACACGATAGAGATTTGCACTATTGTATGACATTTAACTTGCATTCTTGGCTGCTTTTTTTATTATTACTAATCAGTATATATGCAAAATCCGATCCTAATAGTTGAATTTAATTCACATTAAGTTTTATTGAAAATAAGTCACAGTCAAATTGTCATTACAAATAATTTTTTTTGTATATGTTGTTAAAAATTGACAATTAAGTAATTTTTTTACTATGATTTTTATATATTGTCGCTAAAACTTATAATTAGTAACGTTTTTCTGTGACGAATTTTTAAAACAGTCGCCGAAAGTTAAAAATTAATGACCTTTTTTTTGATGATTTTTTTAAAAAAATTATCTCTAAAACTTATAATTAGTGACCTTTCTTGTAACAAAATTTTTGAATTGTCGTTGGAAATCAAAAATTAATAACGTTTTTTAATAGTGTTTGATGAAAAACGTTATTAATTCTCACAGGAATTGGATAATAAGGCCTCGTTTGGGAACAAACTATTTTAGTAACTTTTTGATTTTTTAGCTGAAATATAAGGTAAAAAAAACTAATATGTTTAGAATGACTTTTTGATTTTTTACAAAAAGATGTATAAAAAGTAGAAATAAAATAAAATCTTTGACTTTTTGATATAAATTCTAAACTTTTTTATTTTTTTAGTAACTTTTTGACTCACATACCAAATGAGGCCTAAGTCCACATATTAAAATTTACATGTAAGTCTCCCATTATACACTTTAGTATTCCATTTTTATAGAAATGAGACTTCCCTTCCAAAGGCACAATACAATACTATTTTTTTTTTTTTTTTTTAATGATAATCAAGAAAAAAGGAAAAGAAAAATATAAGTTGCAAAAGAATTAGCTATAAAAGTAATAACAAAAAAACAAAAAAAAGGTTAGCCTTTATGGATTGTTTTGTGGATTTTAATTAAAAAAAAAAAGTAATAATTTGACACCTGAAAATTTCTTCCAAACCCTTTTCGTTGGCAAAGTACAACCCAATTTAAAACTTCAACTAAATATACTACTAATGAGTGATTATTTAGCTAGGAACTAAGGTATTATTTGACATTCTCTATTTTAGTATATTTTTTCATTTTTTTTGTGTCACATTACCTCTTAATTTTTTTGTACATATTTTTGTAAAAAGTCAAAACATATATTTATTTAGATCATTCCAAATACCCTCTAAATTGAGTTTAATTAAAAAGATTGGTCAAAAATAGAGCTGCAAACGAGCCGAGTCGAGCCGAGCCAAGCTAAGCTTAGCATGTTCGGACTTGTTTATTAAGATTTTAACGAACTCGAACTCGAGTTCAATAAAAATTTAACGAACCAAGCTCAAACTGAGTTGGCTTAGGCTTGACTTGAGCTCGAGTCTATTCACGAGCCTTAATGAGCCAAAAAGTTTATAAATTCATACTTGCGTATGAGACTAAATTTACAATTAAAATTTTGATCATACAATTATATATACAGCATGTATAAACATTCTAAAAAAAATGTATATATATTTTATCAATATAATAGTATTTACTACCACTATTATATAAATGTACTATCTATAGTTAACTATTATTTACATTTATATTTATATTTTTTAAATATATAAATAACATATTTATCTTATTTTCTATACATATTTTTACATTATTTAATATATAAATAATAAATATTAAACGAGCTAACTAATGAGCCGAGTTTTAAAATGTTTAGACTTATTTATTAAAATTTTAATGAGCTCGAGCTCAAGCTTGAACATAAAAAAAATTTAATAAACCGAATTCGAACAAACTCTTACCGAGTTGAATTTGAACCTACTCAAAAACGATTATATTTATCTACAGCACTAGTCAAAATTATACAATGTGTTAAGTTCCACTCAAAAGAAATCAATAGGGATACTTGCGATATCACAGTGCATTCGGCAAAAATTAAATAATTTTGTGACAATAGTTAGAAACAATTATGTAGCGTTTGGTAGAGTTTTGTAAATGTGATTTAAAAATATGAGTTGTATTTTGAGTTTGTGAGTTATAAAATTATGATTTGAGTGTAGAAAATTTGTTTGGTTATGGTTTTTAAATAGAGTGTTGAATTGTGTTTTGAAGATGTATTTTGAATTAAGTTTTGAAAGTTTGATGTGACATGTGAAAGGTGAAAATTTGTTTGGTGATGTGTTTTGAAAATAGTTTTCAAAACTTAATTCAACCAATAATTTATAATTAAACACACAATTCATATATCGATGTCCGTATTTTTTATCAACAATAATAACCAAACTATTTTTAAAATACTAAAATTAAAAATTGATTTTTTTTGTCAATTAATTTTTTTTCAGTAATTTTTTTGAACAATTTTTTTTTCAAATAATTTTTTCATTTTCAAAAAAACCTATGTCAATTATTTTGTGTCAGTTAATTTTTCTATCAATTCATTTTTTACGCCTGTACAAACATCTTGTAAAATACGTTTTTTTTCTAAAATTTTGTTAAAGTCAACAACTTTTGAGAATACATATTAATAAAAATTAACATAAATATACTAAGTTTAATATTTTAAAATACAAATTATAACGTAAATCTTACAAAATATTATCAATTTTTTTTTCCATTTGTTACATGTTATTAATTTAGTAATAAAGTCGTAATAGATTCACCACGCATTATTGAACTCCCATGACGAGCACTCGTGAAGCTCATATAATTGGGTGAATTGGCTGCAAAATGACTATTTTGATTTAAATGAGAATTAGTTACATAGAACAAAATCAAAAGGGTAATATAGTAATTTCACTTACCTACTACCTACCCCCTATTGTACCATAGCTGTGTGTTCAACACTGACTTAAAGAAAAAGGAGATGATGCAGACGATGTATACGGATGTCATATTATTAAAAAATTAATAATATTAAAAAGAAATAATATATAACAAATAAAAAGTAAATAAAAAAAAATAAAAACCAATTTGAACCTTCTGAACTTACCCCTTTCTATAAAATCTGAATCTCATTCCTTAAAGAAAAAGGAGACGATGCAGATGATGTATACGGATGTGATATTATTAAAAAATTAATAATATTAAAAACAAATAATCTATAAGAAATAAAAAGTACATAAAAAAAAAAAAAACCAATCTGAACCTTCTGAACCTACCCCTTTCTATAAAATATGAATCTCATTCCTTAAAGAAAAAGGAGACGATGCAGACGATGTATACGGATGTGATGTTATTAAAAAATTAATAATATTAAAAACAAATAATATATAACAAATAAAAAGTAAATAAAAAACAATTTGAACCTTCTGAACTTCACCCTTTCTATAAAATCTGAATCTCATTCCTTTAACCATACCAACTTCACCATCTCATTGCAACACCTTCTCCAGTTCCATCAGAGACCAACGTTAATTAAATACAGCATATCCGTGTGAAGTAACAATTCAATTACAGGTTAGTTTTGATGCCAGTTATCTTAGCTTCACATTTGATATTAGCTTCAGACTGCAGGGAGAGTGGAGGAAGGGAAAAGAAGGACAACCGGCCGGTCATCCCGCTGGTCTACCGGCCGGTCATCCCGGCCCAGGCAGCATTCCCACTCCATATCTGTTGCCTTTCTTTCATATCTGTTTCATTTTGATCTGTTATATTTTTTCATATCTGTTTTAATTTTTTCATACCATCATAATGTTTGATATATTTTTCATACATTTTTCTGACCTCATATGTTTTAATATACATTTTTCTTTCACTCTTGCAGTCATCATGCTAAGAACAAAACGAGCCAGACCCGAACGTGGTGAATTCTCAAACCTTGTACAACATCAACCACAGCAACAACATCATGACAATCTAAATAATGATTTTTTAACGTATCATCATGAACAAGCCTATTCACATTTTATTAATCGACCAATTGTTATGGGGAGAAATGTAAGACTACCTTCTCAATATGATCCACTCTTAGTTGGTAAATTAGATACAATGTGATGGTTACCTTTAACTAATTTACTAAATAAGGTATTCCCCCGTCTTGTACGATTATTTTATGTTCACTTGACACCTGGTGACCAACAAAATGAACCATTCAGTCTGACCTCTTATGTGAAGGGGAAAAGAATCACACTCAGTCTCCGTGCTTTCGTACAAATTATTGAAGTTGAAACAGGAGATTTACAATGCTATCTTCAAAATGAATTTGCCTTAGAAAAAATTGTTGATGATGTCAGTCACATTTATACCACAATTTGTGACAACTGATTCAGCGGCATTAATTTACTAGCCAGATATTTAAAACCCCACCTTCGTATTCTTTATCGATGGCTAGTTGAAAATGTCACTCCAAAAAAAAGCCATTATGATACTGTTTCATGTTTTAATGTGTATTTGTTATATTGTTTTAAAATTGGACAAAAATTAGATTTATGCTTCATATTACTCAAAGAAATGGTGATTGCAAAATTCGATACTCTGACTGGTCGGTTACTATTTTTTGGAGCTTTGTTAACCATAATTTTCAAAGCGCATGATGTCAATCTTGAAGGTGAAGGATATGTCAGAATCACTTCACCAATTTCTGAGTACACACTGACCTGAGGTGGTGGTGCTGACATGTGACGACCCAAACCCGCCCCTGTAGGTTTAGCACCTTAACCGGCCAGTAATCCGTGGATTACCAAAGGCCTCGGAACAGATTAGCAAATAATAAAGGGCTGCGGAAGCAATAATACAAAATAGACAAGGTCCAATGAGCTGTGATAATGTATATGAGGCAGAAACATTTTAAACTTATTTATATATATACATAAACATGCCAGTCCAGATACACAATATTTACAAGGCATTTATAGAATGTACTCTCCAAGACCTGACTATACAATGCAAACACAAGGACTAGCATGAGGTACAAAAACAACCATGGCATTAGACTTCGTTCGGAACCTCCTCGGGAGGCACAACAGTTGGCTGACAAAAACGGAACAGAAGGCCATCAACTCTAGCCCTGGTCATGTGCCGGCTCACCTGCATACATAATATAAACTGTGAGCGAAAGCCCAACGAATAATAACAGAGTAATGGGGTTTTATAAATGATGTCCATCACAAGTTAGAATCTAGTATTTAAATCAGAACATATTCAGATTTCAAAACAGAAATAGGTCCAGATACACACTCATGTTCATATTCAGATTTTGCTTAAGATCATACGTAGTACACCCACATATATACTTGGTACCAATGACCATAAGGTCCATATCTTGCGCGCAAGTAGCCATGGTATTGTTACCCCCAGGCAAGGGCCACGTGCAGATTGGCCGCGGTATTGTTACCCCCGGGCGAGGGCCACATGCAGATTGGCCACGGTATTGTTACCCCCGGGCGAGGGCCACGTGAACTAAGGGTGCCACAAATACTTTTTCAGAAAATTGGACATTCATTCATAATTCGTAAGATAACATTTTAGAAAAACAGCTTATATCATACCAGTCAGAAAGTACTTAGGTGAAACATAACTTTACAGAGTTATTACTCATAGTGGGTCTTGAGACAGACAGACGGAGTAAACTTGGTCAAACGGTACGTGGCACGTGATCTACATAACACATAACAGATGTACACTTGAAACACACGTTCTAATTGTACAAAACTTATTTCATTGGCTCTTAATGTGTTTCTAATCTCTTATCCTCATTATGGGGTCTAGAACATGGCCTAGAAATGCCTAGAATGAAATGAGGATGCAAAGATGCCTTGGAAAACATTTTTCAAAACTTGCTGAAAACAGAGGTCTCGCTCGAGCGTGGCTTTCTTCGCTCGAGCGAGCTTGTCAAAACAGAGGGGTTGCTCGAGCGTAGACTCCTTCGCTCGAGCGGTCTGTAAAAATGCAAAAGTACTAGTTGTTGAAATTCTACGCTCGATGCCCGCTCGATGCTCGCTCGAGCGTGAGACACAACTCTTCGCTCGAGCGTGCGTCTGCGTGCACCAAAAACCTGAGAGCTTGCAATTTACACTCGAGCCACCATTCCTTCGCTCGAGTGTAGCTCTGAACAAACGATGGTCGCTCGAGCATGGAATCCTTCGCTCGAGCGAGGAAGCCAAATTCTAGAATTTCCAGATTTGCCTCGCAAGCTCAAACCAAGTATTCAACACCTCAAAACTCGACCTCTTGGGCCCATTTTCTGGAAAACACTTGTAAACTCATAGTATAAGGTGTTTCAAAGATCAATTTGTAAAATCAAAGCCCAAGGGTGAGTCAATTGAACACAATTTCAAATAAAATCTCAAAAACAAAACTTGAATGTAACATGCAAGAATCTTATTGAAACCAAACCCTCCAAAACATGATCAAACTTGATAATTTGATGGACAACAAGATAAATGGCCACAATGTGAGTGAAATTAATACATGCATGGAAGAAATCTTAGAATTTGAACTCAAAACATGGAAATTTATGCATGCATGCATGAATTACTACTCAATTCAACATTTAAACCAATTCTTGACTTTAGACACTAATTAACCATGAACCATGTAAGAATTAATCTTAAATTCACAATTGAAAGGGAAATCTCCTACCTTAAGTCTTGAGTTCAAGGTGTGCTTGCTCAATTGTGTAGTTCTTCTACAAATCCTCAAATTTTCCAAGCCAAAATCTTGATGAAACCAAGTTTCTCTCACTCTCCCTCTTACTCACGATTTGGACAAGGGAAATGGCTAAAAATGTGTATGAATCAATCCTAAACAATGTGTGAGAAAGTGGCCCACTCAAGGGCAAAGATGTAATTAACTTGCATTCACTTAATTGATGTTTAATCTAGCATTATTTAATTTAATTAATCGCTCCGAACCAAATTTTAATTAAACTTACCATAAAATCACATATATTCTTATTAGTATAAAACACTACTCAATTTCTGAATCGATCGCCGATAGGGCTTTCAATTCGCAGTTTAAAGTCAAAAACATGAACAGACCATTTTATGGCAAACAGATATAAACACATAAATAATGCAATACACATGCAAATAAATCCCAAATCTTTCCTAATCTACTACAGGGCATAATTAAGTGCGAATTAACATTAATCAGAAGTCGGGGTCACTACATGACACCTTGATGGGCTCTATTCATATTGAAAATGAACCAATACCTGATGAGGAAGAACCCAATGACAATGCCATGCTACCAAATGAACAACCCCATTACTGGACTGATTATTTAGCCTTGGAACAAGAACAGTACAATCAACGCCTACAATGGGAACAACAAATGGCTAATCAGTTCAATACATTGGGCACTCAGTTCGATGAATTTGCCGCCGCTCAGAACTCATTAATTCAACAATTTGGTGAGTTTCGTGTAGACTCAGGGAGACGTGATGAAGTGACAAGGAATCGCATTGATCAGATTGACCACCGAGTCGCTCAGTTGCACCATCATTATTTCCCTCCACCTCCAACACCACCTGATAATGATGCTTAACATGTTCAAAAATCAGTTTAAATTATTCACATGCGTAATGGTTACATTTTTTTTTCTTTTTTTTGTTTTGGTTATTTGTTTCCTCATTTTCTTGTGAGTATTTGATTTTGTTATTTTGTGTCATGACCCAAACCTGCCCCTATGAGTTTAGCACCGTAACCGGCCAGTAATCTGAGATTACCGAAGGCCTGCTTAACAGTAATACAGTAAAACAGAGTATAGGGGCATGGCGGAAGCCAATACAGTAAATAAACAATGTCCAATGAGGTGTGACAGTCTGTATGCAAAAAGATTTTTCATACATATATGCAGTCAGTGACAAAACAGTATGTACTATATTTACAAACATTCAGAACAGGGACTTAATCCCTATTAAACAGTACAGTACAGTGCTATCAGTCTATACAGTTATACAAAACAGACACAGGGACAGACAGGGGAAATAAAAGCACCCCTAAGCCATAGCTGGCAGGCTCGGAACCTCGCAGTGAGGCACAGTAGTTAGCTTGACAAAACTGGAGTTTACCCCGACGCTCCTAGCCGCGGTCTGGTGCCTGTACACCTACATATATATATGAGCAGTGAGCTAAAGCCCAGTGAATAACATAAAGCGTAAAGGGGTTTAGAATGAATGTCCTTCAGTATTGAAAACAGTTGTTTCAATCAGTACATCAGTTGTTCAGTACAGTAAACAGTCATATGTGGTACATCCATTAGCATAACAGTACAATAAACAATAGGTCTAAAAAGACCGAACAGTCAATGATGGCCATCAATCAGTAAACAGTAGTGGTTCCAACAAGGGAACTGACAGAGATCTCTGTAACAGTAACAGTAAGCAATAGTTGCTAAGGATGCCACAATACAGTTCAGAATATAGGACATACATTCATTCAGTTAATAGTAACCATTCAGAAAATAGTTCAGTTCAATTGTTCAGAAGATAATCATTTTTGAACATATCTTTACACAATTGTTACTCACAGAGTTCTGGGCTACAGTAAAAACTAGAGCGCGTCTCCAGTCGCCAATCCTACACAGTTTACAGAATGAACACACACTAAGCTACACAGTTGGGAAAGATAATAACTTAATCCCTAATTTGCCTCGGTGTGTTCTACATCTATATCCTCATTAAGATGTCTTAAACTAGGCCTAAGAATGCTTAGGATGGGATGAGGATGCAAAGATGCATTCAGAAAACATTTTTAGAATTTTCAGAAAACAGGGGTCTCGCTCGAGCGTGGCTTTCTACGCTCGAGCGGACATGCTGACAAAAGGGCTCCGCTCGAGCGTGACTTCCGTCGCTCGAGCGGGCATCAAGCTACAGTGAAAATACTGGATGCTCAAAATCTACGCTCGACGGGCGCGCGACCCTCGCTCGAGCGTGAGACACAAGTCCTCGCTCGAGCGTAGATTCCCTCGCTCGAGCGGACTGCAAGCCCATGCACAGTACTGGATGCACGCATTTCACGCTCGAGCGTCACTTTCCTCGCTCGAGCGGAAGGCATGATCACAGAGTGTACGCTCGAGCGTGGACTTCCTCGCTCGAGCGTGGGTCTAAAATCTGGAAATCCTAGATTTGAACCCCAAGCTCAAAACCAAGTTTAAATGCATCAAATTCGATTCTCTTGGGCTAATTTTCTGGAAAACACTTCAAAACTCATAATATTACATGTTTCAAAGATCAATTTGGTAAATAAAAGCCCAAGGGTGTTTCAATTAAATTCAATTTCAAACCAAATTTCATGAACATGAAGAACATGCAAACATACATGAATTTAAACCATTTAAAAGCTTCAATGCTTGCTCAAATGAGCTAATTCCTTCCAAAACATGATGAAATCATGGTCTACTCTTAAAACATGGACATGCATGTGAGGAATTATGGACTACAACCTCAAAACTTCAATATCTATACATGCATGCAACAATTAAGCTTCAATTCAACAATTAGGAGCCATAACTTGGCTCAAGACTTCAACTTTGCTCTAAACCATGCAAGAATCAACTCAAGATATAAACAAGAAGATAATGAATCTACCTTAAGTCTTGTAGTTCAAGAAGGGAGCTCAAATATGCAATCTCTTCTACAATATCTTCAATTTTTCAAGCAATACAAGATGAAACAAGTTGAAATCACTCTTTTCCTCTCACTCTCTCTCACTAGTCGGCAATCACAAGGAACTTGGCTGAAGAAATGTTTTGTTTACATATGTAACAAGGCTCAAGTATGTTGGCTAAGTGGCCCACTTAGTGGCTTTATGGTAAATAAAGCCAACTCATGTATTATATACTATTTAATCCAATTTAATCATACCAAATCAGTTTTCAATTAAATATACCATAAAATCATATAAATTCCAATGATCTCAAAACATCAATCAATTTTAGATTCGGCCACCGATAAGGCCTTCAATTAGCAGTTTAAACGTAAAAACATGAACAGATCAATTAACAATCAACAGATCGAAGATGCATTTAAACAGATATAGTCAATCAATCAGTTTCGGATTTCAGTCAGTCAATTCAGTATTTCAATCAATTCAATTACTTATCATAATCAGTTCCAGTTTAACGGTAATCAGTAATCAATCGGTAAACAGTGACGAGGGTTGTTACATTTTGTAATAAACTTTTTTTATTCACGTAATGAATAACAAATAGTGTTTTTCTTTCCTACATTGTAAAATCAACCAGTCACAATGTTCGATACAATCTGTGAGTTAGATTATGCATTGGAAAAATTATTTGTACAAAATTTAATAAACAGAACTTCATAAATATCTAACAAATCCTTCATTTCAATAAAATTAATAAAAATTAAACAATTACAAAATAATTTGTCTTTATCAATTAATACAAAAAATTAAATTAATGTTTTGAAATTAAATAAAACAATGCACAAATTAATAATAATTATTTTTTCTTAAATGAAAACGAAAACAAAAAGTGAACATAAACTTGTGTACATAAAATAACAAAGAACAACAAATTGTAAATGAATGTCACCGAATTAATAACAAAACCTTGAAATTGTTTACAATTTAACAAAAAATCAAAAACACGTATATGTCACGTACAAATTTTTTACATAAAATTTAAATTAATAAGGTGTAATTATTTTACTAATTCCAGTCATTATAACACCTTTATTACATAATTCCGCCCACCAGCCACCACCAGCGACCACCCACCTGCCACTACCACCACCACCCACCACCCACCACCACCACCCACCTGCCACCCACCACAACCCAATACGAAGACATTTAAGTTAATAAGAACATAAAATTGCATATTACACATTGCATAATGACTGAAATTAATAAAATAATTACACATTTAAAACCATTACTCAGTACGATATTGACTTGCCTTGTTGACATCCCTTTTCTATCCGTGGCCAACATGATTTTGCCACATAGCAGTAGCAATTGCATCCCGAACATTCGATTGATACGTTAACCCATGTTGTGACATGTCAACATAGTCAGCTTGGTCTCCAACAAGCCCGTCTGCTTCTGCTTCTGCGGCCATTTCATTATCAACTTCCATAAAGAATGGGTCCATATCTGCATGTAAACGGATCCAATTGTGCACTACACAACATGCAATCACGAGAGGCCCTTGTCTTGTAGACTTGTAATTTGGCATGGACCACAATATTGGGAAGCGCTTCTTCAGAACACCAAATGTTCTTTCTATGACATTGCGTAACGACGAATGTCGATGGTTAAACAATTCCTTTGGTCCTGAATAATGACGGCCACAAAACTTTTGCAAGCGATATCGTTGAGACCGAAATGGGGCAAGAAATCCAAGCATGTTTGTGAAACCAACATCAACTAAATAGTACTTACCTACATGTAAATAATGAATATACAATTCTGTCAATTGATATGTGCAAAAAAAAAAAAAAAGGAAAAAGTGTACCGTATGTTATTTGGGGACAGTCATCATTGGGTGGGTGTGGGAACTGTAGATCAGCTCGTGTAATAGAGTCAACCAAAATAGCGTTGTCGTGAGCGCTACCTTCCCATCCAGAATTAATAAATGTGAACAACATATCGAAGTCGCAAGCTGCGAGTACGTTTTGCGATACCGTTGATTTCCGACCGCGGAATGTATTTTGTCTTGAAGCAGGGACCTATGCATCGACCAATGTGCCATCGATAGCACCGACACAATCCTAATTGACAGATATTTGTTTGACATTAAAAGCGAAACAAACTTGGATATTACTTTTATAATTAAAAAGAAAATAATATTTATTAACCCTTATTGATATGTCCAACTTACAGGATAGTCATATTGTTCATGCCTTGAATGAGGGAAAAAACCTCCTGTCATTTAAAATTTTTGCTGGTATGTCGTCTTGGTTACGTGGCCTGATAACCGTTGATGCAAGCTTGCACAATGCCCGCATAATAATTTTTATGTGCCGACAAATTGTTTCCATGGAGTGCTGAAATCTATCTGCCAATAGTCGATGGCGATCATTTTGTGCAAAAGTGTATAAAAAAATTTCAAGTGATTCCTCGACACTTATATACATATGCTCAATATCGATAAAGCCATTTTGGAGTAAAGTGTCTTTCAATAAAATGAATGTTTGTGCATCCATTCGCATAATGTTCATCATTGTTTCTGGATGGCCATTTAATAGGCCGAAGATGTAATCATCACCTTTGAATGGACACGTTCGCTGCGGTCGGCGACTACTTGACGCGTTGATTTGGTCATGCATGAAAGCAATAATCAAAAAATCCATAAAATCATCAATAACCTCATCCTCTTCTGATGAGATCTCCATTGTATTATTTTCTCTGTCGGATGACATATGGTTTTGTCTACATCATAGTAAAAGCATAATTATAAAATATGTTATTCATGCTGTAACACATACTATTAATGGTGAAACAGAATTAAAAAGGAAGTATATGAATAGTCAGCCGTAGTTATTTTTCAGTGTACAATAAAATTCATAGAAGGACAAAATTTATTTAATACGTGGTCATATTGTAATAACACAACATAATAGATAAGAAAACATAAATTACTTAAAAGTTCAACAAAAAAAAAAAAACATACGAAGATAGGAAAGGAAAGAGGATATCATGGAATGAAAAAAAAAATAAAAACCAAGTAAGGAATAATGAAATCATCAAACAGTTCAGACAAGGAGATTTGATAACACAAGCAAAACAGAACTTCTGACTTCACTGCAAAGCGAGGATCATGGCTAGGCGCAAATGGGTAGGAGTGCGCATAAAAAACCTTCGCAATTCCTTATCCTTGAACAGTGTCAATGCCTTAACGTACTACAACGGTGGTATGTCCCCAAGCTCTAGTAATGCATCTTGACATGCATCAAGGGAGTAATCATCACCACCTGCACTTACAGCCTCTGTCTCATTTTCTCGTGCACGTGAATGTCCTGTTTTTGCTTGTACATAGGATGTGAAAGTTGCGCACACATCATCAAACTCACTTGACCGTGACTTTTTGGAACGACCACTGTCAGTCTGGCTGGTTGTAGGGCCCCTCTTGTGACTTTTGCCCTTTGCTGGATCCATGTATTCATCGCCGAATAAGTCAACAGGAATGGCCTCAGCAGCATTACTCCCACCAGCATTACTCCCACCAACATCAGGGTTCCAAAATTTATTTAACATGTCATCTTCTTCTTCTGAGTCAAGGGCTCCTTGTGTGGATGCACGAGATAAGGCCCCTGTGGCACAACAATTTTCAACAATTTCTGCCATTTCTTGAAAATATTCAAATCCTTTTGTCCTAAACTTCTTCACATTTCAGTTGGTCTACAACAAATACAAATAAAGAATTAAGCACTGTATGTATCATGAAATGTTTAAATTAAAATTATTTAACAGTACAGATTAATGAAAAACCTTATCCCAAAATTCATCAGGTGCAACAACAGTGCCTACAATTGGATCTCATCCCAGACCAGTCTGTGCCTGGAGTCGCTTAAATGTCTGATAATCAGCTTTCAATCGTTGATATTTTTGGCGCACCTGCTTTCCTGTATACCGAAATCCATACATATTGTGCAACTGATTTGCATAATGATTCCAATGCCTAATTGTCCACGAAGTAGTACGGCCCGTTGTTTGATTTTTTCTAACCTCATCTCTCAACATATTTATTAATTTCGTTTCAATTCTGGGCATCCACATTTTTGTTTCTTGGTTGTCATCGGAATTATTTTCATCCATCTATAAACATACAAATTATATTTAAACTAGTCTGGGGTAGATATATAAGACAAACAGAGCATAACAGAGCAAAATGGTTTCAAAGAGAACATAGATAAAAAAAAAAAAGCAGATGATATTATTTCAAGGAAAAAAATAGCGTAACAGATTACTTTAATTTAAATAGCAGAAATATAACCATAACTAATAAAAAAAATCAGGTAACATTATCTTTGAATGGTAGAAAAAAAACCAGTAAAAGAAGAAGTAAGGAAAACTAATAAAAGAAGAAGTAACGAAGAGGGAAAACGGAGGATGGGTAGGTTGACCGGCCGGATGACCCGGGGGACGATCGGTCGGGTGTCCCAGGTATTGCCGGCTCAAGTTCTTCTCAAGTTCTTTTCGTGCAAAGGTTTAAACAGTTCAAAATTTAAAATACCAACCGATCTGAAATGAAAAATACGCGTCTACAAATTCTGAGAAACCATTTAAGAACTGATTTTAACTTCTCTGAAATTATTTATACATAACAGATGAAGATTGATTTACCAGCTTACTGCTATTTTTCTTGGCAAAAGGGTGACACAGTTCAGGAAAATACAAAACATCTTAAAGTAAAAAAATAGTCGCCTACACTTCTCACAAAAGATTTGAGAACTGATTTCGACTCGTCTGAAATCATTTGCACATCACAGATGAAGGATATATTTACCAGATTAGTGGGAATTGAATAATTATCGCCGGTGATGGAATGTGTATACTGACTTAATGTGCCACTCTTTGCTCGTCGGATTCGACAATAGATTTGATAAATTTGACCTGAAAAAAAAAAATGAAATTATGGATGAATTTTTCAAATCATTTCCCTATAACAAAATATGTAAATAAATTTGTGAGTTATTTCACCTCGCACTCGTCGTTGTTTGGTTGCCCGTAATAAGAATCTTCCGCAACGCACAAATCGTAAGTCAGTCGATTTATGAAAGATGATACCAGTACAGAGCGGGTTGGGTGGATTCATTATTTATAAAATGAGTCTTCTCTGTGAAGCCCACCCGTGATGAATCTGAAGTACTGATGAATCTGAAGTAGTGATGTTTGATACAGAGAAGTCTACCCGTGATGAATCTGAAGTACTGATGTTTGATACAGAGATGAGGTTCACGTGAAAATTTCAGAGACGATGGAGAAGGACATGGAAGGACATGGAAGCTTTTCAGATCAAAAGAGAAAGAAGGCAGAAACGTTGAAAGTAGAGATACAAGCTGCCAAACAGGTTTTTAAACTGTAATTTGAATTCACACGCGGAATTGTATTTTGAATGTCCTATCCAAACGTGAAGCGCGAATTCACTTGTTAAAAGTTAATTTAAAAATACAAACAAATAGAGCCTTAAATTCCTATTTAATGCGTACAGTTTTTGCCATATATCAAAACCCCATAATACTATTTAGCAGTCACCAAGGACCCCAACAAAAGGACAAGTCCACAAATATCCAAGATATTGGCACTTATTTGATTAAATTCTAATGGGATCGTTCACTAATTTAAACATTACAGAATTTTTAATCGATTCTAAACCTTGAACCATACAAATTCCTCCATCATCAACGACAAAACATGTTATATCAAATGGGGCAATCCAGGGGCTTTCAAAAATCACTTGCATCTTATCAGTCAATAGTTAGCCAAAATTGAATAATGAAAGTAAAACAATAAAAAAAAAAATATTTGTCCTACTAAAAATATGTCATCTTTTGGAGCATATAGAAGAAAGAGAGAATCAAATATACATCCTTTTTTTTAATTGCTTCCACAGTCTCCATTTTCAATATAGTGAAAGCTGTGAATTACCATTGATCTATTAGTTTAGTGGTAAGGAGCTTATCTATCTCGTTCAACGTCTCGGTTCAAGTCTCTCTCATAGCAGGTTACTGGGATTATACCTACTTTTTAATGTCAAGAGTATGCTGGAATATTAACTTCAACCCCGACGTAGGTGCGATGTTGGTTTCGGAAGATGTTTGTGGATATTAACGGGCAATACTTCTTGCCGGATGTATGAAGTAGCCTATCAACATATTAATTTTTATGAATAAAAAAGAAAGCTGTGAATTGTAAATAAATAATTATAAATTTAACTAAAAATTCTAAGTATACAAAAGATTTTCATAAAACAAAATACAAATATAAGATAAAAAATAAGCTTCAGAAGAAACCCCACTTATGTGATTCTTACACATTTATTTTCTATTTATATCTTATTTTGTGAAATTTTCTATCTTATTCTCTATCACTTATAACTAATAAATTCAAAGTTTCACATAAGTAGTAATGAGATCCAGGATCCCAACAATTAAAAAAGTAACTATTTAATTTGTTATTAAAATCAAATAATAAGATTTTTTTTTTTACCCCCCTCAAAGTTTTTACTTGAAATTGGAAAGGCGTCAAGGAGAGGCAAAGGGAGAAAGGGGATTGGTCCCAACTACTTTCTACAATTGCACCGTAGAGAGTAGCATTAGCATGCATGTGCCATCATTACAGAACAGAACTTGTCGAATCATTTGATCTTGTCCCGAATTCAAATCCCTCAAACAGTTGAGTTTTTTTTTATCTTATTAGGCTCCGTTTGGAAAAAGAAAGTTGAGTTTTTTTTTTACTAAAATAGTTACAAAAAAATAAAATAGATTTTTAAGCTAATAAGATAAAATATCACATTCAATCCATAATTATTATATTTTTTCTTTCAAAAAAAACTAAAAAAGTTAAAAGCCATTTCCAAACGAGACTAAAGCCCCACATTAAAATAACTAAAAAAAACTAAAAAATTAAAAAGCCAACTCACTTTCCAAACGAACCTTAAAAAATTTTCGAATAGCTTTCCCACTTTAATTTCAAGGTTTACCCACTCAGTGTTCTAAGCATTTATTGATATATTAATTAATATATATTATAATATTATCATTTTAAAATCATAATCTTATTTATTATTTAAATGATAAAATTATACTATATCATCTATTAATACATGTACGGGGAGCAAATATTCCGGCAAGCCCGTACTCCTTTCTTCCAAGCTCCGTTTCTGTCCGATCACCTGAAAGCACAACGGCGGTGAGCTACCCGGCGGTGTGTGGCCGGAAAACCCCTCCGACGATCAAGTTAGCACACACATTGGGATAGAGAGAGAGGGAGGAGAGTGTTAGAGTGTAGGAATGCCTTACAAAAAATGTTCGTCCTCCAGTGTGGGGGGCGCAGACATGCCTATATACCCTCTGCGCCCCATATCCACTCCCAGTCATCTCCTGACACGTGGCTCTGCTATCCCATCTGTCAGCGTAAACCTTACTGAACATCACCTAGTCTCAACTGCCAGCCTTCTCTGTTGGAGCTCGGCAGCCGAGCTACTCTATCCGTGGCCGGGCTGTGCTTCATATCCAAGCACTCCACTGGCTAAGCTCAGGGAGAACCGGGCTAGATAACATCTCGGCAAGCTGAGCCCGGGACATCTCCTGTGTTCTATCTTCCGGCCGAACAAACGGTTACCTCGGCTGACCACGCCTTCTCGGGCGCCGGTCACTTTACTTGACCCACTTCATCATCGCCAGAACACGCTGTTCGGTCCAACCGACCACTTCCCTACCGAGCAGTTTTCCTTCCGGGCTGGGCGGCGCATTCTTGGCCCAACACCTGCCCGACCCAAATGCTAGCAGCCTGATACTAAATGGATCGCAAGTCATCTCGGCCCAATGATCCACTCGACTGCCAATCTTCTCGGTCTTTACCTCGGCCCACTTCAAGATCATAAATATCCCTCTCAATACATTAATTAATCTATCAATTAGTGCATATAATATTATTATGTTCCTAATTCAAATCCCTTCAAATATATTTAAAAAATCTCCGAATAGGTTTGCCACTTTAATTCCAAGGTTTACGGGTGTGTTTGGTTTGTATTTTAAAATATATTTTGAGAAGAAAATTTTCAAAAATATGTTTGGTTACAAATTTTCTCAAAAAAATTTCAAAATTACTTTACGCTCTATTACACATCAATCAATCATTTTTTCTCTATTTTCTCTCATTCTCAATCACTTTTTCTCTTATACATATGTACTCAATTACAACAAAATATCTAATCATCCCAAACTCCCAAACTTCAAAATTATTTTCAAAATATACAACCAAACAAATCAAAAAAATTTCTAAACTCTCTTTCCCAAAATTTTTCTTAAAAATTTATCTCAAAATGCAAGTGTTTCAAAATTAATTCAATTTTTTTATCAAAAATATAATAAAATTATAAATATATCTTCTGAAATTTATTTGAAATATAAATTATTTTTTATGATTTGAAATATTATAAATACACCTTTGTTAAAAAAATTATTTAAAAAATAAAATTACTAGCTGTTCTCTTACAAAATAATAAATTATTTGAATTATTAATTGAAATATATTTTTGACATCATTAAAAATTATAAATTAACTTAATAATTTATTAATAAATGAATAATTTGTTATGAAATTAGAAATATACACGAGTCTAAACATGCAAATAAACACATACAATGCAAACCTAGGTCCGGTTTAATGGCTACTAATATGATTTAATACAAACAAAGCAACTAACAAAATAAAAAATAAAAATATGCTGAAACTAGATGATGATCAAACCGGGCTATATGTATGAATATTACATGATTAAACTAACTTAAACATACTGTTTAAATAATATAAACAAAACATGCGAAATAAAGTGAAAAATCAAAGAAATAGTTAACTTAGATAAACATGCATGCAACATATCATCCCAACCCTGATTATATTATGAAAAATAAAGTAGAAGTAACTGAAAATTGAAAGAAAAAAAGAGCTTACTTGTTGGTTTTTAATAAACCGAAAAAAGTGAAGAAAAGTCGAGTTTTCTTACTTGATTGCCTTCCTTAGGTTCTGGTTACGATTATGTTCAAGTTCTTTAAGTCTTATATGAATTTTTAGTTGTTAAAGTTGGTGTGAGAAGGTGTATTTTCAGAGCCTAGGGTTTGAGAGGAGGAAGTCAGGAATTTTATAATTTTACTTAAAAAGTCTAATCCCTTGAAAGAGGGGGTAAGGATTGTATTTGTAGGCTTAAAGAACTTGGAAAACAAGCCAAAGGGGCATCCTAGGATGAGCATCGCTTCCCCTTGCGCTGCCCTACAAAATTGTACTTAAAATCTAAATTTTGGACGTCAGGAGAAGGTGTGGTTGCACATCGTTGCGACACTTTCATATGTTGGGCATATCGCTCATCTAACATCAGATTGGGGTGAATCAAGTGGCATTGAAAAACTAATTCAAAGGGTTACAATTTTGTGTTAAATTTATTTTTTTTCAAATTTCAACTTTTTTTAGGTAAAAATAAACCCTCAAGACGAACCAACAAACGGTAATTTTGACAAAAAAATAATTTTTGACACGAAAATGATAATACAGTAGCTCTAACAATTTCACACATTTTCATGCATTTCAAGCGTCTAAGTCTTAATGGTTGGTCAACATGGAATGTCTATAGATGGAATATAATTTTCAGAATCAAAGAGGGCGATTCGTTTTTTAAGTAAGTCTCAAAGAGTGTATTTATAATTTACTTAAAAAAAATTTAAGAGATTGTTTGAGATATTCTAAATAAGATATATATATATATATATATATTAATTTTTGTCTTTTTTGATTTTTTTTTTAATTTTTCTATTTGCCTCATTGAATAGAATCTAAAAATCTAAAACTTTTTAATTTTATTTAAAAAAAATCACTATATATAAAAATAAAATCACCAAAAAAAGCAAACTCTAAACCCCCACTAAAAAGTTAACTCTAAAGCCTCAACAGATAAATTGAAATATATGCACATTTCTTAGATTAGTTGTAGAGTTGGAAAAAATATAAATTGTAACGGTGACATTCTCATACATGATGTAACTGATCAATAAAAAATTATAAAAATACTAAGTTGGCAAGTTTTGTTTTTCCACTATAATATTTACTTCTAGAGTTGCACTTAAGGAGTGGTTTGATAATGTTGTTGTTGTTGTTGTTTTTTTTTTTTTTTTTTTCTTTTTTTTTTAAAATTTTTATATTTCAAAAATTGAAAATGAAAATTTTAAAATTTCTACAAACAAAAGTGTTATTTTATTTTAAAAATAAATGTTCACTATCTCTTCCATTCTCATCACCTTTGGCCATCAACAGTAATGATAGACCAGTGGCGGCTCTAGAATTTTTTTAGATGTGATCGCTCAAAAAATTTAAGTTCTACAAATTTCTTAAAAAAAAAGAATTAGAAATTTATACTAATTAATATTTTAATTTGGCTAGGGCTTGTCTCCAGTCCACCATCTAAACTGGAGGGTCCAGTCTGGCCCATTAAGCTCACTTTTTGGTCTATTTTTGATAATTCGAACCGTTCACAATTTAGGATTTGTTAAGTACATTATCCTTGTAAAAAATCACATTGATCGGATAACGGATACTATGTATTCGAATCACTTTTTTATGAACCGTTAATTTTCTGACCGTCCATTTTTTTATAGACAAAAGTGATTCGAATACATAATATCCATTATTCGATCGACATGATTTTTTATAAGAATAATGTATTCAACAAATCTTAAAATATAAATAATTTTGATTATCGAAAATGGGCCCAAAAATGGGCCCAATAAGCTGAACTAGACCGAACTATTTCAAATATGAACTGGAGACAATCTGGATCCTTTGATTTTTCTCAACTTTATCTTACAAATAAAAAAATACATAAATTTTTACAATTGCATTCGACCAATTGTGTTTTTTTTTGAATCGGTCTCATCGTCAATATTGTCTTTTTTATTTTATTTTATTTTAAAAGCAGTCATTCAACAATTCTGCAATTGATATCCCATTCGGTTTTGTGTGCTAAGAAGAGAAATGTAATAGGGAGAGAAGGTTCCTCAGGAAAATATTAAAAATTTCAAAAAAAGCTCTTCAAATGAAATATTATAGGTATCAATTTTTAATTTATTATATATTTAAATACATAGGTCCAACGCTCAACTCCTTTACCACATTATCATGAGTGAATTTATAAATATAAAATTTAAAGGGTGTGCTTGGTTTGTGTTTATAGAGTAGTTTTTGAGATAAAAAGTACGAAAACTTGTTTTGTTTGCCTTTTTTTTAAAGGGCAATGCTACTGACCCCCAGTATGGAGACTCCCATTGACGTGTCGACACGTGATTGGCTAAAATCCAAAAAAAAAAAAAAATTTTTTTTTTTCCACCAATCAGGGAAGACCCCCAGCACCCCCAGCTGGGGGTCTAAAGTCATTTTTGTTTTTTAAAATAGTTTTGAAAAATTGTTTTGGGGAGAGAGTTTTAAAAAAAGTGATTGATTTGATGTGTATGAGAGAGAGAGTGTGTGATTTTGGAAAGTAGGTAACCAAACAAAATTTTGAGATTTTTTTTGAAAAAATTTGTTTGGTTTAATTACTCTTAAAAATTTGTTTGTAGAGAATTTTTTCCAAAATTTTTTCTGAGAAACAAACCAAACAAGGCCAAAATCTCTTACATTTCTCAAGTTCCTAAGAGGGTCACTTTGGTTTTCTAATAATATCAATTGATTATCAAACAATTTTTTCGCCATAATTTTTTTTTTTTCAATACTTCTTGACAACTTGATGGGTTAATGGGATAATTATTTTCAAATTATATAGATTCACCTCCTTTAAGTTTTAATGAAGATTAAATTGTTGCGCCACCCACACTTTTATATCTATAAAATATGAGGTTTAAAATACAAAATTTAGACAAAATATAACAAAAATTATTGATTCCTCATAAGTAGTGTCAATAAATTATCTTATAATTACTATCTTTTATAACTTAAAATGAATAAAAAAAACTATTTATATATATTTTTCATGTTACTTTTTACCTCTTATATCGGTGGCCCTAATTAGTTGACCTATAGCACTCTTTTGGTAATCTCCAAAGGATTGGTCTTTCTTCCCGTCCGTGATCGAATTGAAAAGTATTATTGAGTCCGTGAGGTTCACCATGGGTCCTGTTTTGATAATTTAAACTATTTAATATGTAGAACTCGTTGAGTACTATATGCCTGTAAAAAATCACGTTGATCGGATATCAATAGCTATGTTATCGGATTAAATTTCTGTCAACTGTTTATTTTTTCACCGTACATTTTTTTTTTATACAAAACTGATTTAATCATATAGTTATCGATATCTGATCAACGTAATGTTTTACAAGCATATAGTACTCGAGGAGTTTTACATATTCAACGATTCAAATTATCGAAATAGGACCCGTGATGGATTTCTATGGACTCAACAATACTTTCCAATCTGATCACGGACTGAATGGAAACAGCCGCATCTCGAAATATCCTCCTATGAGTTTGGATGATTCTGTGGAGTTGAGATCCTCTCCTTAAACTCTCTCCTAACCTCCTTACTTGCAATGGTGGAGATGCACTTTGAGTAGATTTAACAGTTTAAATTTAACTATTAAAAAATAAAAAAATAATAAAATAAATTCAAATTTATTTTTCTCTCCTAAATTTAAACCGGTAGATTAATTTAAGGTGCATCTCTACCATTATAATAGGAAGATAAGGAGTGAGTCCAAGGATCTCAACTCGATTTTGTGACCACCCTTTGGCAACTTCCGATAACTCTTCAACCATCTCTATAGTTAGCTATCACATCCGATCAACTTACCTTTCCGTCAAGGACAAACAAAAAAAACAAAAACAAAAAACAACTAATGTTGGTGTGACCCTTTGGTGGAATGTAGGACCCGTTGACCGCAATTAGTGGACCAAATAGGCAAAAGCAAAGTGATGAGCATAATTATTAGACCTCAATTTTATAAAAATTAAAATATAAATTAAAAGTTTTGGTACAGCAATTACAATGACAAAGACTAGTCAGAAAAAAACACTGATCATATTCCCCCAGTCTCTTGCTTAAGTTTGTCATTGAGAGGAAGTCAGTCCTAATATAAAAATTTGAAAAAAATAAAATATAATAAAAAAGTTATACTAGAGACTAGAGAGTATCATACAGCTCAGTGATACTATTATTAACATTTGCTATTCCATTTTAATTTTTTAAGATATAAACACTCTCTATTATTATTCAGTATATCTCTTCTCTCCCTTTTCACTGCAGTGGTCATGGTGGTGAATACTTCACTCCAATATTTTTTTATTTTTATTTATTTATTTATTTATTTTTTAGAACTTCACTTCACTTCAATTTTTTTTTTTTTTTTTGAACACAACTTCACTTGAACTTTGAATTTGAAGATTTGGGTAAATTACACTTTTTACCATTGAACTTTCATTCAAACATCATTTTGTCCCTCATCTTTTAGTTGCAATAATTAAATTCTCATACTTTCATTTGTATATTAATGTAATTCCCTCATCACTTGCTATTAAGAATTTGAACAAAAAGTGCTCAAATGAGGATTACATGAGCATGTTTTAGGGACGTAAGAGGAAAAAATTGACATACAAAATTATACTCACCGTCTAACTTTTAATTAAATTTCATTTTGATCTCTCAAGTTTCAACCTTTACTTAAATTTTAAACAGTAAAGTGATGATATGACTATATTGAAATATAGTTGAAGTCTAAGATTTAATTATTACAAATAAAAGATAAGAGACTAAAATAAGGGCGATGCTTCCGACCCCCAGTGACACCCCAGTGACGTGTCAGCCTCTCATTGGCTGAAAAAAAAAAAAAAAAGAAGAAGAAAAACAGTTTTTTTGGGCCAATCACAGCCGATCCCCAGCACCCCCACTGGGGGTCCGAAGCATTTTCCCTAAAATAAAATGTAAGTGAAAATTCAAAGATGAAAAGTGTAATTTAACCTTCCAGTTTTTAAGTCATACACCCAGTTACTAACATTAGGGTTTAGTGTAAGGAAATGCCAGTCCAATTTTGACTAATCCAACCTCGTTTTGTTAAACTGTGGTCCAGAGTCATGTTTTTAAAACAATAATTCAAACTCTAAATTGTAATTGACTTTAGATACCTTTTTTTATTTTGAATATCGTTTGATGTCTTACTAAGGGATTGTTTGGAATTGATTTTTTCCATTTTTAATGGACTTTTTTTTTAAAAAAAATAAAAAATTTAGACTTTTAAAATCTACTTGACTAGACAAATCAAAAAAATAAAAAAAGTCACTAAGGACAAAAGAAAAGAAAAGAAAAGTAAAAGACAGTTAAACTATATTTGTTTTTAGTGAACTTTTTTAAAATTATTAATTAATTAATTAATTATTTTTTTTACTTTTTAGATTCTTATACATTAGATAGACGAATTATAAAAGTAAATTTTTTTACACAAATTGAAAAAAGAAAAAGAAATAGAAAAGAAGCTAAAGATAAAAAAAAAGTTTTTTTAAAAAAATGTGACTTTTCAAATGATTCCCAAACGAAGCCTAATACATTAGTACAATATACTTGCGACACAAGATATCCAAAAGCCATACATTTTGCTTTCAAATCGGTTAAATGTCCCGGCCATTATTCAGCCCATGGCAACTTCTTTTGACCATCAGCTCAATGCAAATGAGTGTTTAGACTATCAAACTTGTTTGGTACATTTTTTTACAACTTACAAGTTGATAATCAAAAAATATAATACCATTTTTTTTTAAAATTTATATAAATTATTTTTATCTTATAAGTTGAAAACAAAAATTCTACCAAACAGTTTAGCACAAATTTAAAAAAAGAAAAAGAAAAAACAACTTCATAAGTTACACTAAATAGGACCTAAGGGCATGTTTGATTAGGTGGATTAGAGCATGAGATTGAGATTGTTAATCCGTAAGTCCAATTATCCTATGTTTGTTTTAACATTTTGGTTTAGGATTATTAACCCAATGGATAATTAATCCAACAAATTTGTAGGATTATTAGTAATGTGGTAGGGGTGGGATTATTAATTCAATGGATATTAATCCAATTGGATAGTGAATACTACACTAATTTAATAGGATTATTAATACTTCACTATTAATCTTGTGAATCAAACATGTCCTAAAAGTACTTCCTATTTTCTATTATTGCTCTCGTTTAACATGTTAGGTTAGGAGGCTAAAAAAAAAAAAAAGTTAAAAAATCAATAAGACAAAATGTCACATCCAAACCATAATTATTTTATTTTTTTTATCACAAAAGTCAAAAAAAAAAAAAATCAAAAAGTTCAACTCAAACAAGGCTTTTTAGCCCAGGTTAAAATAGCTAACAAGCTAAAAAGTCAACCCACTTCCCAAACGAAGCCATTATCAAGTATTTACTAGTAAATATAATCCTCATCAGAATTATAAAAATAAAAATCTATACTATTAAGTGTACAACTCAATTTGGTAGGAACTTTGACACTTTTTTATTTTCCATTCCCAGATTGTTTCTATACAACTGATTGAGATTTTAATTCATTGTACACTCAATTTGATGTGAACTTTGTCCCGCCTTTTTTTCATTCCCAGATTGCCTCTATACAATTGCTTGAGATTTTACTTCCAAATTTCAAAATTTTAAATTTTGATGACGTTTTCAGTTTTCTTCATCCTCCACCTAAATTTTTTTGTCAAACCCAAAAAAGATCCTCCACCTGTCCTTCAAAAGGTTGATAAATGAATTTTGGTCGGTCCATCTCCAGTCAAAACCTAATAAGCTATTGGTTGGATTGGATTGGGGCCTCAAGCCTTGATTCTGATTGGACTACACCTAGACCAAACATCCGCTAAGCATACTGGGTTAAAATTTGAGAGAACCCGCCCAACAGACAGCCCTAAGCATGGAGTCCGATTTTGTTCATATACTAGACAAGGCGTTCAACAAAACATGTACTTTGATTGGCCTACAAATTTAGGTAGATCAATACACTTTTTGGATATACAGCACATAAATTTCAACTAGTTCACACATTGTGCAAACGTCTGAACAAATTCATTTTCTTAAGCATGATATAACATTTATCCTGCTACATGTCTTCATTAGTTTTGGCTATTGTCAAGGAGTACAAGGGCTCAAAGTCTAGCAAGCAAGCTTGAGCATAAGTACAGAGGCAATGAATCAATGATATAACTTCAAGCCTTCACATGTAAAGAAAGAGAGCTTCAATTTCAAGCCAATGCATAATGCCTCCTAGTATCTAAGCTCATCAGAACATCATACATCCATGAAGGTAAGAAAACGAAAATGTGATGACATCTTGTGTATCGGGTACAACACAAATGTGAGTCCACATGAATGTGTTACACAACCAAGGCTTACCTGTTACGCATGATACATAGCCTAGGAAAATACATCTCAATTGTAGACAGTACTAACTTCAAATATGTCGAGAAACATAGCAGCATCCTCCTTATTTCTTCATTGCAATTAAGCAATTCCCATGTCAGACTTTCTGGGAAATAAGAACCTGTATAAAGGATCTTAGCATAGCATATGCAACTACTAGACTGCCACAGCATATCAAAAACTGGTTCAAGACGAATCTTAGTTCTCTCAACATGGTTATATATAGAGTTGCAAACGAGCCCAGCCGAACTGAGTTTTAGTATGTTTGGATTTATTTATTAAGATTTTAACGAGTTCGAATCGAACTCGAGTTCAATAAAAATTTAACGAACCAAGCTCGAGCCGAGTTGGCTTAGGCTTGACTCGAGCTCAAGCCTATTCACGAGTTTTAACGACTCCAAAAAATTATAAATTTATACTTACATATGAGATTAAAGTTATAATTGAAACTTTGATTATACAATTATATATACAATATATATAAACATACTAAAAGAAAAGTCAAAATTTTCCCAAAATAATAATATCTAATCACCATTATATATAAATGTATTATCTATAGTTAGTTATTATTCACATTTACATTTTTTAAATATATAAATAACATACTTATCATATTTTTATATTATTTAATATATAAATAGTATATTTATTTTATTATTTAAATAAATGTTAAACAAGTCAGAGTTGAACTAACTAGTTGAGTTTTAGTATATTTGGATTTATTTATTAATATTTTAACAAGTTGGATTTCGAACAAAATAAAAATTTAATGAATCGAGTTTGAACGAGCATTTACCAAGTCGAGCTTGAGTTTGTTCACGAACAACTCTATTTATTTACAATCTTAATTTTATGCTAAAAATTACAGACAAGCCAGTTCAAACCAAGGGAAAGAAAATAGAATACTGTCGACTTGCTGTTCAAAACTCCATACTGCAAATACAAAGTATGGAAAGGCATCGATAACCTCCACCAGGACCTACCCATCTTCCAGTTATGTTTCTGACTACCTCTACCATGTGGAAGAAAGGACAACTGCACAAATTAATTTCACCATTTAGGTCATACCTTATTTTTTGGTACCTAGGTTACCATAACAAAAGGAACACAGCCAGAGTGTAGGACATTGGAAATTCACCTATTCATCCAATTTTTTGTCACACCAGTTCCAAATCTGTCAAATATGACCTCAATCATGTGAACAAATATAATTAGGGTTAATTTCACTTTTAAACTATCACCGGTATTTTTATTTTTTTTCTAAACTATTAATTTCGTCTATTTAGTCTCTGAGTTTCTAATTTCTGTCCACGTGATCCAATTAGAAACGACTATACAAATCAGTAATCTTTAAATTCTAAATTGATTTGCAAAAAAATAATTTTATAATTTGAACTACTTAAATCATACAATCAAACACCCATTAAATTAGTTGGGTGTAATTTCTTCAAAATGATAAAAAAAAATGAGTGTTTTGCAGTATGATTTAAATTGCTCAAATTATGTAATAACTTTTTTTAAAAAAATAAAATTTAAATTAGGCTTCAAGGGTTATTTATTGATTTGTATATTCATCTCCAATTAGACCAAATGAACAGAAATTATAAACTTTAGGGACTCTCTCTCTCTCTCTCTCTCTCTCTCTCTATATATATATATATATACATATAAATACAAGTATAATCCTTTCCATTGGTTATCCAAGAAATTGGGTCCAAAATGATTTTCTCCTCACCTTATGTCCTTTACAGTCTTTGGCCAGACCCCCATGCAATGTTTTCCTAATTTTTATTTTTATTTTTATTGGCACCGGCTGTCCAGATCAAAGCCCAACTAATCCTTGAGGGTGCACAAGTCCTAGGCAAAGAGTTCTCTCAAGTGCACCATGATTAATTTAAGAATTTTCTCCTAGTCCAATGGCCTTAAGGAATTGTTAGCACTTAAGAGATTTTGATTTCTCAACCTTGAACAAAGCACACCCCAAGACCCAAGGCAATGTTTTCCTATTTATAACTTGTAAATTTGTCAAAACCAAAATTGTAACTCTATTCTCATTCATGACTTCTTATGGCTTCCCCTCCCCAATCTAGAACTTTATAAACTTGATAATCTAGTAGAATAAGTTAATCACTCACGACAGGAAATCACACCATGCTACATAATCCAACATTTATAATTCATCTGCCAACCATCAACAGGTTATTGCCTCCTCTTATATTGAATCAACAAAAAATCCAATCTTTAAGTCTGAAAGCTTGACCTTCCATCAAATCCATTTCTATAGTAACAATTAAATTCCTATGGAAAAAATCAAAAGAAAAAATCAAGAGCTGCCTCCCAGAGAAAGTCAAACTTAATTATTTTAGCAAAATAGTTGCTTTCTTTATAGTTCAACATCACTATCTAGGCCTTTCTCTAAGCTTATCCTTTAACCAAGGGTATACAAAGATTAAAAAAAATGAGGCGACCAAGAACTAAAATGCAGTAGAAAATACACTTAAATACATAAGATTAACTTCCAATAGATGACATTGGAAGTCCTCAAAACTATCACTTGAATTTCCAGGACAATTGATCAGAAAAAGGACAAGGAAACTATCAAGTCATATAGAAGGAAGTTACACATATGCTTAGATACATTGGCCATTGCATACAAAATCCACGATTCCAACATACCAGAAAAACCGTAAAAAGTCAAGTTACACAAGAATTTAACAAAGGGTCATGGCCCAATCAAAAATGAAAAAAAAAGGATAAGGCTAACAGCCCACTACGATGTCAATAAGGTGGAATAATGCCAAAATAGTCAAAATTTCAATGTATTTTTCACTCAAATAAAGGCTAATGACCACCCATTGGGGGTAATTAGCATTTCCTGTCGACAAACTCTTCGAAAGCAATATCAACCACCATTTTTTATTACCAAATATTGTGAAAAATTATATGTTCACTTCAAATAGTAAAAGATTAGCCAAATCACAATCAACGAGAATTCTGAACTAATTACAACCCTAAATCTCTAGATATCACTTTATCCACAGGTGACATAGTTACATGAACATATAACCAATAAAATTTGGACAGCATATGGAATGGAAATTCCGGAATGACTTCTTGTCACTTGTTCTCATATCATTCTCTTCATCTTCAACTGAAAACACGGTTTAGGTAAATTTCTAGTTTTTTAAAGGAAGAAGCTCTTCTTGTTTCAGTTTTTAAGATGGCATCTTGATTATTCTTTACAAAATGATGAAAGACTTTTCTGAATACATTATTTTTAAGTTATTGTTTTTTGAGCCGGACAAACAATTTGGGATGGGTTAGTAATAGATCTCAAAGACAAACCAACCATGTAACAAAGTAAGCTCAATCAATTATCCAATCACTGATGAATATTTGATCGGGTTACATATCAATACGCCGCCTACATTTCATTTTTCGAAAGAATGAGAATGAGGATGAGAACGGGGAAGGAAAACCTCTAAAAGCCATATTTTATCACATTGATTGAAGCATTTTATTTCAATTTCATCGCTCTCTCCAGAATGACACAGCCTAATTTTAATCCCAATCACTCTCAAAGCCAATCAAATACTATCCATAGAGTTTAAGACAGCAAACAAAGCCTAATTTCCAAAATTTCATTTCAATTAATCCAATACTGAGACTAATTTATAATCCTTCTCAAAGAGATTAACAAAGTCAATACAGAACATTGGAATAAAACCCAATTAAACGCAACGCACACAACATCATTCACTCCAGAACCAAAGAGGGCCTAATTTTCAAAGTTTCATTGCAATTAATCCCACACTATGACTAGTATATCTATAATCATTCCTTCTCAAAGAGATTGTCAAAATCGATGAAATCAAACCCTATTCATAAAAGTAGTTGAAGACTGAAAGCCCTAACTTATCAGTAGTACTCGAACACTCACTTACAACATCCCGATTCGATGGTTGAATCAATCAATCGTCGGCGAAGAGAATGCGAAGCCTGGAAGCGAAGAGACCGGAGGGTTCGAGAGAGGCTTCGGCGAGGAGGCTGCTCTTGATTTGATTCATGCGATCGGAGAGAGCTTGTTGCTCTTCTCTTAGGGCAGAGGTGTCCTCGAGGAGGTCGTTGATGCGGTACTTCTGACCCAATGATCGGACGCTCAGGAGTAGAATTCCAGTCATGGCAAGGAACTGTATGAAGCTGTCTTTTCTCTTCAATGCATTTGCCAGAAGCCCTAATGATTTTCTAGGGTTTTGGACTCCCGCGCCGGAGCCTGGTGGTGCGGCAGAACCCATTACTGAGACATTTGTGTGAGTGTGTGTGAAATTGATTACTAGCGAATATTTGCTGCTGTTTGTTTGTAGATTTGTTATAATTTAAAAAAGAATTAGGGATTGTTTGGATGATCTAAATAAGTAAGTGTATTTTTTGGTGATGTGATAGAAAAAATATAAAAAGATAAAAAGATGGATTATATAAGAGATGTCAAACCACCCCTTAATTACTTAAAAATCTTATTGGTAAATTAGGTCTTATTTAAAAAATTTTGAATCAATAAATCTTATTTAATAAAATTAAAAGTATTATTTATTTCTTTAATTTTTAAAATTAAGAATACTAACAATTTTATATAATAATATTTTAGATAATTATTTCATTAATTGATAAAAAAAACAGAGTATGAGATTAAACGTTTTTATATTTCTACTTATTGGTTTGATTCAACTATCCAATAAAACAGATAACATTATCAATTTTTTTCAGTTTTAAAATTGAGAACATTATTAGTTTTTTAATTTTAATTTTTTAAAATTTTGCACATCAATGTTCCATACTTCTATATAGACACAAAATTTTGAATTTTGCACAAAAAATAATTTAATTTAAAAAAAAAATACTTTGGACTTAACCAAGAACATAATTTTTTTTTAGTTTTTTCAATTTGAAAGATAATGTTTCATAGTTTTGAAAATCGAAATAAATATCAAATCATCATTTTTTTTTGTGGATAACAATCATTATTTGAAGGGCAATTCTGATTATTAAAAATTTAATGGGACTTGAAAGTTTAAAAAATCTTAGTTAAGATTTAAGGGAGTATAAGTTTATAAATTATAACTAGTGTGTAAATGCCTTTTAAAAAAATAAAGGGTAAATTATGAATATACCTCATGAGATTTGCTTAAATTACAAATTGCCCCCTATAGTTTGAAAAATTACAAATACCCTTTTGTTAGAATTTTTTATTTAGCAGAATTAACTAAAAAAATAAAATTCATAATTTCTCTCCTATATATGAATAAAATTATCTAAATTATTAATTGAAACATATCTTTAACATCATTAAATACTGTTAATTGACTTGATGATTTATTAATAAAATGAGTGATTTGTTATAAAATTAGAAATCTCAGGGGTGAAATGTAATTTCCAAAACTATATGGGACAATTCGTATTTTAATCAAACCTCAAGGGTGTATTTGTAATTTATTCAAAAATAAAAATAAAAATAAAAAATGTGGTGCAACTTCTATTTATTAGGGCGCTCGTGGATCAATTTTTGACGGTTGAGTTTGCGGTTTAGACACGCCCATATGCTTGTGATTTTGAAAAAATGAACCAGCAACCATCCGCAGTGCGGATTGCGATTTGTGCGGATATAGTTCACAGATGTGTGGACAATTGCGAACGTTTTGCGGATTGGGCTTTTCATTTAAAAATTTATTTTTTGATTTATTTTTCTCCATTTTTTTAATATTCTTTTTGCTTCTTTTCTCTCCATTTTTAAAACGGTAGTGTAACATGCCCGGGAGGGTACCCGCGCGCGTTAAACAGTTCGGACTCCCGAGATCTCTTTGATCTCAATGTTTCACGAGTGCAATGTGAAACGTAGATGAGAGTCCAGATTTGGCAACTTTTATTGAAAATCCATTTTATTGCAATTTTGTCAAAAATGGACTGCGTCATCAGATCTCAGAGTCGCCACCTAATATTTTGGGAAATTAGGAAACCCATGACTCGGTGCCAAAGGCCACTGTTCGTCGTAACCAAGGATGCTTGGCTCGGAACCTTAGGTATGAGAGGGGAAGGTCAATAATGAGCACCCCCACTCACCCGATCAAAAGATCGGCCTCTACTAAACCATGATATGACTTTTATTTTCCTTATATGTTTATGTTCTGATTATTTTAGTAAATCCTAAAATTTACTATGTGAAGCATACAAGTATAGACTAGTTTGCTCAAATTGGAACAATTCAATTTCATGTTTGTTTTCCGAAAAGGGTTTGAATTTGCCACTTGACAAAGTGGGCTTAAAACGTACATTTATTGAATTATTCCAATTCAAACAACAAGCCTTCATCCACAGGCATTCATACAGTTATATCACTTAAGCAAGTAGCCACATGGTAGGATGCTAAACATAATAAGAAAATCACACACAAATGGGATGCTAAAGCATAAAAACTCACAGATTGACCGAGTCCCTCGAACAGCTACAAAACAAAGTTAGTAAAATATACATGATCTTATATACAAAATCCTAATGCAATTCACTCATGAGATGCACTAAAGATTTGGCTTCTAGAATATGGCATGTGAATCATCTTAAATAGCGCACAAAACATGGGATAATCAATTGAAGCATAAAGATGCAAATTTAGCCAAATCTTATGCATGGATCATGGATGTAAAGCAGGGATATGCATGGTATGTCAAGATATATACATACACACAGTTAGGGAAAGCGATAAAGAACGGGATAGAAAGAAGCGAGGTGGGGGAATTATTACAACACCTTAAATATTACAGATCCGAATGAGGGAGAGAGGAGAGAAAAATAAAATAAAATAAAACCTCACAACACACTCAAAATGAAAATAAAATAAAATAAAAAAATTCATCGCTAGCACAAAGATCCATATGTCTTCAATCTCTTAGATCTGCACACCTCAGCCCATGTCAAGTCATCTTCAATGGAAGTCCTGCCACTTAAGCCACTCAAAATTTGAAATTGATCAAGAACTTCAAGTGGGGATATATTCACTCAAATATTATAATCGAGAAATTTTCAGTGGGAATATTTCCACTCAAATATCCACCCATGATTCAGATTTATACATATAACATATGTATAATTGAGGAAAATGGCAGATAACACCCATGACTCACATATTATACATATAAATATATATATATATACATAAAGAGAGAGAGAGAGTGAGTGCCATGTGGGTCTCTAAAGAGAGAGAGAGAGTGAGTGCCGTGTGGGTCTCTAGAGAGAGAGAGCCGAGTCTCTAGAGAGAGAGTGCCGTGGGTGCATGTGAGAGAGGTGCTATGTGGTCTGCCGTGTGTATGCTAGAGAGAGAGTGCCGTGGGTGCATGTGAGAGAGGTGCTGTGTGCATGGGTTTGGGGTAGTGGTGGTGTGTGTAGGTGTGTGGGTGTGTGTGTTAGCAGGTAGAGAGAGAGAGATGCCGAGAGGGAGAGAGAGCTGGGTTGATAGATGGTAGTGTGTGAACCGTGTGTGGTCTGATGAAGCATGCATGGTGGTGTGCTGGGTGTGTTTCATCCGTGAGAGAGAAAGAGGTGGGTGTGTGTGATCCGTGTGTGGTGTGATGAAGCATGCATGGTGGTGATGGTGAGGCTGTGTGTTGGTGTGTTAGTGCATGGTGTGCCTGCCGTGAAGGGGATGGCAGTGTGTTGGTGTGTCAATGGCTGCTGCCGTGAGGTGAGAGAGAAGAGAGAGAGAGAGGTTGGTCCTCCTCTCCTCCTCCATGTGTGTGTGGCCAGGTGTAGATGGTGGCTGCCGTGTGTATGCTATCTCCCCTCTCTACCCGTGGGTCTCATGTGTGCTGTCTCTCCATGGTCTCTCCCCCAATGGGTGTGTTCATGGCTGCTGGGTCTTGTGAGAGAAGAGAGAGAGTTCGCCCCCCTTGAGAGAGAGCAGTGCCGAGAGGGAGAGAAGTTGGTCTCCTCTTTTCTGTGTGCATGTGATCCTTCTCGGTGATGAGTGTGTGAGTGTCCTCTCCCTGTGTAGTGTTGAGAGTGGAATGTTAAAGAGAGAAGAGAGAGGTTGATGCCGTGGGTCCTCTCCTTTTCCAAAACCAATGCCAGCCGATAGAGACCAAGATTCGTGCCTTATCCCCCCTTATTTTTTATTTCCCCACTTTCTCTAAAATCATTTCCCACCGAAAAAACTGTCCCCTCTTTTTTTTTCTTCTTTTTCACCTACTCTCTTCCCTCTTTTATGCTTTCCACCGAACCCACTCTGTCTTTCTTTTTTTGTTTTTTTTTGGTTTAAAATCACCCCACTATTTTTTTTCTTTTTCTTTTTCTTTTTTTATTTTATTTTCTATTTGTATTGTTTTTTTTTCTTTTTATCATTTTCTTTTGTTTATAAAATATTTATCAATTTATATAAAATACACCTAAAACAAATATACACACACATAAATAAAATTATAAAATACTACAAATTACCAAAATATTAGTGATGCCTTTTTCTGGTGAGGATGGTCAAAATAAAATGTCCAAGTCTTAGGGCCGGTCAAAATGGGGTGTCTACAGGTAGTGCTAGAGGCTTCGAATTCGCCTCGAATTCCTTTTTTTTTTTGCTGTGTTAGTTAGTTTTTTTTATTTTTTTTTTATTTTTAAGGGTGGTTATGTGTAGGGATATGTCAAAAAATTAGTTTGCAACAACTCATCGTACAAAATTATATGAAATTAACAAAATTTAACCAACAGCCTAACTGATCAGTGAATTTTATCACTCAACTAGTCCAACCTAATTGACTGATCAGTTAGGTTGCTGGTTAAAATTTATTAATTTCATATAATTTTGTACGATGAGTTGGTGTGGGATGTCTAGTTTTTTGGCACACCCCTACACATAACCACCTTTAAAAAAAAAAAAAAAAACCAAGCCAACACAGCCTAACAAATAAAATAAAATTTAAAAAAAAAATAACAAACCAATACAGCCCAGCAAATAGAAGAGAGAGGGAAAAAAAAAAAAAACCAACTTAACCTATGTGATTTGATAAAGTGAGTGAGTTGGGTTGGACTGATTAGGTGATAAAATTGACTGATAAGTTAGGCTGCTGGCTAAAATTTGTTAATTACATATAGTTTTGTACGAGTCCCTACTATATTTTTATTTCAAATTAGGAAGATTTTGAAGAAATTGAAATGGCTTTGATTTCAATTTCCTCCGAGTCTTCCTGATTTGAAATAAAAATATAGTATGGACTCGTACAAAATTATATGAAATTAACAAATTTTAACCAGCAACCTAACTGATCAGTCAATTTTATCATCCAACCAGTCCAACCCAACTTACTTACCTTATCAAATCATATAGGCTGAGTTGGTGCGGGATGTCTAATTTTTTAGCACATCCCTACACATAACCATTCTTGCAAAAAAAAAAAAAAAAAAAACCAAACTAACACAGCCACAAAAAAAAAAAAAAAAATTCGAGGCAAATTCAAGGCATCAAGCTTTATTCTTTTTAAAATGTCATTTTGGGTCATAAAATCACATATTTCCTATCATGAAATCATATTATTTTTCAAATGATTTATCCTAAATAAATTATAGCCTATCTATCCATTTATTTTCAAAAGGAAACTGACCATCAGTACAGGCAATTGATTCACATCTACTTTGCAGAAAATGTATAAGTTAAACAAAATCCATAATTATTTTAATAAAAATAGAACAAACATCTCTTCTGAAAAATTGATTTTAGGATTTGCAGAACTCACTAACTAGTAAAAATAAGAAGTACAATCACGAATTACTTATTTTATTACAAGTTACCAGTATTTGTTAGGATTTCACACTTGTAATGCAAAACAAGTCGCAAAACATTTATTTACTTGTAAGTGAGTGAGAAAAGAGAAGATTAGGGTTACACATTTACAAAACTTACAAGAAAATTTGACTGTTCATATTTTAAAAAAAAATGTATACAGATGCAGACAGGTGAGTGTAAGTGCAAGTGCAGGTGCGGGTAAAAATCGCGAACCGCCCGCAACTCGTAAAACAGAAAAAATTCTAACCTATATCTGACCCTAACGATTATGCGAAACCACCCAAATAGGTACAGGTAGTTTAGGTTGGGTGATTTTCGCAGATCAGATAACCTTATACCCAGTTCTACTATTTATTATTTGAAAAATGTTTGAGATATCTAATTTGTCACTCTTAAAAATCATTCTTAATAATATATCTGATAAGTGCCAAATTTTAATTTGTCAAATATTTCATCATGTGAGGTCTAACCTCAATGGCATATCATTAAGGATCATTTAGAGATAATAAATTATTGTTATTATTTATGATACAAAAATAATTTGCAAAATAAAGTCATTATTAAGAAATAAGAAGAATAGTTGGAATTTTGGGTTTGCTCCTTTCAAGATCTGATTATAGACACTTAGCCTGAGTTGGTCTAATGCGCATAAACTAACTCAAAGTATTTTATATATCAAGAAGATGATGATTCAAAGTATTTTATATATGATGATGATGATGATGATGAGTCTTGTAACATCTATTTTTTACCTGTCAAACTTCACGTCTTGGTACAGTAAAAAAGTTAAAAATTCAATGTTGGACTTGACATCCTTTAGCACTAATTTAACTTACTAACTTATTAATATTTTATTATTGGAGTTTTTTTTAAGTGTGCAACCCACAAAAGGTGTAAGTGGGTTGCACACCATGTGCCATTCACACAAAAGGTGTAAGTGTAAGGTGTAAGTGTAAGTGGAAGGTATAAATGAAATGTATAAGTTGCACATCATGTGCCACTTACACAAAAGGTGTAAGTGCAAGGTAAAAAAGGTGTAAGTGTAAGGTGTAAGTGAACACAAAAAGGTGTAAGGTGTAAGTTGCACACTATAGCATTACCCTTTATTATTTATTTTATAATAAATAAATATATACATATATATCAAACTTTACTTTCTTAAAAGTTACACCAAATGTTATACGTTAATATCTTTTACTCCCTCCGTCCCAAAATAATAGTCCCTTTTGGGGAATCCAACTTTTTTTGGTAGTACAATTATTGTACTTTTAAAAAGTTGATTTTCCAAAATTACTCTTTGATAGTACATTTTTTTGGGAATATCAATGTCATAATTGTACTTTTTATATTATTTATGAATTTAAAAGAAGGGTAAAATAAGAAATTTATATTATTTTGTACTTGACTTTTGAAGAGGGACTAATGTTTTGGGACAATGAAAAATGGAATAAGGGACTAATATTATGGGACGGAGGGAGTATTAATTTTGGGTTTATTATAAATTTTTTGGTGCATAAAACTAAACCAATTAAAAAATAATTGCTTAAATTTTAATTTACAAAATTATTTGTTATTATTAATAAAATTTGGGTGTTTTGAGTTAGCTTTTCCAGTAATTTTTTTATAAAAAAAATTCAAAAAAATTTAAACTTTTGAATTCTAATCAACTAGACAGACTAAAAAAAAAGAAAAAAGTATAAAAAGGATAAAAGAAAAAAGAAGAAGCAAAAAACAGTTGAATTTTTTTTACTTTTTTCTAGATTTTTTCAGTTTTTTTTTTTTTGTCGCCCTTTTTAGTTGTCTACAAACCTGAAAAGTAAAAATAAATAATTGATATAAGTTTAAAAAAAGCTCATTAAAGATAAAGATAAAAATAAAAATAAAAAATTGAAAAAATGAGTTTTTTAGTTTTATGCCAAACATCTAATTATTTAAATTTTTTATTTATACAAGAAGTAGAAATTTGAGATTTATTTCTCTCTTCCACTCTTTAAATTGTGAGATTTTTCTCTCCCTTCCACTTTTTAAAGTGTGGTAGCGATTAGGAGTGGTAACTACGTGCAATTCAAATGTCTTTAAATTAGGTTGTACAATGTTTTGTGAAGTAACTTGTTAAATGGTTTATATAATTGTGAAGATAATGATTTAATGTAAATTTATATATTCATGTATTTATTTCTTTGTTCCAAGTCTTGTGCTTATCTATATGTACAATGTATTGAACAAACAAAATTTTATTACTTTATAATTTACTACACAAATGAAACATGAAGGACCGCGACTTATAGCTATTTTGGGAAGATGGTTATAATTAATTTTTTGGTAAAAAGTTGCTAATAAGCTGCTTATAAGCAGCTTTTTTGTGAGAGAGGAAGTGGGTTATAATCTGGGAAGTGGATTATAACCCACTTCCCAAAAGGGGCAGCAATGTTGGTGGTGCGATAGGGGCAATACTGATGATGGTAGTAATAGTGTTGGTAATTGAGTGATGGTGATAATGACAACAACAACGATGCTGATTGGGTGATGACAACCAAACTAGTGGTGATAGTGGTGGGCAGCGATAATCATGGTAAGGGTGGCAATAATAATGGTACAGTGGAGGTGATTGTGAATGTGGTAAAAGGGCAAAGTGGTGGTTGTGCGGTGGTGGTATAGTAGTGGATGTGGCGAAATGTAGGTTGTGTGGTGATGGCATAGTAGAGCAATGGTAGTCTACATTTTAGGGTTTAGGGTGAGTGTAATTTACTATTTACTTTTTCTTTTCAATTATTGAAACCAAAATAGAGGAGGGAAAATAGAGATGATTTCGTTTAACTTCAAGAAACTCTAAAAACACAAAAATGAATTTTCTTTAAATCCTTTCATTTCATTTACAAATGCAAAATCAAACAATGGGTTGATTATGCAGTCACACTTCAGTATATCTCATCATCTCACATGGAAGTATTGTTCGGTATCATGCAGTGCAATAATCATATATCTTTTGAATTTGAAGCTCAAAGAGATATATCAAAATAGAAGTGTCTTAAATATCATCTGTATCCAATATGAAATGTCAACACATTGAACAAAAAGTTCAGTTTCATTATATATATATATGTATATATATCTTTTCATGTGCTAAAACAAGTTCAATATCAAACCATACACTATATATATATATATTTGGAGAACAACAATGTTAGGAACGCAAAAATTAAACACAAAATGAAACACAGATACTAATAAAGGGTGGATCACATATGTGAGTCCCATATGATGTAGGCCCTACCCCATATGAGACATTTGTATCACATTTTGTATTTAGCTTATGTGCACTTAGACTTATTGTTTGGAGAAAACTTCTCTCCTGTCCAATCCATTTCCATGGTGGTCTGATTTCACAAATCACTGACCAAACAAGATACATTAATACCACCTTCAATTTACTGATGCTGATTAATCAACAGGACTTGGATCCACAGAGACAAATGCAAGAAACTCTTGATCACCCAGTAACATGTTCATCTCAGATTCATCCAATGTAATCCACACTTCAATCCCATCACCCTCTCTTGTTTCCAACATATGAACCAAATTCATGAACATTGACCCACTTATCTTGTGACTGCTAATCCATATAGGCTAAGTTGGTGCGGGATGTCTAGTTTTTTAACACATTCCTATACATAATCATCCTTGCAAAAAGAAAAGAAAAGAAAGGAAAAAAAATAAAAAAAAACCAAACTAACACAGCAAAAAAAAAAAAAAAAAAGGGAATTCGAGGCATATTCCAGGCCTCAAATTCGAGGCCACGAGCATTATTCTTTTTAAAATATCATTTTGGGTCATAAAATCACATATTTCCTATCATGAAAATTATTTTTCAAATGATTTATCCTAAATAAATTATAGCATATCTATCCATTTACTTCCAGAAGGAAACTAATCATAAGTATAGGCAATTGACTCACATCCACTTTGCAGAAAATGTATAAGTTAAACAAAATCCATAATTATTTTAATAAAAATAGAACAAACATCTCTTCTGAAAAATTAATTTTAAGGTTTGCTGAACTCACTAACTAGTAAAAAATAAGAAGCACAATCACGAAACACTGCTGCAGACCCCCAGTTGGGGGTGACCCCCACCATCCCCACATACACGTGGGGGTCAAGGAGAGGAAGAAAAAAAAAAAAAATTTTTTTGGACCAATCAGCACCCACTGGGAGTGCTGGGGTCTCTCTCATTTTCCTATTTTATTACAAGTTACCAGTATTTGTTAGGTTCCCACACTTGTAATGCAAAACAAGTCGCAAAACATTTGTTTACTTACAAGTGAGTGAGAGAAGAGAAGATTAGGGTTACACACTTACAAAACTTACAAGAAAATTTGATTGTCCATATTTTTTTCAAAAAAATGTATACAGATACAGGCAAATGAATGCAGGTGCAGTTACGGGTAAAAACCATGACCCGCCTGCAAGTCGTAAAACAGGAAAATTCTAACTTGTATCTGACCTTAACGATTATGCGAAACCGCCCAAATAGGTATAGGCAGTTTAGGTTGGGTGATTTTCACAGGTTAGATAACCTTATACCCAGTCCTACTATTTATTATTTGAAAAATGTTTGAGATATCTAATTTATCACTCTTAAAAATCATTCTTAATGATATGTCTGATAAGTGCCAAATTTTAATTTGTCAAATATTCCATCATGTGAGGTTTAACCTCAATGTCACATCATTAAGGATCATTTAGAGATAATAAATTATTGTTATTATTTATGATAAAACAATTTGCAAAATAAAGTCATTATTAAGAAATAAGAAGAATAGTTGGAATTTTGAATTTCCTTTCAAGATCTAATTGTAGGCACTTAGTTTGATGCATATAAACTGACTTATAATACTTTATATATCATAATAATAATAATAATAATGAAGAAGAAGAACAGTTTTGTAACATCTATTTTTTACCTATCAAACTTCATGTCTTGGTACAGTAAAAAAGTTAAAAATTCAATATTCGACTTGATATCTTTTAGCAGTAATTTAACTTGCTAACTTATTAATATTTTATTATTTATTTTTATAATAAATAAATATATATATTTATATAATAAAGTAGGATGGTTTTTGAATTTGTCTTACACACATTTGTCCTACTAGGATATTTGGACGGCTCAGATCTATTCAAATTATAAAATAACGGTTAAGATATATTTTTAAAAAATATCCTACATGTGCATTTTTTATTTTCCCGTTTCTTTCTCTTATTTTTTCCTTTTCTCACTCATCCTTCCATGATCTCATGATCCCACCTTCCTCTCTCTTTTCTTTTTATTTTTTTATTTTCTCCCATTTTTATTTTTCTCTCTATTTGTTTATTTGTTTATTTTCTTCTTTTTGTTCAATATATTTTACACATATTTCCATACAATGTATGTATACCCGTAATACACTAGGAAATTATGCGCATACCTACAATTTCCATATAATTATATAAACAAAAGCAACATTGTATGTATGCCCGTGGAAATTGTATTTATGCCAGGCACATCTAGCTATATATTTTATAAGCAGAAGCGAGTTTTCGTGGGGAGTTTTGTGAGAACTTCAAAATTTTATAATAAATTTGTGATTTTATCAAATTAAGAAATAAATTTAAATAGTGTTGGGATTACAATTATATTCTAATCTTAACATTATTTGCACCGTGTCTTCAGGCACGGGCATACGCTAATATATATATATATATATCAAACTTTACTTTCTTAAAAGTTACACCAAATGTTATAGGTTAATATCTTTTATTAATTTTTGGTTTATTATAAATTTTTTGGTGCATAAAACTAAACCAATTAAAAAATAATTGCTTAAATTTTAATTTACAAAATTATTTGTTATTATGAGTAAAATTTGGGTGTTTTGAGTTAGCTTTTCCAGTAATTTTTTTATAAAAAAAATTCAAAAAACTTTAAACGTTTGAATTCTAATCAACTAGAGGGACTAAAAAAAATGAAAAAAGTCTAAAATGGATAAAAGAAAAAAGAAGAAGCAAAAAACAGTTGAATTTTTTTTTTACTTTTTTCTAGATTTTTTCAGCCCTTTTTTTTTTTTTTGTTTTTTTTAGTTGTCTACAAACCTGAAAAGTAAAAATAAATAATTGATATAAGTTTGAAAAAGCTCATTAAAGATAAAAATAAAAATAAAAAATTGAAAAAATGAGTTTTTTAGTTGTATGCCAAACATCTAATTAATTAAATTTTTTATGTATACAAGAAGTAGAAATTTGAGATTTATTTCTCTTTTCCTCTCTTTAAATTGTGAGATTTTTCTCTCTTCCACTCTTTAAAGTGGCAGCGATTAGGAGTGGTAACTATGTGCAATTCAAATGTCTTTAAATTAGGTTGTACAATGTTTTGTGAAGTAACTTGTTAAATGGTTTATATAATTGTGAAGATAATGATTTAATGTAAATGTATACATTCATGTATTTATTTCTTTGTTCCAAGTCTTGTGCTTGTCTATATGTACAATGTATTGAACAAACAAAATTTTGTTACTTTATAATTTACTACACAAATGAAACATGAAGGACTGCGACTTAGCAATGTTGGTGGTGCGATAGGGGCGGTACTGATGATGGCAGTGATGGTGTTTTTAATTGAGTGATGGCGGTAATGACAACAACAACAATGCTGATTGGGTGATGGCAACCATATTAATTGTGATAGTGGTGGGTGGTGATAATCATGGTAAGGATGGCAATAATAATGGCAAGGTGGAGGTGATTGTGATTGTGATAAAAGTGGGGGAAGTGGTGGTTGTGTGGTGGTGGTATAGTAGTGGATGCGGTGAAATGTAAGTCGTGATGGCATAGTAGAGCAGCGGTGGTCTACATTTTAGGGTTTAGGGTGAGTGTAATTTACTATTTACTTTTTCTTTTCAATTATTGAAACCAAAATAGAGGAGGTAAAATAGAGATGATTTCATTTAACTTCAAGTAAATCTAAAAACACAAATATGAATTTTCTTTAAATCCTTTCATTTCATTTACAAATGCAAAATCAAACAATGGGTTGATTATGCAGTCACACTTCAACATATCTCATCATCTCACATGAAAGTATCGTTCGGTATCATGCAGTGCAATAATCATATATCTTTTGAATTTGAAGCTCAAAGAGATATATCAAAATAGAAGTGTCTTAAATATCATCTGCATCCAATATGAAATGTCAACACATTGAACAAAAAGTTCAGTTTCATTATATATATATATATATGTATATATATCTTTTCATGTGTTAAAACAAATTCAATATCAAATCATACACTATATATATATATATATTTGGAGAACAACAATGTTAGGAACACAAAAATTAAACACAAAATGAAACACAGATACTAATAAAGGGTGGATCACATATGTGAGTCCCATATGATGTAGGCCCTACCCCATATGAGACATTTGTATCACATTTTGTATTTAGCTTATGTGCACTTAGACTTATTGTTTGGAGAAAACTTCTCTCCTGTCCAATCCATTTCCATGGTGGTCTGATTTCACAAATCACTGACCAAACAAGATACAGAAATACCACCTTCAATTTACTGATGCTGATTAATCAGTAGGACTTGGATCCACAGAGACAAATGCAAGAAACTCTTGATCACCTATTAACATGTTCATCTCAGATTCATCCAATGTAATCCACACTTCAATCCCATCACCCTCTCTTGTTTCCAACATATGAACCAAATTCATGAACATTGACCCACTTATCTTGTGACTGCTAACCCACACAGGTTTTCCAAACCCAAAATCAGTCTCATAGATCCCAAACTTGGACCAACTTGTGAACCCATAGTAGTCCACCGGACCGCCAGAGCACAGATCAACCATCTCTTTCACATTCTCCGAAATCATCGACAACCCTTCTCCGCCTTGTAGTCTCTTCACGAAATCTCCATCGATTTTCTTGATCGTTTCCCTCAATTTGCCAACCAAAGAAGGTAGCTCTATCACATCGTGGACCGCGCATTGTGTTCTTGGTATCCAAAGAAGATTCCCGATGGAGTATTCTTGCAATGGTGGCACCATTCTTCTACGTAAATCGACTGCGTGGGATAGTAAAGACGGCTTTTGAAAACCAGAGCTCGCTTTGGAAATGGCCATTGTGGATTTCCATACGAACGCGGTCACAACTTCAACACGAGACGGGTACTGCACGCCCGAGCCAATAGCAGCTTTACTCTTGAGGGTTGATATTGCTGAGGAATCGAAGACAAACCTCCTCGTCACACAATTACCCACTTTGATCATGGATTTTGCCAAGAAGGTTATCGAGTCCATTGGAAGTTGATCGTTTGGCGGGAAAAGAGAAGCCGCGTTGAAAGTAGGACGTACACTTTCAACGCAACCACGAGCACAAGCAGCCCAACCTTTGAGGAATGTACTAGTTGATATACCATCAAGAACTTTATGCGAAAGGCACAAACCAATGACAATTCCAGAACAATCAAAAACATTAACTTGAATCATAACCGGGTGAATTCTTGCATAGGGCTCGATTTTCGTGGGATGGCACGGGTAAAAATGGTTCAACAAGTCGAGGTCAGGCTTTAGCAGGAAATTTGAGAGAAGACAATTAACCCGGGCTTCAGAGAAATACAAACCCTCATCGTTGCAATCAATGGAGAGCTGGTCGTCATTGATTCTTCCCGCAAGGGGATAAAAGAGAGTTAAGGCCTTCGATAGGGATTGCTTTAACTCGGTGACCGCCTCAGAAACATCAAGGTTGTCCGTGAGATAGAAGAGTCCTACATGACTAAAGATAGTAGGATGGAGCTGATCTAGGAAGGAGAGCTTGTGGGTTTTCAAGTGGTGTGGAGTTGGAGAAGATGGTTTGATAGTCTCTGTAGAGATGACTGTGACTTCAATAGCCATGACTCAGGCAATAAAGCTAATGTATAAACTTTTATGAAAAATTGGTTTTGAATTATATAATTTGCTGTACCAAGACTATATAAATGAAGATGAACTTGCAAAAATGAAAGCTTAAATTTAATTAACGTATTAGGATCGAAACCGAAAATTTGATATTAATGCCAGAATTTATAAGTTAATTAAATTTACTAATACGTTAATTAAAGCAGAATTAAATTTAATCTAAGGGATCACTTGTGTGCTCAATAATACGTTAATCAAATTGACTGGGGCTAAAAACTAATACGTTAACTTGTAACATAAATTCTGCGTTAATTAAATTTAGCCCCACGCTTGACTGGGGCCAAGGGATTAATTAGCCCAGTCAATTTAATTCTGGCATTAATTAACGTATTAGTTTTTCGCCCCAGAGACCAACTTCTTGCCCCAGTCAGTTTTTAGCCCCACGCTTGACTTAAAGTTTGGATTACTTTAAAGCAGAATTTTGTTACAAGTTATAATTAGACACATCAAATAGGAGCAGTTGAATTTTTATTTTTCCCTTCAGTTTTTAGCCCCAGTCAATTTTAACACAAGTTGCAAATTAAAGCTGAAAGGGGGTTTTGTTTGAATTTCAAAATTGTGAAAATTTCAAAAATACCAATCATTTTCACATTTTTTTTTGGAAAAAAACAACTTTTTGGTGTTTGCTAAAAAATAGGCTATGATTTACGAACATAAAATTTAAACAAAAAACATTCAAAATGATGTGTGAATGTCATTTGTAAAATAATGAGGACAATGGTAAGTGTTTTGATTAAAAATATAAAAAGTGAAAAAAAAACCACCTCATTCTATATAAGAATAAAATTTGTAAGAAAATTCTGTTTGTATGTCATTTAATCAAATGTAAATACACATAAAATGTCTAAAAATATACTTTTTATCGAATTTAATAACTAAAATATCAATTTTTTCATCGATTTACTTAATAAAAATAAACAAATAATTTAAATTGAAAACAAATTAAAATTTAAAAATTTAAATTGACAAAATTAAAAATTTTGAATTTAATTTGTTACAATGCTCAAAACTTGGAATTTTTTTTAGCATTTAAAAAAAAAAAAAAACTCAAAATTTCGCTTGTTTTTCAATTTAAATCCCAAAATTTCAATTTCAATTTCAACAAATTAAATTCTAGAATTTCATCTATGTTTCAATTTGGCCCCTCTGTTCATCTCCATCATATTAAATTAATGAAAATCTAGATAGAATTTCATATTCAAATGTACATGTTAAAACACTTATATCTCTCTCGTTGTAACTTTGTTTTGCCTCATTTTTGCATCATTGAATTCACCTCATGGCCTAATTTTCATTTCATTTTCCATACGCCTTGTTCTACATATTTTTACTTGCCGTCGGAGCTCTGAAAATTAGCCAAAAATATAATTTCTCTTTTTGAGTAAAATTTTCAAATTCAAATTCACATATTCAAGCATTTATATCTCCTTGTCATAACTCCATTTTACCTCATTTTCGCGCCATTAAATTCAACTCATAGCCTAATTTTCATTCCACCCTCATATGCCTTGTTTCACCTCTTTTTACATGTCGTTAGAGCTCCAAAAATTAGCCAAAAAACAGATTTTTCTATTCTTTTTTTTCTTGCTGTTATCGCAACATTATTCTTGGCAGTGAAGATGCAATGGATGATGCTTGATTGAAAACCAAGGTGCCCTAACATCCTCACCCACCCATTTGATTTTTTATTTTTATGTATAGTTGTATATCTATCACTACTCGACGCCACCGCCACCGCCACCGCCACATCTTGTAGATAATGATGATTACGCAGCATCAAGCCAAGAGGAGCCGTGGAGGAGAAAAAAAATAATAATAATAATTAAAGAGAAATAACTTATTTTTTGCCAACTTTCAAAAATCTGACGGCATACAAAAAGAGGTGGAACAAGGCATATAAGGATTCGAAAATCCGACTGCATACGAAAAGAGGTGAAACAATGCATATGAGTAGAATAAAAACTAAGCCATGAGTTGAATCTAACAACGCAAAAAATGAGGTGAAATGGAATTACGACGACGGAAATACAAATGCTTGAACATGTAAATTTAAATTTGAAAATTTTGTCTAAAGAAAGAAAAATCTTATTTTTGGCCAACTTTCGAAACTCCGACAGCAAGTAAAAAGATGTGAAACAATGCATATGAAGAATGAAATGAAAACTAGACCATGAAATGAATTCAACAACGTAAAAATGAAGCGAAACGAATTTACAACAAGAGAGATACAAATATTTGAACATGTTAATTTAAATTTAAAATTCTACCCAAATTTCCGTTTATTTAATATGACAGAAATAGATGGAAAGACCATATTAAAATACGGATGAAACTCTAAAATTTAATTTGTCAAAATTGAGATTCTAGAATTTAAATTAAAAAACTCACAAAATCCTAAAATTTATTTTGTAATAAACCCTTTTTTCTTTTTTCTTTTTTTATAATTGTCCCAAAACTAAAAGTTATTGTTTACATAAATTTCAAAAACTAAAAACAAAAACTGATTTGGTCTGTATTCATTTCCAAAAGATTCAAAAAACAGTTTACAAAATTCCCGGAAAAAAAAAATAAAAAAAAATTGTTCCCGTTTGTTTCTAAACAAGTTTTCATTCTTTCCTCCCCCTCTGACTCCCTCCAGCCAACCCCTCACTTGTCTTGAAAACAAGTTTTTGGAAACGTGTTCACCAAACATGTTTTTTTTATTCTTGTTTGTATCAGCAACAAACATAAACATAACTAATATTTCTGTAAACAGAAGTAGTTAACTGCAAAAGTTTACCGAAGGGCAGTAAACGTTTGAAAGCAAAACTTCAACATTGGACGTGTGTTATAATACGAGTACTATCCAGAAATGAAATTAATATGAACGCCTGATCCCCAAACATGTAGATCAGCTATAACTTAAAATCACATTAAAAAAAAACTCAAAATCTGATTTATACAAAGATTCTGAGTAATTGCAGAAAAACAAATTTCCTTACCGGCAAACTCCACTAGCCATATATCAATTACAATCATACCAGAGACCATCTTTGATCTTTAACCGCACAAGACGATTATGATTTCTCTGCAGACGATCTTTCACCCTCAAGTCGTTGACCAATATCAAAACGTAGAATCTCTATAAATTCCTGCACGAGCTCAAACAAACAGTAGCAATTATAAACTGCAAAGCAACATGGAAAGAAAAGTACACTGTAATCTATATAATAAAACAAATCAGTTTGCTGATTAAGATTGAATAAATCCAGTGGTTATGAAAAATGTCATATCCAGCATGGCTGAGAGTTAAGATTGAATAAATCCAATGATTAGTGTTGTTTCCCAATAATGAACAAGGCAAAATATGTGGTGTGTGCACCCCTTTTGGTTACAATGCCAAATCCTTTTAAAGTTTTACGACTTGACCACATTGTTTGATGCGGCTGTTGCTGTAGTAACAAAGATCACAACACTCTGCATCGTGCGCACCAGACTGACCCTAGAAACAATTGTTTTGGAACTGAAAACAGTAGCAGGCAGAGAAATAGCACAACAGGATAGAATACTTACACTGGTGAGACCCTCATCACTGCACAATTCATCCACAAGATCTTCTGCACCACTGGCATGGGCAGCACTTTCAACTATAGAACGAAAAATTTCTCTAGGTTGATTCTGGTGTTCAATCCTCTGACCTACTTGTTGGAGGTCAACCTAAAGAGAAAGCGATCCCAGCAAGAAATGGTAAGTAATTTACTTCTAATAAAGCAATTATCAATTCATGATATTTGAGATCCAAATTTAACGAGCATGTGTGAATAACAAAAGCAGTATTATTCAGAAAAAATGAGCAGCTTTAAGTTTGAAAAACATAGGAGCAGTATCTAAGAAGTGGCATGAAGAGGGGGGAAAAATTGCTTTATATGAGACAAAAGTAAAGTCGAAATATAGCAGAAGGTTTTCTTCAGAAATAGCTAGTGCACGATTGCAATGGAGATTTTGCTATATCGTTCTTTCAACAGCACTACATCTCTAAGGCGCTGGATGGTCGGCAAAATAATGCAATTTTTTTAATATGTAGGGCATACAATTAAAAGAGGCAATTAAAACACATCTGCATGTGCAAACTCTACAGGAATAGAGGACGGGGGAGCCATCAACTTTCTAACCATCGCCAGAAAGTTAGCATAGGTAATAATCCCAAAGACGAGGAACAAGAACTCTCAAATATTTCAAAAGGGATAAAATGAAAGGTGAAATGATGATTAAAATGGGTAATGGTAATGAATGGATTAATTGGGTGACAGGGAAGCTTTCCAAGAGGACCATTGTCCAGACCGCCATCTCAAGACGATGTGCTCTATACAAAATGCCAATACTCCAACACATGAATTGAAAAACAGGGATGAGAGGATGCTTGAAGGCAAAATGAATTATGTGGAATTAAGCTCCATGTTTAAATGAAGCCCAAACTGACTACTGTGTTATGGTCCCAACAGGAGAACGGTTACTAATTAGGTTTATTTTAAAACAAATAGACCAAAAAGACCGTTCTATAATACAAATGAGATGTTACATGGACTCGGGTACGAGTGTCGGGTGCGGGTATGTATCTAGAGGTCGGACTCATTAAATCTTAAATTTAAGGGTACGTGGACTCGGCAAAAAAATATCATATTTTCATATTTTTAATCTAATATGTGAGATAAAATAGTACTATATGTAACTTACAGTGTCAAAATGACATTTATAATAATTATACAATAATATGCACATATAATAATTGTGTTATATACAATTATATAAGAAGTATCCGTTGAAAAGTATTCGACACATATCCCATACCCTTATCCGAGTGTCGGGTGTCCGACACGGGTATTTGATCTATTTTGAAGAGTCCGTGTAACATAGCAAATGACTCAAACAAGATGCATACATCATAATTAGGAAGGTGGGTCAGCACTGTTCATTAATCAATTAATGTTCAAAGGAACTATGGTACACAATTCACACAGGACTAGTCTGTATGCACAAGTGCCTAGATTTTGTGTATGATACCAACCTGAGAATTTTGATCATTTGCTTTATCATCTTTGCTTAATCTTCTCTCATTGTACTGTGGCTGGGGATCAGGTCTCGCAGCAGGTATTGATTGAGGGATTGCGGACCCACCACCAAGAACTTGAGAAACCATGGGCATCATCTGTTGAACCATACTTGTCAGATCAATGCCACCACCTTGGCCACTTCCAACACCTGAAAACATGTTTCCAAGATCTTGGCCGCCAAATTGTTGAGCAATTTGATTTACTGAATTCATCATATTGGGGTTCTGAGTAAGCTGTTCCAACATATTCCTGAAGACATTAGGAGAGCCAACACCAGTCTGCTCTGAAACCCCTGCCAATAGACCATTTAAAGCAGGATTATGAAGAAACTGAGACATAGCACTTGCTGCGTCAACCTGACCACTAGCACCTTGCCCTCCCATTTGTAAACTCTGCGTCAGATGCCCAAGGGCAGGAGGCATTTGTGCTGAGGACGGGGAATTTGTATTCCTCGTGTTCACGAGAGATTGCAAAAACTGTTGGGCATTTGCTCCTGTTTGTTGGTTTTGACTGGGAGAACTAGAAGTTGCACCATCACTACCCTTGCCTTGTGATCTTTGTTGCCTAATTCGCCTCTGATCTCATCAGTAATACACAATTTAGAAGAGATCAATGAGTAATAATATTTTTTTTCCTAGCAATATATATAACTAGGGAATGCAGAACCAAAAGGGTAAAACAAGAACCAGACAATTAAATATAAGAGCTTCTATCCTAGTCCTCCTTAATGTTCATCAATGGAAAAGAAAACAGTGTTAATTGGAATTCACCAAAAGCACCAGTCAGACAGTTGAAGTACCAACTTAGTGGACAAGTAAAAGCTACAATGACTAGTGAGAAATCAAGTTCATGCAGAGTGGCAATACCTTACTTGGTTCAATTCAAGCAAGAAGCCACAATGAGAGTGCTGACTATCCTTCTTTATGAAATCAGCTAAATAGGCCATCCATATCACCACTTAAAACAAAAAGATGTTTGGAACACGTATGACTTACCTATAATAAAACATTGATAGTACAACTGATTTCATGGTTCAATTAATCGCATATCTGTTTGATCGATTCTTCTCATAATATAACAAATAACTAGAACGAACTTGACACACATCTCATAAGAAGTACAGTCATTACAATTCAAGTATTAGAGACCACAGGCACACTTACCAAACCTCTACAATTAAAACTTTAGATGTCCTCAAGTGAAACTATAAGTAATGCAGACCACCCTCCGCCTCATTTTGCTCCAAATTTAGAGTGTTGCACCCCTTTCAGGTGTTTCAGATTGATCCAGGTGAAAATGTTGACCTCCACTTTTCAAGATAGGTGCAAACATAACAATTAAAGGTCCCTCAAGTAGTCTACATTTAGGTTATCTTTGTTCGCATATTTCATTTTTATTTGTAATATATATATACTATATTTATCAATAGATATTATGTTATAGTGGTAACGCAGGAATAATTTACCAACACATTCCACCAAACAAGTACTTCCACTAGAGAAAAGCCAAATGCCACCCAAACAGAACTTGCGATAATGATCCCAACAAAACAGATTTCAAATTATGGCATAGTCTAGAAGTAAAAATCAGCCCACCTTAGGCTGCAAACCTCCCAGCCCTAGTCCAAGTGGAACAGCTGTGGCACGCTCTGGATTATCATTCCCCTGACCAGATCGCGGAGCAAATTCTGAATTGTCCCCCAACTGTAGTGTAGTTTCTCCTTTTGAATGGTTAATAGAGCCTACAGCTGAGCTACTAGAAGGTACATCTTTTGAACTCAACCGACTTTTTGTGTCCTCGTTATTACTAGATTGGTGGCGTTCAGGATGTACCTGGCAGTAATTCAGTTAACCAGTTATAGTTTCTAATCAACAATTGATACAAACTTAAAGAGCAATGAGAACACTGGCACAAATAATACCTACTTTCTGACCATCCCTCTCAGGCACACTACCAGGGAAAATAGACTCACCTCTCCAGCTCCATTGTCAGCCAGATTTCTAAGCTGACTGTTCCCTTCATTGATACCATCACCAGGTCTGACACATGGATTCTGATCAGTTGAACTCTCTGATTGGCCTACATAATGTCAAACAGCAGTTCAGTGAATTGTAGCAATATTATAACTCAGGCCCTCACATATTTTATGATTTCCCACCCGATGGAGACTGGTTTTCACTCTGCATGTTCTCAACAAAGTTTCTAATTTGTGAATTGACTTCAGCTATAACTGTGGATAGCGGAACGGAATCAGGAGGTGGCTGTAAAACAGAAACACCATTTTGAGAAGCACTGGAAACTATAAAGAGGATTGAGATGGAACAGCAGCTGCAATAAAAGTTCTCACAGGCAGTACCTGTGTTTGACCTGAGTCACCAGGACCAGTTCGATTAACACGTTCTCCCTGCGCCCCTTCTGCATTAGATGCCCTGGGACCAACAGCTGAAACAATAGGTGCAAGTGAGGGTCCGTGTAATAAAAGGTATTGTGTTGTCTCATATAAAAGGAACATAATGTGTGTTAAATTGTAATCCCCTTACCGGTATGTATATGAATGTTTACATGTCTTGGAACAGCTCCAATGCCAATAGGACCAAAAGTCCCAGGATTTGATGGGCCAGCAGCAGAACCACCAAACAGCAAGCTGGATTGAAGAGGAAAAGGCTGCATAAAAACATAAGTATGAATCATTCAGATCCGAGAAGTGCAACCTTGGTGAGCAGCAAACACTGGAAATAAGAACAGGGGCGGAGCCAGGACGACTCCATTGGGGGGGGGGGGGGGGGGCGCGGTGGTGATTGGAAGGAAGGTATGGAGAAAATTTTGCAGGACAGTTGGTGAATTGAGCTAGGTTTTAGTAGATTAAAAAATAATTAAAATATTACTTAATATAGGCCAATTGACCTAACCAAAAACTATAGGAGACTAGTCTCAATTTAGACATGTTCTTCACTTCTCATAAACTTATCTAATTATTTGAATATTATTCAATGTTCTTAGGCCCATAAAGATTTGCAAGTGGTTCAATTGAAAAGCAACAGGAATCCACATAAGAAACCAATCTATTTTCTTTAACAAAATTTAACTGCTTTTAGCAAAGATGTCTTTGTTTAATATGATTTCACATCAATCAAGTAAACTATATTTTTAATTACCAAAATTAAAAAGAGTAGACTATGGGCTTGTTTGGTTTGTTTTTGGGAGAGTTGTTTTTGAAAAAAATTTGGGAGAGTTGTTTTAGAAATCTTTTTGGTTTGTTTGGTTGTATATTTTGAGAGAATTTTTTTGTGAGAGTTTGGGATGATTTGATATTTTAGAAGAATTGAGTAGATGTGTGTGAGAGAAAAAGTGATTGAGAATGAGAGAGGAGAGAGAAAAAGTGATTGATTGATGTGTAGAGAGAGAAGTGATTTTGAAAATTTTTTGAGAAAAATCTCAAACCAAACAATTTTTTGGAAATTTTTTTCTAAAACTCATCTCTAAAACTCAAACCAACAAGCCCTATATTTCTTGCTTATTGGAAGATTTTTTTAATATGAGCTTACCATTGGCTTTTTAACAAGAGGCCAAATTAATTTTTTTGGGATCATTACATAGGACATTAAATTTGAAGTACAACCCTTGTACAGAGTTGGTCAGAAAAAAAAAAAAAAACCCTTGTACAGAACTCTTAGACATACAAATCTCAAATAAACAAACGAAAAACAACTCAAGCTTATTATAGCACTTTCTATTTACATAATATTTATTTATACTTGATAATCACAATTTGTAGTTGACATTAATTTCAAATATTTATTTATATTTTAAAATATATTTTACAAGTAGAAAAAAGAAATGTTAGAATATATTTTTATATAAAATATATACACACTCCCATAGGGGCTACCAACCTTAAAAACTTTTATATGCCCCCCGCTTCGTGCAACAAAGTGCCGAATTTAATTTGGGCAGTCCGTTATATAGAATACAATAATTTTTGGAGGATTGAACATGTAAAAAAATGATCACAAGACGGCATGTTTTCAGACCATATTCCCTAAAGGCACTATGGCACCTCATGGGGTGGCATATTGTCAAAAGAGAAATAAATCCTGAACTGTTTTCAAGAGGTGCCAAATCTTGATCAAACAAACCTGCACGGGCACAAAAAACATGCATGCCACTTCATAGTGTACAAATTTCTCATGTAACTAGTGGAGAGACACTGTATAAGCTCACTGGTGTCTGGAAAGACAACAGTGAAGGTTCAGAGGGTTAATTAACGCTAGAACAAAAAGTTCCCTCTCCCTTTGTCACCAAGAATTTTAGCATCTCTAACCGTTCCATCAACAAACTTCAAGTAGTAAGAACTCTTTAGCACTACAATGAATTTACTAACAAATTCAAATAACAGGGGTACTCTCTCCACACCTACAAGCCAACGGATATCTCTGCTTCCTTTGTAAATAGCAAAGCTGCCACTTACTAGTCTTTATTCAACACTCGAGGCAGCTTGTACAAGTAATAGCTATAACTTTTGGTGTTCTACACTACAACTTCAGTCCCACTAATACAATTTGGTCATCTAAAATGGTACTTTTGGACCATGGTTCGATACCACACAAAATGTTTCCAGCTTCAAAAGTATCTAATTGATTAATGCTATGAACGGAAAATGGAATGTCTAAAACTATTAACAAACCTGAACCATTATAGGATTTGGCCCGGATGACGATATATAAACTGCAGGCCCGGAATTCACATAGGACTCGGCCTGCAATATGCATTAAAAAAGTTGCAAGTGAAATTCATTCAAAACCTGAACCATAGTACAGAGGATGAACAAGAACGTACAGGAGATTGTCCCATACGCAGTGTCAAAATTGTCCGCCCAAGCTCTAGCAGAAGAGCACCTAAATGTTGCATCGCCGGTCCTACTTGTAATGATTCTGCTTGAATTTGACTCCTTACTGTAAGATCAGTAGAACCCCCCTCCTGCTCCAGGTGTCCTGCAATATTCTACGGAGTTGCAGCAGATTACAAATAACGTAGTATCAGATAAAAAGTAAAAGGTTAAGAAATGTAATGTTTATTTTGATTAAGATAATGACCCCTTTTGTTTTCTTCTTTTTTTTTTTTTTTTGGGGGGGGGATTCTAAAACAGACGGGACCAATATCATGTTCCTCTTTAATACTGTTTGCACCTACAGAATAAGTATTAGACGCTGGATTTTCTTTCAATCTTGTCATTCAAAACCAGCATTTAGTCTCCAATTTGAAGTTTCTTTGAGAAAAGCAACTAAGTGAGCACTCGATACTATATCATTCCAACACTAGATAATTATATCAATACATGTTACACAAAGCCTCGTATAAACTGCACTGCACATAGATAGAATAGGCACATCCCTTAATTTGGCTGGAGGCCCATTAACAGCTTTGGAAGCCTTCCATCAGTGTAATAGGTAGATTATTATTATAAATATTTTAGTTAGAATTAAATACATAAATATAAGTAGAATATTTTCATTATGTTTCCAAATAATATTAGGATTTAGTTTACTAATTTAATTAGGGTTATTAGCCCATATAGTAGATAATAAGGTTCTCCTTTTATTATTCTATTTGGTTTAATGGTATTATGACTGTTTAGGGTGTGGCAACTTTGTATATCCTTCTCTCTTTTCCTACTGCGCTCTACATCGCCACATGATAACCATCTCCTCTCTGATTGATGAAATTTTATAATACATTAAAGTACTCTAAAGTCAGATATTCACTGAATTTTACAAGACAATGCAAACAAGCCAAAGTAGAGTTGTATGTGTAGTGCATACAGATAGTGCAGCAACAGTCGGACCACTGAGAAGACGTTGCGCATTTCGCAGAACAATGCTCAATGTTTCAGGTGTTGACAATCCACGTGCATTGGAAGGCAGTTCCACCGTTGGTAGATCTCCAATGTTGGTTAGTGGTTGATTTGGCTGATGCCCTACATATGAATATGTACATAAACATAATTCAGCAAACTACTATACAACAAAATAATGAGACTACTATTTTTGAAATTATAACCATTCTGTAGTGCCAGCTCCGCGCGGTTCATGAACTCAGAAAGTGTGTGCAAAGAATCAGGAATTGGCTGAAAATCAGAGAAAAAAATGTATACATGAGAAACAACCAGATGATATTTAAGCAAGAATTTAAACACCACACCCCCCCTCCCCCCCCAAAACAAAAAAAAAACAAAGACAGAAAAAAGAAGGTGAAATTTTTCTACCGCATTAAGAGAAGGAACAGGTATTGCTGCTCCCAGTGGGATTTGCAGAACCTGGGGTAAGTTCTGACTTGGTAATGCCTGTCCAGGCTGTGTTTGATTTCCTGCTTGGCTCTGACCGCTAGTATTATTCCGTGCTCCTTCTGTTTCATTTCCTTGAGGAGCTTGACCTGGAGAATTGAACTGTCAAGAAAGAACCAACAAATTAAATCAGGCAACCGATACATAGATAGAAAGCAATCACAAAATACATAAAAGGGATCCATATCCCTCAAACCACTTTTAATAACTCTAAGGGAGTGTTTGTTTGGGGGGATTAGAGTGTGGGATAGGACTCCATGTCCATTGCATGCGACAGTCCGACGTTTGGTTCAAAACATATAAGCTGGACTAATAGTCCAACCAGACTATCAATCCCTTATTTGTGGGATTATTGTGTCCCATGGGAGGGTGTGGGATAAAAAGGGTGGGATAACTCCTCCGGATTGGAATTTTAAAATGACATTTTTGGCCCTCAATTTTTTATTTATATTATTTTTAATTATACTTAGTAAAGTAAAATAAAGGGGTTTTTTTTTTAAGGTCCCTGGTATTATGATTTTATAGCATAAAGGACACTCAATATTTTTATAATGTCTAAGGTCCTTCAACATCAATCTAGAGAAAATTCAATCCAGAGAAAATTCAATCCAATGAAATTCTTTGGTCCAAACCCAGAGAAAATTCAATTTAATCCAGAGAAATTCTCTGGTCCAAAACCAGAGAAAATTCAATTCAGTGTTATTCTTTGGTAAAATTGGACTGATTAAGATGGAGTCCACTGATTCACTGAATTCAATTCAGTGAAATTCTTGAATTTTCAATTGAATCAGTGAAATTCAATTCAGTGAATCAGAATGAGAATGCTCTGATTCTACATAATATTGTGGATGTCTAATCTAATTTCACTCAATTAAAAGCAGAGAAAATTAAAAAAACTGAGTTTAAACTAGAGAAATCCAGAGAATTTCTCTGGACCAGTAAAGAATTTCTCTGGACTCGAAATCATAGAAAATTCAATCTAATTAAATCAGAGATTTTCTCAGGTTCAAATCAGATCAATCCAACTCTGAGAATTTCTCTGGTTCAAACCAGAGAAATTCAATCAAAATCATAGAAAATTCAATCTAAATTAGAAAATTTTTCAGAGAATTTCTCAGGTTCAAACTCAGAGAAAATCGCCCTCCAATCCAGAGAAATTCACTAAAATCCAAAGAAAACTAGAGAATTTCTCTGGTTTCAACCCAGATAAAATTCAGTTCAAAAACCAGAGAATTTCTCTGGTTTCAACCCAGAGAAAATTCAGTTCAAATGATCATCTGAAGAGCCACTATCTAATGCTTTTCTTCATCACTCAACTTACTGGTTTTAGTGTTTGGGCCAAAGATCTCTTCAATCATGTTCCCAGTTGACACAAAATCAAAATCTTCAAATGGACTCATTGGGTACCTAGCTTCCCAGAGTTTAGCATCACATGGTTCCATCAAAAAACTGGGGTTCAACCTGTCACTCGATCCATCATCAATCCTGAAAAAACCGGGGTTCATGGTGATGGCAGCATTTCCAGACCCTTCAATCAAACACAAATCGGCCAACTTATCAAGCAACCCAATCACCTCATCAACATCGTTCTGGTCTCCAATTCGATCCGTCGAATCAGAATTCAACTGTTTCAGCCTATCCAAGGACTGGATCACAGGGTTGTCCTTGACAGAGCCCTCGCCGGGACGCAAGTGACGATTCTAAAGAGATCGACGCCTTGGAGAGTTAGGGTTTCGATGGTGTCTTGGAGGGCTTCGGAGGGGTCCATGCCGAGATCATCGATGTTCTCTTTCACCATTTCGTCGGTGAACGACAGTAGATTTTAGGGAGAGGAGAGAGAGGCCGTCGGAGGAGAGAGAGCGTGTGAAGTTGAGATTTTGGATGTAAATGAAAAAACGTAATAGGAGCAGATATATGTTTAGTGAGGGAAAGAGTCAAATTTCTCTGATATATGTTTAGGGACTTTAGACATCAAAAAATATTTTTGTGGATCTCTTCCATTACGAAAAGTGGGAGAGGGACCCTAGACCAATTTTCCCTAAAATAAAATTTAAAAAATCTCAACTAAAAATAAATAAAATTAACAGTCTAATCCCCCTTTAAAAGTTCAATTTTATTTAATTAAAAATAAAATTAAAAGTGCAATTTATTTAAAAGTTCAAATTAAAACAAAATTAAAAAATCTCAACTAAAAATTAAAATAAATTTATATAATTTTTATTGATGTTCTATCTATTTAATTTTTTATAAGTTCTAGTAAAAAAATTAAATAAAATAGGATACCCATCGAATTCAATAGAATAGTCAAATCCAAACATCTAATCTTATGACTAAACAAACATAGGATTCAATAGAATAGTTCAATCCAGGCATCTAATCCCATAACTAAACAAACATAAGATACAAATCAAATCCAATCAAATAGTCCAAGACAATTATCACAGGACTAACAGTCTGGTGGATTGCAATGCCTCTATCCACAACATTGCTAGAACAAATTCCCTATTGTCTCATAAAATCTAATTTCAACTCAATCAAACAGTTGCAATCATCAATTTCACATTCGCATCAATCAACTGATTGATTGAAAGATGGTCATAAAAGAAATCGAAACAAAATTAAAAAGGACAAATAAGAAAAAAATTAACCTGCACAATGGGTTGCACACCCCCCATAACACCAGTTGCAGCCTGGCTCCCAATTCCAATAGAATTTAAAACTGCCCCAATAACCTGAAACCAGGCGAAAAAGCATAAAATATTACTGCCATAATACAGAGATATAATCTAAACATAATACCCTCAACGTATAACAGAAAAGACAAAAGAGGCCTGAAAACATACCCGAGTTAGATCTGGCACAATGCCTTCGCCTTGTTCCCCAACATTAAGAGTACCAAGTACTACACTCTGTGATATTTGTCCAATGCGATTACGTGGACCAGCAGCATTTGCATTGTGTCCTGACAAATTGTATGAGAAAAAAAAAAAAATCTTAGTTTGACCTCACTGATATCTCCTGTAAAAATAAAGGTAAACAGCTTAGCCAGTGAACCAATACCTCTATTACCATTATCTGCACTTGTCTCTCCAGAACTTGTACTAGGAGGCTGTGATTCAGAAGGCTGCCTGGCAACTAAGTGCAAAGTATGCCCATTTTCAACATCTAAGCACAGTCAAGGTTTATATCACAAAAAATAACAACACGATGAGGAATAACATAGAATGAACCTACAAGATCAAGATTGCTGCACTTTCTTGGAAAGGAAACTACCTTCTTGATAGAAAGAATAAAGGAGCAGGTGGGGACATATACTACTCCAACCAACCGTGCCTCTATGCAATTCAAAATTTCCAGCCAACCATCTTGAAATCAGTACAGACCTGACCTTTTTCCTTTGTGGACATATAATACTCCAAAAGCTACATTAACTCTCCTAAATTTGACACCCCATAATTTAACCTAACCAAATAAGGATTCTGTGGGTAAAAAAACAAAAGGAAGAAAAAAGATAAAGAGTTGTTATCTGTAATCAAAAGTCTTAAATTAATGTGATGGCCTCTACATCGCCATAAAACCAAATTAGTCAATCACTTAGAATCAACAATGCTCATCCTAGTTGACCCTTGTTTGTAAGCATATATGCATAATCTTGGAAATTCCACTGTTCCCTTTACTACTAGTACTAGACATGCATTATTTCCATGTGGAATGTCTTCATGACAGGAGAATAGAAAAAGGCATAGGGCGGGTGGAAGGGAATGTTATATAGACTAAAGAACTCCAATTTTTAGTCAATAGCAAAATCTTTATAGAAATACATCACAAACATATGCAATGGTAGGATACGATATTCGGAAAGCAGGTGATCATCCTTCAACACTTTTCCCCTAAAAATTAGCCGTTGCTGCCCAACTGGAAGACCAATTTGACTAGCTATTTTCTCCTTAAACAGTGAGACTGGCATCTGAAATTTTTTAAAGATCAAGAATACAAGCCAATAAGTATAACTTATTGGAAAGGTTAACTACATGTACTATAAATGCAAGTTCAACAGTGTTCAAGTCTGTATAATGGATGTTTCACTAATTTCAGTAATTATGAAAAGCTTCAGATACCAGTAACTTGAAGCAACTCAATTACAATCCGTGAATGGTGCAGAAATAAAACAATAATTGCAAAGAATCCACATGAACAAGTAGTAAGTAATCAACGCAAATTAAAAACCCATATATATATATATATAAAGAAAACTGTGTAAATTACATTTTTATCCACTTGAAAGCTATAGATCTGCGAATCTAGAGTCTTGATATTGAGCTCCACCATTGATTCTGAGCTTTCACCACCAACATCACTCATACTGGAAGCTTCAACTGAATGCTGATCTGCCATGTATTTTGAAAATGAATCTGATAGCTAAAGAACAATTCATGTAATGTATCAGAACCAACAAGAGTTTGTAACCAGGGTCTAATCAATTTAAACTCAAAAGTGATTGGGCAAAGATATGTTTGTACAAACCAAAATAACAGATTAAGATACCAAGCCGTTCAACTTTCACAAATTCGAAAACACCTAATACCAACAATGTCATGCTAGTATATCAATAAAAACTTGCCAAAAACTATGACATCTTCATGATATTTCATTTCACCAAAAACAAATATTCTAGAGAGGACATCAAAAGTGCTCATACGCTATATTCTTCCATTTGGATCGCAGGGCGAGAAAAGAAAAGAAATTATTGTGGCCTATGATTGTATTTTCTCACCATCATATTTGGATGAGTGCGAAAGCAAAAGCATGTGACAGACGGATATTCTTCCTTTTTGTATTTTAAAGGTCAATCTTGGTATTATAAATATTTTATAACCAAGCAATCGACTTGTTTCGGGAGCTTCTATTTGCACACTACTTATTCTCTCAATTCACACCATTATCCCAATTTTTTTAATTACCATTATATCCTTTAATTAAATTACCAACACGCCTCTCCTTCCCTCTCAACTCACCACCGCCGACTGCCACCTCCTCCCAACCCCACCAGCACCGGTTGTGTCACGACCCAAACCCACCTCTATGGGTTAAGGCCATAACCGGCCAGTAATCACGAGATTACCTACGGCCTCAAACCAAATAAAACAAAACTCATCAGAGTGAAGGGGCCATACGGAAGCAAATTTAAAAACTTTGTCCATAGAGCTGTGCTTATATGCACACCATAACATTCCAAACATTTATATGTTAATAACTCACATCAAAATATGTACAAACATAGAACACTGTACATACAAGATCATACAAGTTTAAGTCAGGCGAACCCAAGACTTATATATAAAAGTAGTCCAATGCTTTCGCCAACATAACAAAACTATGAACAAAGGACAAAGGCGAAGACAGTCTCGTGCGTGAGACGTTTGGACTGACTCCTCAAAACTTTGACTGTTTCTCACAATTTCACCGAGGCTAGTTCTGGACGTCCCTTGGCTCACCTACATATACATGAATGAGCGTGAGCGAAAGCCCAGTGAATAATATCAAATAAGGAAGATACATAAGCAATCTTTGAAACAGTTATAGCAAACGGCCTTTGGCCCAATCACTTGTATCAATCGGCCTTCGGCCCAATCATTTATGTCAATCGGCCTTCGATCCAATCATTTATGTCAATCGGCCTCCGGCCCAATCATTCATGTCAATCGGCCTTTGGCCCAATCATTCATGTCAATCGGCCTTCGGCCCAATCATTCATGTCAACCGGCCTTCGGCCCAATCATTTATGTCAATCGGCCTTTGGCCCAATCATTTATGTCAATCGGCCTTTGGCCCGATCATTTATGTCAATCGGCCTTTGGTCCAATCATTCTTGTCAATCGAACTTATAAAACTTACATAGAGGTAAACAATTGGACAACAACATATTTCAAATATCTTGTTAAGATATTATTCACAGTGATCGGCTTGTGGATTTGCCCTAGAGCTTGACCCTACACATCATATAGCACATATGGGTCACAAATGATTCAATCCGTTCTTTAATTTACATATTCCTCTTTAGGCTTCATTCTTATCTCTTTAACTCAATTACAATGCTTAATGCATGCCTAAGAGTACTTGGGAGTAAAAGAGAACAGAAAATGAAACACAGAATGTCTTTTCAAAATTTTAGAAAACAGGGTCTCCGTTCGAGCACGGACTTTCCCGCTCGAGCGTTCCCTTGAGGCCTGCAAAAGTACTGGATGCATTAAATTTACGCTCGAGCTTGAAGTCTAGCGCTCAAGCGGAAGGCCTCACTACATGGCTCCCCGCTCGAGCGTGAAATTACCTCGCTCGAGCGGACACCATGTTTGCAAAAAGTGCTAGATGTATCATTTTTACGCTTGAGCGTGAATTCGGACGCTCGAGCGGAAGTTCATTCTACATAGCTCCCCGCTCGAGCGGACACCATGCCTGCAAGAAAATATTGGGAGCTCGAAATCCCCGCTCGAGCGGCGGTTCCCCCGGTCGAGCAGACATCAAAAATTCTGGGTTTTCCAGGATGGTTCTTGAGCTCGAATTCAACACTCTAACCAACATTTCTTGCATGCCATGGCTCAAATTTCACATATACATATACTAACATGATACCAACACCAAATTACAACACAATGAAGCTCAATTTCTTGAATCACTTACATGCATGTCTCAAATTAACCCAAACTCATCACCAACACATCAAATTCAAACATGCAAAGCTCATACCTCCATGATCTACTCTTGCATGTGAGAAATATTCATTCATATCAACTTAATTGGTGAAGAGATGATCAAATACATGGATTTCAAACAAGATTCAACATAGATTATACACACTGTGTTCAAATATGGAAATCCATAGTAATTTCCTACATGCATGCATCTATTGACTTTATATTCAACACATACAACTCAATCTCCTCATAAACAATTTAATTCATGTTCTTAATCATTTTTCAACCTTCAATTCACAAAATTACTAATTACAATTCATGCACTCACTTACCTAGAGGTTTAATTCTCCCAACCTATGGCAAAATCTTGAGTTTAATCCTCCAATCTTCCCAAAATTGAGCCAAACACCCAACTCTCCTTCTTCCTCTCTCTCTAGCCGACCCCTCTCTCTTTTTTTTGAGTTAGAATCAGCCAAGTAGAGTAACAAGGAGGATGTTTGAGTACATAGTGCCCCACTAAGTCACATTAATTTAATAATAGACAATTGAGCACTTTATGATTAATTAAATCAATTTAACCTGATCCGAATCAATTTCTAAATTAAATTTCACCGTAGGCTCTAAAAATTATGTCAATCACAATGGCGTAATCAATTTCGGGTTCTGTGGCCGATAAGGCCTTCAATTTAATTTCCGAAGCAGATAATCAAACAGATATTCCTACGGTGAACAGATAGAAATTCAAAATCACATTTTTCACATAATGGCTCACAAAATCATATTAAACACATAATCATGCTCATATTAAGGACCAATTAACACATTACGGAACGGGGATATTACAGGTTGCCACCCCTCACCTCCAATAGCACCATTCCCACCACTGCCGGTTGCCATCTACCCCACTTCCACTACCGGTTGCCATCTACCCCACTTCCACCGCCTCCCCCGCTGCCCCTGCCCCTGCCCCCTACCTTTGGAGCCATCTTCCTTCTGCAACAACCCTACAGCGCCCCCTTTGGCGAATCCCCCTCATCGCGACCTCTTCTTCTCTTCTTCGCTTGCTCGCTCTCTCTCTCTATTTGATTGTTCATTCATCGATCTTAGTCAATCGCAAGGGTTGGGGGTGGAGGTCACTAAGGCTGCAGTAATGGCGGAGGTGTGGTTGCGGAGCTGTCGGAGTGGGCCAGAGTTGAGGCAAGGATGGGTTGAAGGAGTCTGGGGGGAGGGACGGTGGCAGTCGGGATGGGTTGTGGAGGGTGGACGGGGACGGGGATGGGTCGCCGGATCTGGTGGTGGCTGGGTTGGGAGTAGGTAGGGTTAGGGTATTTTGGGAATAAAGGGTGTGAATTGAGAAAATAATAAAAAATGAAGATGGTGTGGAGGTGTGAACTAGAAATGGTGTGTATTGAGGCAAACTATGGTGTGTAAATAGAAGCTCCCACTTGTTTCTCACCAAATCACACCATTTTAGTGTGAAATGAAATAGGCTTAGTCAGATAGTCTCTTTCTCACCATTTCTCATCATTTCTCACCATTTCTTACACAACTTACGAATCAAGCATGAAAAAGTGTTTTCTTTCTCCTCGTTTTTTATCATTTCTCACTAAATCACCCAATCCAAACATAAAAACTCAATCAAATCAAGATAGATAAACTAAAAACAATAGATAGATAGACATGCACGCACAGTACAGAAACGAAAAGGAAAAAATCGAATAGCTAAGCAGAGATTCGGATTAAAAACAGGTATAAAAACGAAATTTCTTGCTTGAACCAATCTGTGTTAGAAGAAAAAACAAAGCTCAATTCACGAGACCGAGAAAACAAAATTCATCTTACCCTAGCTTGGATAGAAGTGAGGAAATCGAAGCTTAGAAAACCTCAATCGGAGAGTGAAGAAGAAGAAGAAGAAGCTGAGAGATTGAAAGAGTGATCGACGAAGCCAATGCACGCAAAGTATCAATGATTTTTGATTCGTGAATGGGATGTGATGAAGATCTGCTGCTAAACGCTTTTTCCGACTGATTAAGTAAATTTAAAAAAATTGAAATTGAAATTGAAATTGTTTTTTTTCTCTGTTTTTGTATCATAGACCATCCCTCTGATTATCAACCGTACCGTTCGAGAAGAACCTAGATTTCACTGGAAATTATGTGCAAGCAATTGTAGCAACGACGTCGTATTTTTCTTTTTGAGAAATTTGAATTACAAAACGTTTTGACTTGATTTTTTCAATTTTTTTTTTTTTTGGTTTTTTCATTCAACACCTTATCAATATTTTGTATTAATTTAAAGACAACTAAAATATATTTGTTGATTTAAGAATATTAATTTTTTATGGACAAAACTATCCTTTCATTATTCCACTACCTTTAACTACCGCTGATATCTCTTACCGCTATTTATAACCATTGACGACCAACTCTACTAGTTGGTAACAACTTTTCGATGACTATTTTTCAATGAAATTTCACTAATTTAGCATAATTAAATTCTCTATGACTCTTCGGCGTAATGAATTTTTAGTGTTTAAAAAAAGTCAATTAATTGCAAAAAGCTCATATGAAATTTCACTATGCTAAATCAGTGTTAGTGAAATTTCTCTGACCAATACTAGTGAAAGTGCACCAAAAAAATTGCACAAGCTTAAAGAAATTTCACCGACTTATAATTTCACTAACTAATTCAATTAAAGCTTAACAAATTTTAAATGTTGTTATACCATGGTGAAGTTCGCAATTATGGAATTTCATTGACTAATTCAATTAAAGCTTAATAAAATTTAAATTTCTTTACATCACAATGAAATAACAATATTTTCAAAGTTTACAAAGAGAGAATAAATAGAAATACAAAAAAACAAAAAAAAAATGAGAAAGAAAGGGAGAGAGAGAAAGAGAAAGAGAAAGAAAGAGAAAAAAACTAGACTAGATGATAGAAACAGAGTGGTGGTAGAAGAACATTAAAGATAAGGGTGGTGGAAGTATTGGCGAATGTCGAATGACAGTTGAGATTTAGACCATCAAAGTATAAACAATAGTGATGAAGACATAACGATTTGGAATGTTGAACAATGCTTAAGATTTAGATTGACAATATGCAAACAACGGTAATGAAACGACGATAGATGTCAGTCGAAGCAATGCTTCAAATTTGAATCAAGAAGATGTAAACAATGATGGGAAAACGGTAGTGGATTGCGATTATACCAATGCCAGTGAATAACAGTATCTTGTGATAGAGAGAGAAAGATAGAAAGAAAGAAAGAGAAATGATAGACAAATTAGAAAGACAAAAATGATAAAGAACATAGAGAAAGAGACGGCAAAGATAAAAAAAAGTTGTGAAGAAAAGGTATTGTAGGGGTTTTAGGATTCTAAGGTAATTTCGGACCATTTATGTCAAAAAAAATCTTTGTGCTATTAAATTTTGAAATTCCAAGGACTTTAACTAATAAGGAAGCTTTTAGTAGGCTAGAATTCAATATTGTAAGTGCAAGTCAACGTTCTTGATATGAAAGTGAAAGTGGAGCGAAAGTCGGCCCTAAGTAGGATCCAAAGATGTTCAAGCTAGATATAAAAGTGAAGTTCAATCGTCGAAAGTGATATCTTTTTTAGTTCGGTCTTTTTCTCTTTTGAGTCAGGTTATTAAGACAGGATAGGGAATCGGGTTTTCTGAATATCTCTTTTCTGACCTATCCTATTAAGGTCTCGTTTGGCAACTTCAGTTTTAGCCAAAAAAAAATCAAAAAGTCACTATAAATTGTCACATCATTCTCTCTATTTTTCTGCACATCTTTTCGTAAAAAATCAAAAAGTTACTAAATTAGTTTGTTTCCAAACGAGACCTAAGTAAGTTAGTTCGAGATCAAAACTAAACCTGAGAAAGACTAGACTTCTAGTAACAATAGGTGCGCCTTCCGTTGAGGAGAGTTGTTCACAAGAAGTGGTTATGAGGTCTTTCTTGTTCTGGTTCGGAAGAGGAAATTCCTTCAGTTGCACTAGTAGATTGAATAACCTTTTCTTTAGTGCCAACAAAGTGCATGTGTTGTTACCTGTAGAGGGATGTGTCCCTAATTTTTTTTTTTTTTTTGTGTATCATTTTTTTTTTACTTTTTAATTATTTCTAATGGGTCGTTTTACACATCAAAAATAAAACACTAAACTATACCAAATTCTTTTAGAATAATGGCAAGTCCTAGTATCGATCCACAGGGAGAAATGGGAAATTCAACTAATTTAATTGTTAAATTCTTAAATTAATTTTGATAAAAAGATTGAGGGATTCTATCACGACCTAAACCCGCCTCTTTAGGTTTATCGACGTAACTGGCCAGTAATCCTGGGATTACCAAATGCCTCTTAATAGAATAACAAAATATAAGGGGCTGCGGAAGCAATTATACAAAATACAAGGCCCATAGAGCTGTGTAGACATACATGAAACAAATAATATTTTAAACTTATATGATGTCAAACTTCCATACTCATAGTATCATAAGGGACTTCGCCCAATTTACAGGTAGACAAATCAAACAAAAACAAAAGAACATCTTCAACAAGACCACAAAACTTGACTTCTCAAAAGGAACCTCCCCGGGAGGCATAGTGGTTGGCTGACCAAAAAACACTCGAGGCAGTAACTTAGGCTTGGTAACGCGCCTGCTCACCTACATACATAAATATAAATAGTAAGCGGAAGCCTAGTGAATAATAACAAAGTAAAGGGTTTTAATGAATGATGTCCATCACAGAGTTAGAAATCAGAGTTTATATCAAAAACAGATTCTTATCAGAAACAGAGTCTTATGCATATTCAGATTTCAATAAGAAAATAGGTTCATATTCATATTCTTATTCAAATCATATATAGAAATCAGAGTTCATGCTTAATCATATATGGTACATCCATTAGCATTATCATGCTTGTCAGTTCCATTAAGGAACTTCCGGTACCGGAAAACTTGTAACATACTTGAGTCGCGGTATTATTACCCTCGGGAAAGGGCCTTGAGACCACGATATTATTATCCCCGGGCAAGGGCCATGAGACCACGGTATTATTACCCCCGGGCAAGGGCCTTGTTCATAAACCACGGTATTGTTACCCTCGGGTAAGGATGCCACGAATACTTGTCAGAAATTGGACAATCATTCATTGTACTGAATATAACATTTCATAAAACAGATCATATTCCATCATACAAAAAATAAATAAAGTTGAACATAACTTTACTAAGTTATTACTTACAGATGGCTCCACTTGCAGAACAGATTAAGCAGATAAACTAGACCGTCTATGGCGCGTGACCTACACAAACATAGAACGGATACATATTGAATTATGCACCCGGAATTATTAACTTAGTTCTTTCTTATCTTGGTGTGTTTCTAACTTTTGTCCTTATTATTTTGTCTTAATCTTGGCCTAAGAATGCCTAGGATGCAATGAGGATGTTGAAATACACTTGAACATATTTAACAAAACTTGCTAAAAACAGGGGTCCCGCTCGAGCGCAACTTCTTTCGCTCGAGTGGATACGCAAAATGTGAATGGTCACTCGAGCGCAGCTTCTTTTACTTGAGCAGTCTGAAAAAGTACTAGTTGTGTGATTTTCACACTCGACGGACGCTCGATAGCCGCTCGAACGTGAGACTCAAGTCCTTGCTCGAGCGTAACCCTTGTCGCTCGAGCGGTCTGCAAAACATATGAACTTCTGGGAGTATACATTTTATACTCGAGCCAACTTTTGGTTGCTCGAGCGAAAGTGCAGAAATAAAGGTGGTCGTTCGAGCGCAGGATCTGTCGCTCTAGCGGAGAGGTCGAATTCTGGAATTTCCAGATTGCACTCCTAAGTCCAAAACTCAACTTCAAGGCTACAATTTACATCCTTTTGACCCCAAAACTTGAGGGAACATAAGTACACTTGGAAAACATCATGAATTCAAAACCATTTCACAAAAATTAAGGCCCAAGGGCATGTCAATTGTATGAAAGCCCTGTTTGATAGAGCTGTGGGAAAGTGCTTATAGCTTATGCCTAAACAGCTTATAGCTTATAACTTTCAGCTTAAGCTGATTTCCAGCTTATTCTTAAAGCATCTCCTGCCCCACTCAAAGAATAAGCTGATTTCTGACTTCCACAAAGCTATAAGCTATAAGCTATAAGCTAAACCAAACACATCAAAATAGCTTAAATTAAGCTGAAAGCTGAAATAAGCTGTAAATAATTTCTGCCAAACAGGCACGAAATCAAACTTGGAATGTTAAAACATCACATGAACTTAACATGCAAGTAATTCTTGACTTCAAGGTCTTCATAACAAGATCAAATAAGATGTTCAACTCAAGGATATTAGGAATCCATAGAAGAAGATTAAAAGAAGGACATGCAAGAGGGAAATTCTTTGAAGACAACCTCAAATTGTGATGGAATGAGCATGCATGCATGATATGGTTCAATTCTCTTTATTTCTAACTTAATTCTTATATCATCCAACCCAATTCTCTAGAGTTCATGTCCTACACATCATAATTGTACAATCTAAAGGTTAAATTCTTACCTAGGCTTCTCAATGATAATCTAGATGATCAATTGTTGGAAGTTCCAATCCAAAATCTCTAAGTTCTTTAGCAATCCTCTTAATTTGAGCTTAAACTCCTCTTCTCTCTCTCTCCCATGTTTGGTGAGTACAAAGATGATAAAAAAAATGACTTCTATAGGCTATTTTGGCCTTATATAGGCTTAGATTAAGGAATTCATTAATTAGGCTTAATTGAGCACTAATTATTCTAATTATTTCGCTCCAAATCGAATTTCAATTGAACCTACCACAATGTTATAAAAAATCCAACTAATACATATACCAAGTCGATTTCGTGATCGGATGTTGATAAGGCATTCAATTCGCAGAACGAATCAGAAACAGAAATAGATATTCCTACTACGAATAGATATAAACACAAATGATGCAATGCACATGTAATTAACTCAGTATTTCTTCTCAATTACTTATTAGGCATAATTAATCATGGTTAATCAGCTAATCACAGGTCGGGGTTGTTACAGATTCATAAACTAATAATAATTAAATTAAACAAAGTGATTAAACTTGCAATTATAAATAAAAATTGGAATTATTGATTTTTGGAAAAAAAACCTAGGGTAATGGGTCCACCACTAGTTACATAAATAAGGCTTCAATTTAAGATTCAATTATGTTACGGTTCAAACTAAATACTACTTCGCAACTACAAACTCGAAGCATTTATCAAGAAAATTAACACGTTCAATGTATAGGCACGAACCATCTCAAGTAGTACGAGTCATTTGCTCTAAACTAGGGTAGCAACACGACTCATCTCTCATAGTATGGCTCGTCTCATACCTTGAACATGAAAAAGTAGAAAACTATTGTATGGAAAGCATTCAACAATAACAGAAAGCAGAATACTTGAAGAAATAATGGAAAATTATATTAGAAAACTTCTTGAGAACCATACAATTGTTCAAACCATTACATAAAAGAAAACCAAAAAGAAACCTATTTACATGGCTAGGGTTTCATCAAACGGAGCACCTAGCCACTCATGGAGGAGTAGGAAGAGGTGGAGGAAGTGGAAAAGGAAGAAGTTCCCATGAAAGTTACCTTTGAAGTTTTAGAAATCCTCTCTTCAAACCCTAGCCTCTCTTTTCCTTAGAATATTTTCGAACCCTAAGTTAGCCTATTTTTCTTCCTTTTATTCTCAGCAGAACAAACCCAAAATTCTACGCACGCATCCCTAGGTAGGCCGTTCGAGCGCCTAAGTGGGCCGCTCGAGCGGTGGTGGGCTGTACGTGTAGTGAGGTAGTTGGCTCGAATTTTTCGCTTCTTGCACGGAGAATCTTTTTTCATACCCTTTTTTTATTGATTTCTTGCTAAATCTGTACAAGTGCACAAAATACATCATCTTCACTAAATAAACAAAATTGAAAAACTATAAATGTAGCTTAAGTGACCTCTACGTGGTACCTTTCGGCCTACATCACATCCCCCAACTTACATTTTGCTAGCCCTCGAGCAAAACAATAGAAATAAGAAAAAGAAAAATGCTCTAAGCCACTTTCATAGGAATCACGATTGCATTTAGCATATGCAACAAGCCTTTCAACCACAAGGTTACCCCAAGTGGACGAGTATAGTCTCGTGAGGGCTTCCAAAAATGATACTCACAAATATCAACATATTCATATCTGTTCAACAACAATTAACCACACTATTCCACCTAAAAATTAACTTATGTGCCACTACAATGTGATATTAAGACATGATGAGTCATTGAAGGCACAGTGGACAAGCATAAAGGAATCTATTCAGTAAAGACCGCAATTTAGTATTACAAAAATTAAGTTCCATGTATTTGTGAATGCTAGTAGACACATCATCAGTACCCTCGGTGTAAAGTGAAATCTCCATACTAGTTAATTGTTCACTATAATAGCCCAGTGTAACTCATAATAACACCTAACATATACAGAAAAACTAAACTTTTGCAACCAGGATTCTCAATTTTTTTTTTTGGAAAGACTGTGTAATGTCCTGATCCATTAAGTTTTCTAATCAATCTATGTAACAAGCATTGGGCCAATGACTCCCAAACCAGACGGTTTTAGGGCATTAGGTGTGAAGACACCCTGCGGCTTAATAACTTGAGCTGAAAATGCTACGAACCCGAACAAGTATTTATTTTTTATTTTTTTGTTTTTGTTTTTCTTAACTGTGCAATGTCTAGGTCCCTTAAGTTTTCTAATTAACCCATGTAGCAAGTATTGGGCCAATGACTCCCAAACCAGACGGTTTTAGGGTACTAGGTGTAGAGACACCTTTACAGGCTTAATAACTCGAGTTAAAGAGGTTACGAACCCAAACAAGTCAAGGTTTTTTTTTTTTTTTTTTTTTTTTTTTTTTTTTTGTTGAGAATCAAGGCTACTCATTTATTTTTTTCTACAATACTAGCAATTATCAATGATGTACACCAGGGATTAGAATAAAGAGGTCACTGCTATGAAGATGTGTTTATGTGAATCAAGGCATACTCATAACAAGTGTACTAATACCACAAATACAAACAACCCTCATAGTGCAAACATCATATGCGAGTATCTACCCAATAAACCATTTTCATACAAGTCCACTATGTTCCCCAATTAACATATGCTCATATCACTACCATCCTGGCACAAAGTAAACATCAAGTGAAGTGGTGCAAGCAAGTGCAGCAAGCATAAATATGAATTGTTTTTACAAATACCCTCACCCCCAACTGGAATACAACATTGCCCTCAATGTAAGCAAGTGGAAAGTAGATAGTAAAATGAGAGAGAGAGAGAGAGAGAGAGAGAGAGAGAGAGAGAGGATCTTACCAGACAACGTAGGCGCACATCCAGCAAGGCAAGGACACACCAAACACACACACATTTTTGTTTTTGTTTTCTGTTTTTTTTTTTGAACTGTATAGTATTAAAGGAAAAGAAAAACAAAACAAAACAAAACAAAACAAAACAAAAATAAATAAAGAAATAAAACAAAGAAAATAGAATGGATATCACTGATTTGGATTCAGCGGTGGTGGAAAATGCTGCTTAAATAGGGCGTGTATCAGCGTCCAAGTCTCGAATGCCTCATCAGGAACCTTAGCGCCAAGTTAATCAAACCGATGCTGGCTCGACTCCCGGTTGTAGACACCCCATTTTTGACCCTCCTCAAGACTTGGATGTTCTTGTAGGTTCATCCAGCAACAAGTTTGATTGCTTGTCGAGTGTTCGACTTTCGCGATGGAATGCTCCAGGTTTGATCCTTCCAAACCCTATTTCCATTCTGTCTCATTTTTGGACCATGTGTTGGTCTTTGCTTTGTGGTGTCCTTGATGGCCTGCCGGCCATCATAGAGGGCTGCCAGCCATGGGCTAGGCCCTGTCGGCCATCATTAGGCCCTATCGGCCATCAATGAGGCACTGTCAGCCACCACTGATAGCTGGCCGGCCACCTTTGTTTTAACAGATATTTTCTCAGTTTTTTTGAGCCAGCTGTGGCTCACTGAGCCATCCTCCATACACATGTATGGAGGTATGGAAGCAAGCTTTTGCTTGCATTGCCTATATAAGGGGAGGCCTTTCCCCCTATTTGGGGGTTCAAAAATTTTAGAGACAAAATCTCTTTCTCTCTCTAGAATTCTCATACTCTCTCTCTATATTATGCTCTATAGTGCTTAGAAGTGTGTTTTCTTCACATTTTTGCAAAGAAACACCTAGTCAAATACCACTACCTTGGAGCTGAGGTCCTTGAAGGTTTGTTTGGAGTTCAAAAAGCTGGTTTTTGGCTCAGAAGTTGTCATCTTGCTGCTGTGCTTCAAGGGTGAGCATATTCCCTCTTTTAAGCCTATTTTTGTATACCATATTAGCCACATTTGCATGCTTTTTTAGGCTTGGTTGTTAACTAAAAAAAGCTCTATTTTTAAGTGTTAAAAATGGTTGTTTGAGGCCCTGTGGGAGTTGGGGTGTTTCACTCCCTTGTATGCCTTATTTGCTAAGCTTTTGGGCCATCCTTTAAAGCTTTTGGAACTATCTCTTTTTGGCCTTTTAACCACTGAATTCTAGAGGAATTTCATTGGTGGAAAGGTGGTTTTAAGGTCCCAAATAGGAGGGGGTGGTCCCCTCTCCTCTCGTCTTGTTTGCATGTGTTAATGGCCCACCAAATGAGCATGTGTTTCTACTTCTTTGTGGCTTTGTTCAAGCATATTTTTGTGACTTTTTAGACCAGCCATAACTCTATTTTTGGCCTGTTTGACCATTGGTTGCTTGCTCTTTACACTTGTAGTGTAATCTTGCTCACTAGCTTTGCATGCTTGCTACTTTAGCTCATCATTCTAGCTTATTTTGGCTATACTCCAGCATGCTTTTACTCATGTTTTAGCATGATTTAACTCTATTTTTGGTGGTTTAAGTCATATGAGGCTTGCTTTGTATGGCTATAGCATGATAGGCTTTAATAGCTTTGTGTTTTGAGTCCTCTAGTATGCTTTGCTTGAGTTGTTTGCATGATTTGGCATCATTTAATATGTGATTTCAGAGCATATATCACTGTCATATTCTCATTTGTATCACTCTTTCAATGCTTTTGAGAAGTTGAGCCTCATGCCTTGTTTGTAAGCCAATACATGAGCATATCTTCCTCGCCATCTATGTTGCAAGTCTAGCATGTTTTTGCTACTGTTTCGACCTGCCTTAGGTCTATTTTGAATGGTCAAGGTCATTTGAGCATTGCTTAGTATGGTTGTAGTGTAAGGGGCCTTGACTAGCTTTGAGTTTTGAGGCCTTCAACATGTTATGCATGTGATGTTTGCATGGTATGGCTCCATTTAGCATGTAATTTCAGTGCATATAGTGTAGTCACACTCTTATATACTTTACTTCTTCATAGCTTTTGAGGCTGTGTATTATGCCTCGCTTATAGGCCAATATGTGTGCATGTTCTTCTAGCATTTTGAGCTCCCATTTTAGCATGTTTAGACCATTTTTGTGGCATTATTGAGCTCTGTCCGAAGTTGGTTTGGTCATTTGTGCTATGTATTGCATGCCTCTTGTGTATTGCTCTTCACTAGCTTTGATGTTTTTGGTCCTCAACATGCTATGCTTGCATTGCTTGCATGATTTAAGGTCTTTAGCATGCCATCTCAGCACTGAACATCTGCAACCTCTCCCATTTCTTCATTTTTCAATTTGATTTGAGGGTTGTTTGGCCTTAAGGTTGTGTTTAAACATGAGGTAGGGTTGGTGCTCAAATGGCTTCAACTCTCTTTTGAGGGTTCCTCCTAGTCAAAGGCATCATCCCTCTCATGCCTTAAACTCTCCCTTTTTGGTTGACCTCTTCTCGTTAGAGGACACTCACATTACACTTAACCGGTTAAAGAATGGATCGGTAATGTTAAAATGTGTAAGCAAGAATCAACTAAGTAAAACATGCCAAGATAAGCATGTTGTTTGCATTGCATGGTGTTCAACTGGACGTTATGTTGAACACAAGGTGAGTTAGTCCATTTCATACTCAAAGTGATGAAAATGAACCAATTCCCTTTATCTCCTGTCACACCCCAAACTCGCCCCTAAAAGTTTTGGGCATGACCTATTCAGAAACGGACACTTAATCTGTTATACATAACATATGGGGCCTGAGCGGAAGTATTATCGATATAAAATAACAAAAAACATCATCCATTGAGCTACCACTACCATGCCAGGACCGCACACATTGCATTAGGTACACAATATATATAGAAACATACACCCGAACTTCGGTTACACCCACAATTGGGCGTGTAACGAAAATATTAATGAAAGACAATCAAAGCATAAACCAATTATCTAGTAACACTTTACAAAATGCACGGGCTTCAGTTAGTGCCTGGACACACAGAAGTTGACAAAAGAGACGAGCCTTAAGGGTCAGGACTGGACTCCCGGTTGATTACCTACAGAAGCAGACAAAATACAGAATGAGCGAAACTCAGTGAATAATAGTACATAAATAATGTAATGTTCAACTGGAATAATAAAGTATGTAACTGCAGAAGCATATGAGTAACTACATTCTATAATTATTTTCAAAACAGTCATGGGTCCAGTTTTCTTAACAGAGTGGCTTAAAGCCCAGTATGTACAGAACAGCCATAGGCCTACAGATACAGAACGACCATAGGTCCAGAAATATCAGAATGGCCACCAGCCCAGAAATATCAGAATGGCCATCGGCCCAGAAATATCAGGACGGCCATCGGCCCAGAAATAACAGAACGCATAAGCGTAGGGTAACAGAACGCATAAGCGTAGGGTAACAGAACGCATAAGCGTAGGGTAATAGAATGCATATACATCCTATTTGCTTGTTTCAATGCCACTGACTAGCAGATAACAGAATGGTAACATTAATTATCAATAGCAAACAAAACATAAGGTAAACATACTTGTTTCGTAATTAACAGAACCTTAACATTACCAACAATCCGAAGGTAAATGTACCATTACATCAACAGGCCAGAACAATTCATATCATAACATGAATTACATAACAATGTCGGTGATACGCAATTCTTTTCTATTAACTAACTTCACAGTGTTAATAGTTTGTATGCAATTTTTATCCAGAATCATAGGTAAGTCTTAGGATGGTACATTGACAATAATCATTAGCCATATCCCAAAATACGGAGTGGGTTCAGAGTCATACCGATGTGTGCTAACTCTTTCAATGTTCACATCAATTCCCAACCAACACACATGTTAATATATTAGCTCATGAAAAATAGAATGTTGTTAACAATATTTCTTAACGGTAAACAATGTACATTTGTAGTACTATTACTCACAGTGCTATAACAGAGTGCTTGTCCTTCCCGGGTTATGCCCTACACATGTACATAACTTATACATTAATTCCTTTTCTTTCTTAATTCATTTCCTGCTTTATTTTACTTCGAATGAATTTACAGCCATCTTAAGGGCATCAAACACAAATTCCAGAAATACCAGAGGGTTAAGCACGTAAAACAGAGCAAACAATATTTTGCAGCATGAAGTTTTCAAACCTATTTCTCCAACTCAATATATGTATATAAAAGATTACTAGTCTTACAAAACACATTATGGAATTTACACCCATTCATCTTCTATTCAAAGAAAGAAAGGATTTTTATGAAAATTTCCATGTTCCCCAAAACTCCTTAAATTTCTAGTGTTTTCACCAAAAACCAAACATTTCCCCATCCCCATAAAGAAATCCCATTAAATCATTCTCTTGATTTAATAACTAAACAAGCCCACAAATATTTAGTAAAATGATTTGCGATTAAACCCATTTTTGAAAACTCCACATTTTAGGTCACAAAAATCAATATCAACATAGTCAAAACCATCCCACATAATCATCACAATTCAACATAGGCAACATGATTCAACTCAACATCATTAAATATAATTCAACATATTTCAAAAGGAATTCTTAAATTCCATTTCAACATTCCATAACCGAATTTATATCATCCACATCATCAACAAATCCTTTCCCCCAATTTCCCTTTTATTATAACATGATTTACAATGCATTTAACAAAGTTCATTCGCAAATTTTAAACATAATTTTCAAACATAACCAAATTCCAATTAAACTTGAACACATATAATTCAACCTACCAATTTCATGATTCTACTTTTAATTTGGGCCAAAACATTGATTATCATCAAGAATCAACCTAGGGTTTCTAAGAAATCTACAAATTTCAAATAAAATTTTAATCTTCTTAACCCATTACTTCTCATTCCAAGTTTCCCATTGATTATACATCTAGGGTTCACAATCCATCATTTTAACCCATCAATTTAACTCCTAACATCTCAAATCCTAAAACCCCAAATTCTCATACTATACACTACATGCTCAAAAATGGAACTTTGTACATTTATACAATGAAAATACCACAAATCTATCTATTGATATAGGTATTGAAGAAAACTAGAACCCCTACCTCAAGAATCAAGCAAGAAAAACAAGCTTTGAGAGGAATCCTTCGCAATCCCAAATTCCAATCGGTTGAAAATGTAGATCTTCAAGCCTTTTCCATCCTTGATGCAAGAACCATGGTGGATTGTTGATCAAAATAGAGGAAATCAAGGTTTTGGGGCCTAGGGTTTCGGACCTAGAATGAGAGGAAAGAAGAGGGGAAAAGAAAATATCAAGAATGATCTAGAATTCCCGTTTTTAAGCTGCTGTACCCGCTATTCCCGCTCGAGCATCCCTATTCCCGCTCGAGCGGACCTGCTCGTAGCACATATTTCAAAACTTCAAACAGATATAACTCTCCCATCCGGACTCCGTTTTAGGTCGTTCTTGTGCCCAAATTGAAGCCCCGAAAATAAGCTTTCCAATGGTTCTAACCTCACATCCAAATTCCAAGTGTGGAAAAAGAAAAGGGCAAAAGAGTGACAGCTGATCGTAGGCGAATTAATCGAATTAAAGTTTTTGGTCCAATCTTACCTTACCATCATATTACCACCACAATCAATACCCCAAAATAAAATAGGGAGGTTCCAAATACACTAATAAAAATGCCACAGATATGAATCACTTTTCATAAGTTTTGTTTAATTAAAATTTCACAGAAAGCAAGTAAATGCACAGAATAACGGACCGAAAATATACCAGAACCAGATATGAGGGTCGAGTTATGACATCTCCATTGCCTTTGATCTTCCATGATGAGGTAGTGGACTTGAGTCTTGTTTGCATTGCATTTATTGAATGTGTACAAGATTGGATCTTTGGCCATCATGCATTCCAAATGCTTGATTGATGGTTTTGGATCCAATGGTGCCTCTCTCTTGATGTTTTGAGATGATAAGGAGTGGTACAACACAGACATGTTCTTGGGAGACCCTCTTTTTTCCTCTATTTTGTGTTTTGTTGCAGCTTGGTGTCACAACATACCAGTGGCCAGTAGTGCCACATTGATGGCCGGCACCCTTGCATTGTTGGCCGGCAGAGGCCCATCTTTGGCCCGCAGGTGGCCGGCAGAAGCTCCTTATGGCTGGCAGGCCACTGGTGCACTCCCCAACATGGATTTGGTAAGTTTCAGTAGAGAGTTCTTGAAGACACCCTACAAACAGAGCCTCTAAAGAGCAAACCGGAGAGCTTTTCAGGGCGAAAACCGAGCATGTATCTTCTTCTTCTTCTTCGAACAGAGCTGGAGCAGCTTAGTTTAATGCTTACTTGTTAGTTAGCATCAATTTGTAATTTGATTAATTTGTTAATTAATTAAGTGTTGTAATAATTAAGTAGCTTAGTTTAGCTATTTCTTTATTGGTTTGTAATAATTAGTCTAATTAGATTAATTAGATTAGTTAGAGTAGCTTAGCTTAGATTAGCTTAGCTAATTCATTCGGACCCTCCTTCGAGAGGGCGCAATGTTGTAATAAGGGTGCGTGCGTATGTGCATGTTTTCCAATCCCCACTTCTTTCTCCCTTTTACTTATCAGCTTTTGATGGTTAGTTTAGGGCATATCTCGATTAGCATACCTTATGCTTTGCATGCGTGCATCATTCATTTGTCTTGCATGCACCGGGCTCGGCGCATCATTCAAACTGCATTGTATTTCAATACTTACTTGAATACGTGTTTCAAAGCATGTTATCAAGTGTTGCATTCATATGCCATCTTAGATAGCCGAGCCTATTCAGTTGCACTTTTGCATGTGTTGCATTAGGCATTTTGTATAGTTAAGATCATGCATGATTACTAACTAGCTTTTGTTTTGGCTTGTAGTACACTGTAAGTGTTTACGTTTTAGCATCCTTGGATGAGTGTGAGTGTTGCCATGTTCAGCATGCTTGCCATGAGGCTATTTGCTTAAGTGATTTAATGCATAAATGCCTGTGGATGAAGGCTTCATTATTTGAATTGGAACAATTCATCAAAATGTGAGTTTTAAGCCCACTTGGAGTGGCAAAACATCATGTTTTAAGCCCACCTTGTTTGGTGGCAAATCTGCGTTTTAGCTTACTTGCGAGTAGCATCTTCAAACCATTTTCGAAAAACAAACATGAGATGTTTTGTTCCAAATTGAGCGATTTAGTCTATACTTGTGTGTTGTGCGCATTACATAGTAAGTTAGCTAATAATCAAACAAGAACACATGTGTTTTCAAAAACAACATATCATGTTTAGTAGAGGCCAATCTTTGATTGGGTGAGCGGGGGTGCTTATTTCAGGACCTTCCCCTCTCGTACCCAAGTTTCCGAGCCGAGGCAACTTTGGTGATGACGGACACGTGGCCTTAGGCACGAGTCAGGGTTTTCTAAATTTCCCAAAACAAAATATTTATGTGGCGACTTTGAAATCTGGCAAAGCAGTTCATGTTTGGTGCTTTTGATTAAAATCAATTTTCCAAAACGATTTGCCGGATTTGGACTCTTTGGTGATTTATCAGTCTTACATTGCACTTTGTGAGATTAGATTCAGAATCGTGACAGGAGTCCAAACTGTAGTAGCTAGAACCCAATCCGCGCCCTCTCCGAAAGGGGGGGCGCGCGGAGAAAGTTTTAGGCGGTCTACATCGGTATACGTAGAAGTCAGTTTGCAGAGATGCAATTGACTGTTGATACCCATCAATGGCCATCTGCGAGTGATCCCGATATGCTTGATAGTCTGTTTGGAGATCAACCACAGATTGCTAAATAGCGGCTTGATTATCCAAAAGAGCCTGATATTGCGTCCACATCATACAGAATGACAGTAGCGCTGGGCTGGTGCAGCGGTAGGCTCTACCGAAACATCATTAGAATTGGCCGAGGCATCGGGGAGGAGTAGTGGAGCAGCAGGCGAGAAGTGGTTTGGCGTCATTGGATTTTACCATAAAGCGGTGGTGGCGGAAGCTGAATCTTATTGGGTTCGAGTGGGTATGTCCCTTGGCCTTTTATGAATACAGTGATGATGTTGGCGAAAGGGAGGGCCCATGTAGAACTGCCTCGGATGTTATGCAACTTGACTTCATTAAGGATACAGAACATCTGGTTGAAGATCAAAATAGGGATGTCGACCCAAAACCCGAAGTCAAATCGTGCAAGGCATGGAGGAAGTCCCCTTGCCGCTTTTCCTTGTGGCCTAGAAAGATGACAATCTTTTTTAGACCATATCAAGAAAGAGGAGGCTAGTTCGGTTGTCATCATCTTGTCACCCCTCATAAAATTCACTCACCAGTGCTGGGACTGAGAGTTCCCAAGTGAACACCGATAACTGCTCTTCATTGATAGTGTCCATGGAACAGTAGAGAACCTCGGCAATGGAAGTTGGTGTGACCACTAACTCCACCCTGTCAATAATGGACAAAAGAGCTCCCAGGGCCTCGTCACTGGTGTACATGTTCTGATAAAAGACTCACATAATGCGAGGATACGCCAGTTTAGTGACGATGCAGACGCCTAGGAGGCCTCGGTGTTCACATTGTCGGATACTCCACGCAGTGGGTTGATGGCGGTGGAAGAAGTCCACATCAAAAGGTGTGTCACAGGCAATTGATTTGTTGGCCCAGGTGTCGGTTGGTACATCCCTAGCGGTGATGTTAGCATTACGAGGCCGTTTGGGTGCGAGGTGGGATGATATAGACATATTTGCACAAAATAATACAACCAACACAACCAAAAATATGGAACTATTATATCAGCACTCATCAAATAGTGCATGTATGCACAACACTTAAAACCTCATTGCCATCACACCACCAGATTTCTTTTATTTCAATTTTTTTTTATACAACCCTAAATTAACTTACACTAAGTTAGCATGAAGAAATGGACAAACGCAAATATGAAATACAAAGAATAAATAAATAAATTAGTTAGTAGAGGAAAAGAGAAGAAAAATGAAAGAAAATAAAAATAAAAATACAGAAAATAAAATAAAAACTAAACTACTAAACAATTAAATCACTACATAAAAATAAAACTAAATCACTAACTAAACAATTAAAACAAAAATAAAAACAATCCACTAATCAATTAAACTAACAAGAACAACTAACTAAACAATTAAACTACACAACTATATTATATAAAAATAGGCTACAACAAGCTAAATTATTATTATTAGGATTATTATTGGTGAAATTTTGTTTTGTTTTGTTTTTTTTTTTTTGAAATAGTGTGGGCCGCACGTGCGCCGGAGATGGCCGCACGTGCGGTGGTCGGTTTTTGGTACTAGCACAATGTTTTTATTTTTTTATGAGGATGATGATGATAGGTACAAGGATGATGAACAAAGCTCAAAATCACCATTAAACTACCAATATACTAATATTACAAGTGAAAACTAAGAAATTTAAACAAAAAGAGGGTAATTACCTTAAAAAAAATAGGAAGAAAAGAAAGGAAGAAGAAGATGTAGATCTGCTGGAAAAAATGGCTACCAGAAGGTCACTGGTCAGAAAAGACGGTGATGCTCCGGTGGAAGGTGATGGTAAGGAAAAGTTGAAGAAAGAAGGAAGAAGAAGTTGGTGATGGTGGAGTTTGTGGGTTTGTGGGGTTTTGAGAGAGAGAGAAGGAGTAGATGATGAGAGGTAGAGAGTGTGTGTTGGAAGAGATAAGAGTGGGTGTAGGGTTTGGCTTCAAGAAAAGCACTTTCTTTTTTTAAATAATAATAAAATAAAATAAGTAAATATAAATAAATAAATAAGCAAATAAAATTGCACGAATTTTTTTATATTTATTATTATTATTTATTTATATATATATATATATATAATAAGTAAATAAAAATAAATAAATAAATAAAACTGCACAATTTTTTTGATGAAAAGAAAAAAATAAAATAAATAAATAACAGAATAAATATATATATATTTTTACCAGACTGCTCGTGCAACCAAGGGGGCCGTACGTGTAGTGAATTATGGGCCGCTCCAGCGGTGCTTGCGTGGAATACTTTTGGGTCTGGGCCACTTGTGCGGCCTGGCCATCCGTTCGAGCTCCCACTTTTTTTGTTTTTTTGGGAATGGACCGCTTGTGCACAAGCGTTGAATTTTGGGCCGCATGTGCGACAGAAATGGGCCGCTTCAGCGACGCGTGCACAGTGTGCTCTTGGGCTTGGGCCATTCGTGTGCCCTGGTCCTTCGCTCGAACGCCCAATGTTTGGTATCTCCGCTCGTGCGCCCGTGTGGGCGGCACGTGCGGTCTGTTGCATTTTTTTTAAAAATAAATAAACCCAGTTACAACCCAAAGAAAAATTTAAACCATTTTTACCTTCAATGCACATCTGAAATAAAAAAAAAAAAAAGCATTTGGAAAACATCTAAATGCTCAACAAATGTATAATCTTTACGCGAAAACCACGGGTACTACTTTTCTCCCTAACAATGTTTGTAACTTTCCCTATTCTCCAACAGGGTGACATACTAGGTTGATTCGGTATCTAAAATCGAGATGCATAAAGCTAACTCGACCTATGGAACTACCATATAGAGTTCAAGCCAGGGTGATTTTGAAGCAATCTCCACACTCCTGGGTATTTAAACCAGACTTTAGTCTCGGAAATTCCAAACCTTTGCGTTCTAGGCTTTGCCATTCGAACTCTAGTTTTCACCGTTTAAGTTGGTCTCCTAGGAACTCACTACAAACACAGTTAGGTGGCTATATTAGACCGTCAGATGCTGTTCGGGCACGACAAACACCAAAGGAATTACACCTTTAGAGGATTTAAAGTCTCATAGACTTAAAGCAAGTACTATGGAAGATATATTGGGTCCGTCAAGTGGACGACCTCAATTATCTCCCCTTTCTCAATACCATCCACATAATGTTTCAATCGTTAGCCATTGACCTTGAAGGTCGTACCATCTTGTGGATTTTTATCTCAACCGCCCTATGCGGAAAGACTTCAATAACCTTATATGGGCCATCCCATTGAGACCGGAGTTTACCCGGGAACAACCGCAATTTAGCATTGAACAACCACACTTTTTGATGAGGCTTGAAGGACTTATGAGAAATGTGTTTATCATGGAATGCCTTAGTCCTAGCCTTGTAAATTTTGGAGCTCTCATATGCATCATTGCGGAACTCCTCTAACTCATTGAGTTAGAGTTTTTGATGGTCACCGGCTTTGGTCATATCAAAATTAAACTTCTTAATAGCCCACAAAGCTCGGTGTTCTAACTTAATAGGGAGGTGGCATGGTTTCCTGAACACAATGCTATATGGAGACATCTCGATGGATGTCTTATATGCAGTGCGATAGGCCCAAAGTGCATCAACCAACCTAGTGGACCAATCTTTCCTATCGGGCCTCACAGTTTTCTTGAGGATGTGTTTAACCTCCCTATTAGAAACCTCTACTTCACCACTAGTCTGGGGATGATAGAGAGTGCCAACTTTGTGAGTGATCATGTATTTGCGCACTAATACCTCGAAGAATCAGTTGCAAAAATGTTTACCACCGTCACTAATTATGGTACGTAGGAACCCAAAACGACAAAAAATGGTCTCATGGAGGAATTTAACCACAACTTTGTGGTCATTCGTTCTGGTGGCCACTGTCTCAACCCACTTGGGAACATAGTCCACAGCCACCAAAATGCATTCAAATCCAAAAGATGGTGGAAAGGGATCCATGAAGTCGATGCCCCAAACATCAAAAATCTCAACAATCAAAATAGGGGTCATTGGCATCATATCTCGCTGTGACATAGAGCCTATGCTTTGACAATGCTCACAAGCTCTATAGAAGTGATGGGCATCTTTGAAAATAGAGGGTCAATAGAACCCATATGGTAAAACTTTGGCTGCTGTTTTCTGCCCACTGAAATAGCCGCCACATGCATGAGAGTGACAAAAGGTAAGAATGCTATAGGTTTCACTCTCAGGCACACAATGCCGAATCACTTGATCCAGACAATACTTGAACAATTTTGGGTCTTCCAGAAATAGTGCTTAACTTGTGAGAAAAATTGGTCTTTGTCTTGCTTAGACCAAATTTTCAGAATTTGACCAACCGCCAAGTAATTCACTATGTGAGCAAACCACGAGAGGGTCATGTGTGAAACCGCAAGAAGTTGCTCGTCAGGAAATGAGTCGTGCAAGGCTAAGGGATCACTTGTGTGCTCAATAAAGATTCGGGAGAGATGATCCGAAATTACATTCTCAGATCCTTTCTTGTCCTGAATTTCTAGGTCAAACTTCTAAAGGAGTAGAATCCACCTAATCAACCTAGGTTTGGTCTCTTTTTTGGACAATAAGTACTGCAAAGAAACATGGTCAGTGAACATAATGACTTTAGACCCTAGGAGGTAGGACTGGAACTTATCAAGTGCAAAGACAACATCTAGTAACTCTTTCTCAGTGGCAGTGTAGTTTAATTGAGCATCAGAAAGAGTACGACTAGCATATGATATAACATGGGGCACTTTATTCACCCTTTAGCCCAAGACGATGCCAAGGGCATAATAAGATACATCACACATGATCTCGAAAGGAAGGGACCACTCAGGAGATTGCATGATAGGGGCAGTAGAAAGGGCCACTCGAAGTGTTTCAAATGCTTTCAAACATGCATCATCAAAGATAAAGGATGCATCCTTAGCAAGTAAACTACACAAAGGATGAGATATTTTGCTAAAGTCTTTGATGAATTACAGTAAAAACCTGCATGCCCTAAGAAGGACCTAACTTGACGCACAAAAGTGGGTGGATGAAGGTCTGCAATGAGGTCAACCTTAGCTTTGTCAACCTTTATACGTTGAGGGGACACAATGTGTCCCAACACTATACCCTTGCGAACCATAAAATGGCTCTTCTTCCAACTCAAAATCACATTTGTTCCACATAACAAATAAGGACTTTAGTTAAGTTCTGGAGACATTCCTCAAAAGACGGCCCATACACGGAGAAGTCATCCATGAAGATCTCTAAGAATTTCTCCACCATGTCAGAGAAGATAGCCATCATGCACCGTTGAAAGGTCGCTGGTGCATTGCAAAGCCCAAAGGGCATTCGGCGATAGGCAAAAGTGCCAAAATGACATGTAAATGTGGTCTTTTCCTGGTCATCTAGATACACAAGGACTATATTGTAACCAGAATAGCCATCAAGGAAACAATAGTAGCTCTGCCCTACTAACCGCTCTAGTATCTGATCAATAAAAGGTAAGGGAAAATGATCCTTTCCAGTTATGGAATTCAGTCTCCTCTAATCAATGCACACTCGCCACCCAGTAGTGGTTCGTGTGGGGACTAACTCTTCTCTCTCGTTCTCAACAACAGTGATGCCCGATTTCTTGAGCACCACTTGTGTAGGATTCACCCACTTGCTATCCAAGATGGGGTATATAATATCTGTATCCGACAATTTTAACACCTTTTTTACCACCTCTTGCATATTGGGATTAAGCCTCCGTTGCATTTCACGAGAAGGTTTGGTGTCCTCCTCTAGATGTATATAATGCATGCACACGGAGGGATCTATCCCTTTCAAATCAGCCACCAACCACCCTATAGCACTCCGATGTGCCACAAGAACACTCATTAATTGACTTTCCTGCTCTGCAGTTAAGTCAGATGCAATAATGACAAGCAAAGTATCTTTTGGCCCTAAAAATGTATACTTGAGTGTGGCCGAGAGTGGCTTCAACTCAAGTGTAGGTGGCATGACTAGGGATGGTATGGTAGGCTCTTTAGACAGAGGAGGAAGGGACTCAAACCGGGCTTTTCATGGAGGAAAATCTGGTCGGATGAAGAATTAAGTAAAGCATTCACCTTCTCAACTGATCCATCAATATCAAAATCCTTGAACGCAAAATGAGCTAGACAAGCCTCTAGAGGGTCCTTTACAAGAATGAAGGGTAAAGCCTCCTCCACAATCCCATCCACAACATCCAGAAATAAACACTCATATCTTTCATAAGGTTGTTGGGATGCTTGGAAAACATTGAGTTTCACTTGCGTATTTTCAACTGAAACTTCCATAACCCCGGTACGACAATTAATACATGCATTAGTCGTAGCCAAGAAAGGTCGACCTAAGATCACCGGGATTTTTTTCCTAGAGCTGGCTATCGGTTCCATATCTAAAACCAAAAAATTAATAGGAAAATAAAACCTATCAACCTTTACTAGCTCATCCTCAATCATGCCACGTGGCACTTTGAGAGACCGGTCAGCCAACTGGAGAGTAACAGTAGTGGGCTTCAACTCGCCAAGCTCGAATTCCTCGTACACAGAGTACGACAACAAATTGACACTAGCTCCTAAATCTAACAAGGCCTTATCAATGAAATAATCCCCTATAATGCATGCAATGGTTAGGGCACCCAGGTCTTTAAGCTTAGGGGGTGTGTCATTTAATAAAATGGAGCTTACTTGCTCCGTGAGTATGACCTTTTGAGACACGTGTGTCCTAGATTTATGCTTTTGCGTACAAAGGTCCTTAAAAAATTTAGCATAGGAGGGTACTTGCTTAATTACCTTCAACAGGGGAAGGTTGATTTTAACTTGTCTAAAAACCTCCATCATCGCTTCCATGGATGCTGCCTTCTTATTAAAAAGGGATGTTGTCTTAAAGCATTGGGGAAAGGGTGCCTTAGGCACATATGGTGCCTTAGACTTATGTGAAGTACTAGGGACTAAGTCATCCCCCTTGTATGTTTCTTTCTCACCCTTACTCTCTTTGGGTTGACCATCGTGATCACCCTTCTTAGCCTTAGTTGTATCAGATGCAACTGGACTTCTCAAGGTAATCACTGCTTGCACCTGCTTATGGTGCTTTCCATTTCCACCCGACCCCTTTGCCCCATATTGACCCTTAGGGTTAGCCACAGTCTGACTCGGTAATTTTTCCTCCTCTCTCCTATTCATGTTATTAGCCATTTGACCTAATTAGGCCTCTAGCTTGGCAATAAAGTGAGTATGGGAGTGAACTACTGGTGCTAACCCCTTAAGTTTTGAGAGAACTTCCAACACCTGAGTCTTCAAGGCATAGTTGCCTTGAGGAATAGACGAGGGTTGTGGTTGCTGGTAAGGTTGTGGGGGTCGGTAAGGTTGTGGTGGTCGATAGGAAGATTGGTTGGCAAATTATTAAAATTCTGCCTTGGTAGTGGAGGACTGTAAGAAGTGCCTCGTGAAGGAGGTTTCCATGAAAAAATAGGGTGATTTCTCTATCCCAGATTGTATGTGTTGGAATATGGGTCATTACCTGGGTTGGAGAATCCTTGAGCCATATTCACATGGTCTTGGACTAATTCTAGAAATTGTGATGCCGAAGGGCACTCACTCAAGTCATGAGCCCGGTTCGCACAAATACCATATGCCTCGTGAAATTGAGGCTGATCTTGCTGTGTAGGGGCATTTTTCGCAGCTAATAATTGGTCCATTTTGTGGGACAATGCCTCTACTTGTTAGGCTAACTCTAGGTTTTACTCTACCTCATAAATGCCCTCTCTTTTCGGGGCTTAAACTACTGGCTGTAGGACTTGCCGGGCTGCAGAGGCATGGTGAAGGAAATTATCACTTAAGTTCTAAAATAGTTACCATGCCTCAGCATCATTTTTGGACATGAATGTCCCACCACAAGAAAAATCCACCATTTGGCGGTGAGGCTCAGTTAAGCCATAGTAAAAGGTCTAAACAAGTTGCCAATCAGGCACTTGGTGGTGGGGACACTATTGGAGAAGGTCACGAAGTCTTTCCCATGTCTCATGAAATTGCTCGCCATCAATTTGAGTAAAATTGGTGATGACTCGCCTAAGTTGGTTGGTCTTACCAATGTAAAAGTACTTCTCTAGAAACTTTTGTTGTAATTGGTCCCAAGTTGTGATAGAATTAGCAAGTAAGGAGTTCAACTAGTGTTTGGTTTTGTCCTTTAATGAAAATGGGAACAATCGCAACATTAGGGCCTCATTAGTGAAATGTTGGATCCTTATTGCAGAGCAAATTTCCAAAAATTCATGCAGATGTTTATAAGTGTCATCATGATCTAGTCCATGGAATGATGGGAGCATTTGGATGGTATTGGACTTAATCTCATAATGAGCAGCAGTGGTGTCGGGGTAATTGGATGCATGATGGTGATGCATATGCAGTGCGTGTGAAGTAATCCTTAAGGGTCCGATTGGGCCCATTTAGGCCATTTAGATTCGCTATCTCTATTGGTTCGAAGTATGGATAAGGGTATTCAAACCTAGGAACACGGGAAGAGGCTTTAAGTTTCCTAAGAGTCCTTTCTAGTTTAAGGTCCAAACTCCACAATTCAGGATGACAAGAAAGGCGTCCGTGCATACACTACTCACATACACACACGCACACACACACACACACACACACACACACACTAAGTTCTGACTCTGTACACTAAGGCCCCGTTTGTTTGGGGTTATAGGAAGGGGATTGGGACTACTAGTACCTTGGTATTACTAATACCTTGTTTGTTTTGAGATATGGCCTTGGGACTACTAATACCTTGGTATTACTAATACCCTTGGAAGGGGGATTCATAGTGAGGAGGTAGAGATGGTATTAGAAAAATAGTGAGGAGATTAGAAAATTTTTTATTTTTTATATTGGGAATTTTTTTTTAAAATATTAATGTTTAATTTTTATATTTATTTTATTATTTTATATAAAAATAATTTAACAATTTCTCACTATTAATCCCCTCACTATCAATCCCCTCACTAACAATCCCCTCACTATTAATCCCCTCCATTCTATCTCTGAAAACAAACGGGGCCTAAGTTATGAAAGCAAAATACCAAAGGGAGAAATACTCACAGCAATTTAACGAAAACACTTTACTCGTCCTGCGGGTGCTTGATGTGTAGACATTATCCCCAATTTCTACTTGAGCTCTCTAGTTTTAGCACTTTGGTGCTTTGTTTGCGAGTATTTGCTTTTGTCTTTTTTTTTTTTAAGCACTTTGGTGCTACGGTTTGTTTTTAAAGCTCAGTTGCGCTCTGCTCGCACATTGGTGATAGCTCCACTTGCAAACACTCTGCACACTTAGCAACACTAAAATATAAAATCCGAAACTAAAATTAAAATAGGAATGTAATTTTAAATTACTCAATTTCGCCAGAAGTCCTCGGCAACGGGGCCAAAATTTGATGGGTCATTTCACACACCAAAAATAAATACTAAAGTATACCAAATTCTTTTAAAATAATGGTAAGTCCAGATATCGATCCATAGGGACAAATGAGAATTAAACTAATTTAATTGTTAAATTCCTAAATTAATTTTGATAAAAAGATTGAGGGATTCATAAACAAATAATAATTAAATTAAACAAAGTGATTAAACTAGCAATTATAAATAAAATTGGAATGATTGATTTTTGGGAAAAACCTAAGGTAATGAGTCCACTAGTAATTACATAAATAAGGCTTCAATTTGAGATTTAATTATGTTACGGTTCGAGCTAAATAATACTTTGCAACTACAAGCTTGAAGCATTTATCAAGAAAATTAACACGTTCAATGTATAGGCACGAACCATCTCAAGTAGTATGAGTCGTGTGGAGAAGTAGGTTTGGAAATACTCTTGGATCTTGAAGCACGTCCCTGATCCTCTGATCGTCACCTGAAAAAGGGATTAACACTCCGGTCGGGGGTGATGGAATTAGCACTCCGATGGACAAGCTAGTGTAAGTCTATTGTTTGCTTGAGGCTTAAGTTTTTTGGATCTGTTCTCACGTACCTTTCTTTGGTTAATGCTCCTCTATTTATATTCCCTTTTGGGCCCAAGGTCAGGCCCACTCTTAATCTATCGTGTGATTGTTCATTCGGCCCCTTCTGTCGTATGCCAATTCTCACTCGACTTTTTGTTCAACTGGTTCTATGGCTGATTGGATATTCGGCGTTTGGATCGTACAGGAAGGAGCCAAATATAATATATATCCTGATTTTCTAAGTGTACCCCGCATTTCCACCATTAAAGATATTCGGCTCCCATAATTGCCCCCCAAACATCCCACTAACACCAGTTAGTCGGCGTGTTTGGTTTCGGACTTGAAAAGTCAACAAAAATTTGGCAGTTAACCTCATTCCAACGTAAGTGTCAGAACGCATACGCTTTTTGGTCATCATTACGATTTCCCGCCCCTTCGTACGCTTCCTTCATTTAATGCTATTTAAAACCTTGTCCCTTCGAATGTATGTTTTTGAATACTTAAAGTTTTCCATTCGCCTTTCAGTATAACACCTTCATTTCGCGACCTCTGCAACTTCCTTCCGTTTCTCATTGTCTTCTCCGCTTCTTGTAAGTTCTCTTTTCCTCCATTTTGAATCCCATTTCCTTGTTTGTTTTTAGTTTAGCATACTCCCTAAACTGGCTAGGATGGCCAAACATTTGAAAGCCCTTCTTTCTGCGGATCGAGTCACCGATTTTTGACGCCATTTTGCCATTCCTAATGATGTCCACCTGTCACTCGTGGCAGAGAGCACACTTGATATGGAGAGGACTGATGAGAGTACAATCATCTTTCCTCTCCTATGAATTGCTGAGGGCGGGAGTCCGTTTCCCTCTTCACCTATTTCTAAGGGCCGTCCTTCGCCATTGGGGTCTAATCCCTTCCCAATCTAATGTAAATTTTTACCGAATCGTAATGGGAATTGTAGAGTTGAACCTACGCCTTAGGATCAATCTTGGTATCCCTGCTATTCGGCATTGCTATGCCTTGGCCAAATCTTCTGGCCGACAGGGGCACTACTTCCTCAAGGCTAAGGACACCGACCATCATTTAGTGACTATGCTTGCCAGCTCTGGCAAGCAAGTCGACGATGTTATGGTCGTTGTCCAAGGCAACTGGGAATTCGGCGAGGGCGAAGATCACCTAGATCCTGTGCCTAGACGAAAATGTGAACCAGGTGGCCGTATAGCTTCTTACATGCATTTGATATATATTTACTCGGCTTTCCTTTCGTGCACTTACCGCTTTATTCATGCAGGAAACGATTTAAAGAAAGTTCTTGTTTCGGTCGACGACGCTGTGCTTGCGGAAATCAAAATCGCACTCCAGTTTTTTGGCCGTCCAAACCTCCAGAAGCAAGGGAGGGTGGCTCATATACTTCTCAGATATGAGCCGACTTACGCAACCTTTTCAGTCGCAGACAATATTCCGATTTCGAGGGGCGAACAACTGCTCACGGCTCTTATCTTTCCCAACTTCAAAAACCTCAGGTAGGTTGGTTTGGAAGCTTCTGACTCGGAGCAGGCGGAAGAACAAGTAGCCAAGGAAGTCGCTAAACAACCTAATCAGTCCACTTTGGAAGCCGAAGTTGACGAGGCTCTGAACTTGGCTTTTGAAAAAGCCGGCCTTAATTAATCCAACCCTCCATCTACCTCAGGCTGAGGGGATGCCTCCTTTGAAGACATTTTTACCGACTTAGGGGACCTTCCTAGCGCGTACCCTGAGAACATGGCTGGGGAGTCGCTAATGCAGCTGGCCAAGGGGAAAAATGCTGAACGGATGGCCGTCCGGAGGAGGGCCGAGACTAACCGATCCGATCCTTCCCCTGTTGCCGTGGCTAAGTCTTCTCAGCCGGATACCGGGACGGAGCAGGTTGAAACGGCCGAGACGGAGCAAATTATTGAACAGTTGGATTAGGAGGCCAAGCAGAGGGGGAAAAATGTCCACCGAGCATGAAGCGGACCCTGAGGAAACACTTATCATTAAACGGCCACGCTTGGAGGAGTTGGACTCGGTCGTGTCGTTCATTGTCCAACCAAGGATAAAGAATGTGCTGATTGCATCTGATGCGTCAGCTCTGAAAGATCCGGCTATGGCCTTGAGCATGGCTTCCCTAATTTCCCTACCGATTGACAGAGCGACTTTTCGGGCGGAGCTAGATTTGCTGTTAATTTCCTTAGCCGCTCAATCGGCCATATTGGTACCTGACTTAACCTTATCTATAGTCTTCCGCCTATATATATATATATATTTATTTTTGTTATTAGTTTTTTTTTGAACTCTAATTCCTTACTTTGCAGACGGTGAGCAGGATAGTTGAGATCGACCGCCGTCAACATGATGCTATTGAACAGATCTGCTTGTTGAAAGCCGAAATTGAAAATAAGAAGAGCAAGGCCGTGGAGGCCTCTCAAAGAGCTGAATCTGAGTTGGCGAGAGCGGCGGAGGAGAGTGCAAGAGTCGATGTCGAGGCAGAAAAGGCGAAGAGTTCTGACCAACTCAGATTGGCCGCCGAGGAGAGGGCAACCGCGAGCGAAGACGCACTTAAGTTAGCCAAGGAGGTGATTGCCAAATTGGAAGCCGATTTGGAAAAGTCGAAGAGGGCGAAGGAAATAGCCGACTCCAAGATTTCTAAAGCGTTCCAAGCTGGGAAGGACGCTGCCTTGGAGAACTATGTGGAGGAAGTACCTAAATTCGAGAATCGGGGCTTCAAACACGGCTGGCTCAAAGCTCTCACTGCCGCTAATGTGACATTGGCCCAGCTGATTCCATATGAACAGGTGGACGTTGAGCCGCTGGAGTCTGACCTTGAAAATTGACTAGGGTGACATTCCAATTTTTGTTAGGCATCTTCCATGCATGGTTCTTGTAGATTTTTGTTTATTTAGGGTAATTTTTATGTGTAAAATGACTACTATCTGTACTCAATTTATTAATAAAAATTTCCTTTGCTTTTCACTACTGTCTGTTGCGTGTGCTAGCTATCAGTCTAGTAGGATGTAAGATCATGAGTAAATTAAACATCCGATTAAATAGCTGCCGATTAGATAATTGCGTATCTTTTTAATTTAACCGAATGAATTAATGAATATGCCCTTGCCCCAGCTAATGAATGAACTGGAACGCCGAATATCGGTGGTTCATGGAATGGTTGGGGCACATGAACCTATCGGCGCAAGGCCTTGAAATTTGGCCAATTAGATTAGCGAGTCTTTAGCCGCTAAAATTAACGAATCTGCCCTTGCCCTAATTAAGGAATGAACTGAAACGCCGAATATCGGTGGTTTATGGAATGACTGGGGCACATGAACCTATCGGCGCAAGGCCTTGAAATTTGGCTGATTAGATTAGCGAATCTTTAGCTGCTAAGATTAACGAATCTGCCCTTGCCCCAGTTACGGAATGAATTGGAATGCTGAATATCGGTGGTTCATGGAATGGCTGGGGCACATGAACCTATCGGCGCAAGGCCTTAAAATTTGGCCGATTAGATTAGCGAATCCTTAGCTACTAAGATTAATGAATCTACCCTTGCCCCAGTTAAGGAATGAACTGGAACATCGAATATCGGTGGTTCATGGAATGGCTGGAGCGCATGAACCTATCGGCATAAGGCCTTGAATGCGAGCATTGATGAGATCGCCATTTGGGGTGCCATTGTTGTGTTCAAATCCAACAAATTGGGAGAGGAAAAAAAAAAAGTGTAGACGACTGTGGATGACAAGAAGACTATTCTTCAATAGTAGAGGGGAAGGTAGGACACTCGCGGAGCTGGACGCAGAGGTGAATCGAGGTGGCGAGCCTACGCGCACGGGGAGTAGGACGTCGAGGAAGCGAGAGAAACGCCAATCCCCATGTCACTGAAGTAGGTCACCTAGAAAGAAAAGACAGGAACGAGGTAACTCCCGTCATTCGAGAGGTGAAGCCAGTGCGACATCGCACCCGTTGAGTTTTTTGATTTTTGTTAGGAACAAACCGATGACGGAGGCGGATTCCATCATTCGCGACCCAAATGTAGCAGTCAAGTTCGCTTGACAAATTTTTCTGCCAGAAGTTCAGCAGTCCATGGTCGGCCGGGCTGGTTATGAAGTTTTTCGGGAGGGTGTTCATGGAGCAGTAAAGGGTTTGTATACCTTCTATGAAATCGGCATGCGTCTACGTGCCGCGCGAAGAGAGATAGAGCAAAAGGATGCTTGCATTCAGAGCTTACAGGCCTGTGCGGAGAAGGCCGAAAATGAGCTGAAGAAAGCTAACTTCTCCAAGACTTATTCGGCGAGTCAAGTGAATTCGATTGTCACGGAGCGAGTGAATCGGCGAATTCTGGATCAGGCGATTGCCGACTAGGAGACGGCCAGTATGTTCGTAATAGAATCTGCCAAGGCTAGGTCCTATGAGAAAGGCTTCCATGAGGGCCGGAAAATTGGAATAGAGAAGACGAAGGAAAAACTAGCTGAGGAGGTCTGTCGATGCGAAAATCGCAGATTTAAGCATGGATGGACCAAGGCTCTTCAGGCTGCGGCCGTTGATCCGGCGTCACCCTTATATCAGAGTTATACTTTTTTGTTCGAGGCTTTCGAAGCCGAGAAGACTGATGACGAGGGCAGAGCCGAATAATTTTTATGTATTTTTTATGTTTATTTTTTTTGATGTAAAGCATGTACTTATGATTTATTAATAAAACATATTATTCTGAATGTCTCCAAGAGTGTAATTTCTTTACTGAAAGTTATCAATCTTCCTTACAAATTAAGTTGTCTAATACTTTACGTTGATCATAATATCCACGAAAGAAGCTCCGAATTCGGAGGCTTAATCGGCCTGAACGTCATTCACAAAGGGCTCTCCGAATTCGGAGGCTTAATAGGCCAAAACGTCATTCACGAAGGGCTCTTCAAATTCGGAGGCTTATTTGCGTTATCCCGAACGTGTCATTCATGATGGGCGCTTCGAATTCGGAGGCTTAATTAGCCCAAATGTCATTCATGAAGGGCGCTCTAAATTCGGAGGCTTCTTTGTATTGGCCCAAACGTCATTCACGAAGGGCGCTTCAAATTTAGAGGCTTATTTGTATTGGCCCGAATGTGTTATTCACGAAGGGCGCTCCAAATTCGGAGGCTTAATCGGCCCAAACGTCATTCACGAAGGGCGCTTCGAATTCAGAGGCTTCTTTGTATTGGCCCAAACGTGTCATTTATGAAGGGCGCTCCGAATTCGGAGGCTTAATCGGCCTAAACGTGTCATTCACAAAGGATGCTCCAAATTTGGAGGTTTATTTGCACTGGCCCGAACATGTCATTCACGATGGGCGTTCCGAATTCGGAGGCTTAATCGGCCCAAACGTCATTCACGAAAGGCGCTCTGAATTCAAGGGCTTCTTTGTATTGGCCCAAACGTGTCATTCACGAAGGGCGCTCCGAATTCAGAGGCTTAATCGGCCCAAACGTGTCATGCACGAAGGGCCCTCCAAATTTAGAGGCTTATTTGTATTGGCCCGAACGTGTCATTCACGAAGGGTGCTCCAAATTCGGAGGCTTAATCGGCTCAAACGTCATTCATGAAGGGCGCTCCGAATTCGAAGGCTTCTTTGTATTGGCCCAAACGTGTCATTCACAAAGGGCGCTCCGAATTCGGAGGCTTAATCGGCCCAAACGTGTCATGCACGAAGGGCGCTCCAAATTCGGAGGCTTATTTGTATTGGCCCAAACGCGTCATTCACGAAGGGTGCTCCAAATTCGAAGGCTTTTGACATAACCAGAACTCACTGGGCAACACAACCAGAACTCAAGAGAAAACATTGTATTGAAAAAAGAAAGATATACACGGCGTAAAATCAAAACAAGCTGTCGTGCCGTACAAGTTGACTTAATGATAAAATTTGCATAAGTGTGTGGAATTCCACAGACGTGGCAAGCTTCTTCCATCTATGTCTTTGAGCCGATATGCCCCTGTCCCTGCGATTGAGTTAATCTGATAGGGGCCGTCCCAGTTAGGACCCAATTTTCCGTCAGCCGGATTCCTAGCAGCGGGAAGCAATTTCTTGAGGACCAATTCTCCTGGTGTATAACAGCGTAGCTGAACATGTTGATTATACGACTTAGCAAGTTGTTACTGGTAACGTGCCATGGATGCAAGGGCGTGGTCTCGGCGTTCTTCAATCAGAGTCAAGTCCAAAGCCAACATCATGTCATTTCGGCCCATATAAAAAACCTTCGATTTCAAGGTTGGGAGGCTGATCTCCAGGGAGATGATTGCCTGGGTTCCAAAGCTTAGAGCAAACGGCATTTCCCTGGTGGATCGCCTCGGAGTAGTGCAATGAGCCCAGAGCACACTGGGTAACTCTTCGACTTATCTGCCTTTAGCTTTCTCCAGCCTTTTCTTGATACCGTCCAAAATAACCTTGTTGGTGGCCTCCACTTGACCATTGCTTTGGGGGTAAGTCGGCGAGGAAAAGTAGGGCCGAATACCATAAGTGTTGCACAATTTTCGATACACACCACAATCAAACTGGGTACCATTGTCAGAAACAAGTGCTCGTGGTATGCCGAACCTTGTTATGATGTTTTTCCACACAAAACGCTTAACATCAGAATCTCGAATATGTGTTAGTGCCTCTGCTTCGACCCATTTTGTGAAATAATCCGTCACAACAATTAGGAATCGCCTGTTGCTTGGGGCTCGTGGTAACGGTCCAACGATATCAAGCCCCTATTGAGCGAACGGCCAAGGACTAGTGATAGAATTTAACTCTTCGGCTGGTAGATGAGTTAAGGGGGAAAACTTCTGGCATTGACCACATTTCTTGACATAACTCTCGGCATCGGTTCGCATGGTCGGCCAATAGTACCCCTGCGATACGGTGTGATGAGCCAGAGAACGTTCGCCCAAATGGGCACCACAATTGCCTTCATTTATTTCAGACAAAAGTTCCTCGATTTTATCCCGGTGAACACACTCTAAGTATGGCTCGGAGAGAGATTTTTTGTAGAGCTTCCCCTACGGATCCAAATAGTATCGGAGGGCTTTGTTTCGCAGTTCGTGTGCTTCTTTCTTATCCATTGGGAGCTGCTCTGAAGATAGAATGCGGCGATAGGGTCCATTCAACTCAGACCCGATTCGATAACATTGACCTGAACTGATTCTGAAGAGGCAATGCTCTGCTCGGGGACAAACCCTATTTCAATTGTTTCGTTTGATCGGCATACGTGTTCTGATCCCGGGTTATCTGATTCAGTTCGTGGTGATCAAATTTCGCAAGCAAGAATTCGCCGTTTTCATAGGCTGCCATGTGGTCATTTTTTGCTGCATATTTCCCTTTTAACTGGTTGATTACTAGCTTTGAGTCACAGAAGACAAGCAGACGTCGCACAGCGAGGTGAAGCGCATTTCGCAGGCCAGTTAACAGTGCTTCGTATTCGGCCTCATTGTTCGATGCGTCGAATCCCAATTTGACGGCCTGTTCGATTATTGCCCCTTCGGGGGTTATGATTACTACGCCAGCCCCACTGTTACGTTGGTTGGATGACCCGTCGCAATACATCTGCCACATGTCGCCAACATACATTCTCCAGTTGGGCTCGGTTTGCACTTGATCAGACTTAAAGTCGGCGAGGGATTCTGTGAACTCGGCTACAAAGTTGGCAGGCACTTGCCCTTTAATGGAATTTCTGGGTAGAAACTGGATATCATACTGGCCGAGTTGAAGAGCCCATTTCGAGACGTGCCCCGATACTTCCGCGCTGCGGAGCGCTGACCGGAGGGGATATTGCGTTGGTACCCCAATGGTGTGCCCCTGAAAGTAGTGCATTAGTTTTCTTGCAGCTATGACGAGAGCAAGGATAAGCTTTTCTAATGGAAGGCAACGTGTTTCAGCGTCGGCCATAGCCTTGCTCACATAGTAAACTGGTCGCTGCTCCCCAAGTTCTTCCCTTAAGAGTACGGCGCTAATCGCCCGGTCGGATACTGCTAGATACAAAATGAGTGGATCGCCGGCCGCAGGTGTTGCCAAGAGTGGTACTGATTAGAGATAAGACTTCATGCTGTCCAAAGCAGCCTGGCACTCGGGAGTCCAATCAAATGCTTTGCCTTGCCGAAGTGTGTGAAAGAATTGTCTGCAATGATCTGTGGAACGGCTGATAAACTTGTTGAGTGCGGCGGCCATCCCCATTAGCTTCTGAACCTCTTTGACTGACCGAGGGATCCAAGCTCTAGAATTGCAGTGATTTGCCTCGGATTGGCTTCGATGCCGCGGTGGTTAATGATGTTGCCAAGGAATTTGCCGGATCCGATGCCAAATGCACACTTAGAAGTGTTGAATTCATCTTATACTTTTGAAGGATGCCGAATGTTTCTGACAAATCGGCTAGATGGGAGTACTTTTCCTTGGATTTGACTACCATATCGTCGATGTATACTTCCATGGTACGGCCGAGTTGTTCCTTGAACATGGAAGTCACTAGTCTTTAATAAGTTGCCCTCGCATTCTTCAACCCAAGAGGCATGACCTTGTAGCAATAGGTTTCTCTTAGGGTGAGGAATACGGTTTTTTCTTGATACTCCGGATGCATGACAATTTGATGATAGCCTCTGTAGGCATCCAAGAAGCTCATGCGTTGATGATGTGTCATTGCATCTACGAGTCGGTCTATTCTGGGCAGGGGAAAACAGTCCTTGGGACAAGCTTTGTTCAAATCCGTAAAATCCACACAGACACGCCAAGAGCCATTCTTCTTCTTTACGACCACAAAATTGGACAATCATAGGATAAGTTACTTTGCGAATCGCCCCAGTGTCAAGTAACCGATCTACTTTTTCAACGACGGCCGAAGCATGCTCCGTGGCTGACCGCCGACTTCTCTGAATAATTGGCTTACATTTCAGATCGACGTTCAAGCGGTGTTGGGCCACTGATGGGTCTACTCCTGGCATCTCGTATGGGGACCATGCAAATACATCAATATTGCCGAATAAGAAGGCTACCAACTCCTGCCTTTCTTCTTTATCCAAGGAAGCGCCGATCATGAATAACTTGTCAGGATTTCCGTCAATTTCGATCCGATGTAGGGCTTCGGTTGCTTTTTCACTTGGGATCCTCCCAATGTCTTCGAGGCTCTCCCTATCTGGTACCTTAATTAAGTGCACTTCCAGTTCCTTTGGTCTCTTTGTAGCTAGAAAATAGCATGCCTACGCCGATTTCTGAGAGCTGCGAATTTGTTCGATACTGCATTCAGTCGGAAAACGGAGTAGTTAGTGGTAGGTGCTTGGCATGGCTTGCATCGTATGTAACCAAGTTCTGCCCATGATCAAATTATACGGCGAAGGGAGCTTGATAACCAGAAATTCTACGTCTACTGATCTGGTGCCGGCCCGCACTAGTAGTATGATCTTGCCCAAAGGATACTCCGGGTTAGTATTGAAGCCAAATAATGGGTAATCAGCCGGAGACAGGTCCGAAGCGGTAAAACCAAGTTTGAAAAAAGTTTTGTGATACATTATCTCTGAAGTGTTGCCTGGTCAACGAGAACACGCTTGATGGTGAATCTGTTTACACGTAGCTCGATGACGAGGGGATTAGTGTGGGGGTGGGTCACTTCAACTAAATCACTGTCATCGAAATTAATCCTTCTAGTGTCGTGTGGCCGTTTCACAGGCGTCAAAGGGCTATGGGTGCTAGACGACAACTGGATTGTGTGCACTTCGAGTCACGTCGGCAAGTTGTATATCATATGAATTACACCAAGAGGAGGTGACTCCGGCCGTAGAGTTACTGTATTTGTTAAATTGTTCTTTCGGACGTATTGCGTAAGACGACCGTCTTGCACCAATTCTTCAAGGTGATCTTTTAATGAATAACAACTAGTGGTGCCATGACCATGGTCTTTATGATACTCACATCGTTTATCTTGTTTTCCCGCATCGGGAGGTCCCGTCATCTTGGGCGGCCACTTGAAGAACGGAAGGTGTTGTACTTTCAACAAAATCTTATTGATCGGCTCTGTTAGCTCCGTGTATTTTTTGCCTGAACGCCTTGTGCGCCTGCTATCCACTTGATACTGTTCATTAGCTCGATGTGAACATTGGTCGTTTGATCGGCGCGAGTCATGCCTTTTGTCTCGTTTAGGTCGATTTCGCCGCTCGGGACTTCTTGACGGCACAACGCTAATCAGCTGAACAATTCCCGACATGGCCGTCTCAACGGCTTTGCGTCTGGCTTTGACTCGAAGGGCATTGTCTTCCACTTTGTAGTATTCTTCGACTTTCTTCATTAATGCCCAGATGGTTTTGGGGGGACGCCTGGTTAATGAACTACGGAGAGGGCTATCAGGATGCAATCCCATCTTAAAGGTGGTTATTGCCATGGAATCATTGCAAGCATCATTTACCAGATTAAAGCACTCCCAATAGCGGGCTGAGTATTCATGAAGAGTTTCTTCCGGTTTAATTTGCATGGCCCAGAGAGAATCAGCTTGCTTCGACTGGACCTCATTAGTGATGAATCTCGCCCTGAATGACTTTTGGAGTTAGTGGAAACTCTTAATCGATGCCGGCTCCAGTTTATAGTACCACCTCACGACCAGTGGTCCCAGACTGCTTGGAAATATCCGACACATGAGGGCTTCGTCGTCAACATGAAGCGTCATCGCTTGCTTGTAATGACAAATGTGATCAGTGGGGTCTGATTTTCCGTCGTAGAGGGTGAACGACGGTGCCTTGAAATTTTTGGGTAGCACAGCCCTGGCAAATCATCGCACGAGTGGGTCATGTTTATCTTCTTCATCTGAATCATCACTTCTCCTTCGTCTATGCCGTACATATGGACTTCCTTCAGACTAGCTGGATATATCAACGCGCCCTTTCTTTCTGGGCTCCAGAGATGGTGAGTCTGAATCACTATCATTATTGCGTTTCTGAAGTCGACGTCGGCGACCATCATTCTTCCCCGAAGGTCGATCCCAGTCTTGGCATACGGCTTGTTGGGATTTCGCCACCTCCAAGGGAAAATCCTGGCACAGGCGCTCATTCTCAGCCATCATGTTCTCCAGCCGTTGTTCATTTTGCTTTGCCTGATCCATAATCATCTACATCGTCTCATGCATTGAAGTTGAGGGTGATGTCTGAGCTACTGAATCAAAGTTCAAGGCATGTCGCGCGGCGATATTCTCCGGTCCCAGCATGTTTCTTGGGTTGAGGTCATCTCTTGGTGTGGTTTCGTCAGCGACTATCGGAGGATCTTTTGTGACGCTTGCCATGAATAAGCTTGAGTATTCCCACAGACGGAGCCAATTATGGAGAAGTAGGTTTGGAAATACTCTTGGATCCTAAAGCATATCCCTGATCCTCTGGTTGTCACCTGAAAAAGGGATTAACACTCCGACGGACAAGTTAGTGTAAGTCTATTGTTTACTTGAGGCTTAAGTTTTTTGGATCTATTCTCACGTACCTTTCTTTGGTTGATACTCCTCTATTTATATTCCCTTTTGGGCCTCAGGGTCGGGCCCACTCTTAATCCATTGTGTGATTGCTCATTTGGCTCCTTATGTCGTATGCCAATTCTCACTCGGCTTTTTGTTCAACTGGTTCTATGGCCAATTAGATATTCAGCGTCTTAATCGTACAGGGAGGAGCCGAATATAATATATATCCTGATTTTCTAAGTGTACCCCGCATTTCCACCATCAAAGATATTCGACTCCCACAAGTCGTTCGCTCTAAACTAGGGTAGCAACACGACTCGTCTCTTATAGTATGGCTCATCTCATACCTTGAACATGAAAGAGTAGAAAACTATTGTACGAAAAGCATTCAACAATCACAGAAAACAGAATACTTGAAGAAATAATGGAAAATTATATTAGAAAACTTCTTGAGAACCACACAATTGTTTAAACCATTACATAAAAGAAAACCAAAAAGAAACCTATTTACATGGCTAGGGTTTCATCAAAACCCTAGAAAAGAAGAGCCTAGCCACTCATGGAGGAGTGGGAAGAGGTGGAGGAAGTAGAAGAGGAAGAAGCTCCCATGAAAGTTACCTTTGAAGTTTTAGGAATCCCCTCTTCAAACCCTAGTCTCTCTTTTCCTTAGAATATTTTCGAACCCTAGGTTAGCCTATTTTTCTTCCTTTTATTCTCAGTAAAACAAACCCAAATTTTTGTGCCCGCATCCCTAGGTGGGCCGCTCGAGCGCCCAAGTGGGCCGCTCGAGCGGTGGTGGGCTGCACGTGCGGTGGAGCTTGGTCATGTAACGTCCCAAAATTTCTCCAACATAATCTAGGTGCATCGACTAACATTCATTACAGAATAATAGCAATTCCCAAATGATCATAACATTGATCATTAAAGTTTGTACAAAATAGTCCCACATGCGAATTATACATTCAATGACATTACATACATGAATCTATAGCATGTGGAACGTCAAATTCAAAAGTAAATAAAATGCCCTCTCGGGCTTACAAATTCCAAGGCTTAAGCTCGGTTACAGAAAAATAGTCTCTCGGACTCAAACAAATATAGCCCTAGGCTTACAAAATACAATCACTACAAAACAAAGTTTTGTGCTCTGTATACATATATCCACGCTCTAGATTAGCGGGTTCACCACGTCTTTTCCTGTACCAAAATCCCATAGGGGTAAGCATAAAGCCCAATAGAGAATCCTTAACAAAGTATATACATTTATGCAAGATTCCCAATATGAAATGCAATGTCATGCTATGCCATTTAAAAGAAGATTACGTTTTTCATCTTGTGAAAACCACCATGCCCAATGATAATTTGAGATCTCAACAATTTAGAAATTTATAATTTATTTCAGAGGGGAGGTAAATACGACTTAGGTAATCCCTAGGTTGGTGTCTGTAAGTAGGCATAACTAGCACTACCAAAACCCCACTTTACCTATCGCTAACCGAAAGGGAAGTGGTACCTCCTCCGCGCGTGTTTTTGGTTTTTCACCCCGAACACTCAGGCCAACTTAATCCATTTCATCTACACCTCCTATCCGGACTTACTAACGTATTTACCCCAAAACATTTCAATAATTCTCATTTCAAAATATTCTTTTCTCAATGTTAACGTTTCCAAACTCGATTCAAAATGCATAACGATCAATTGAATGAGTATGTAAAGCAATAACAATCAATGCCTCATAACATTCTCTCTATTTTTAAGTATCTCAACAATAATACGATAATAACCGCATGTTCAATTAAATCTATCAACACGTAGCTGTTGGAAATGGTTATAAAATTCTGGGTAAAACCAGAATTTTTTCCTAAGTTTGGTCTATTTTTTAGGTGGGCCCCGTGCGTCGATTTACGCTGGTCAAAGTGGCAACGCGTTCTATGCCGCGTTGTGATTCACGTAGGTATATTTGGTTGCTCAAAACCATTACCGAATGAATGGGAAATTGAAGCCAAAGTATGCTCCATGGAAATAGAGTTTTGGTGAAAAATCCTTAAAGGTATTGAATAAGGCTTGTCTCACATTGATTTGGTGGGAAGTTTTGAATGGGTTTATAAGGCATGGGTTTGGTACTTGGGGTGTGCCCCAAGGGGTACCCAAGTGTTTTAGAGGGAGAGGGTATGGGCAAAATGGGCTAGACCCATTGGACCCAAAAATCACCACACACGCGCGCGCGTACCGCCGTCCGTCCGTCATCCGGTCGGTCGGGTGGGCTGGGCTGGGCTTGGGCGCGGGTGCGTGGTGTGTGGTTGGGTTGGGCTTGTTCGGCCCAATACTAATATTTTGGGCCAAAAACATTTGAATTTAATTTTATTTTTTGGTAAAATAAAATCCAGAATTCAAATTAATCCGGAATAAACTGGTCCGGTTTTTTACTGTACACCCAAACAGGGCCCTTCCCGTTTTTGTTATCTGTTTGAATTGTGAACCCAACAGATTCAAATCTGTTTAAATTCAAAACCAAACAGGTTTCATACCTGTTCAAATAGGTTTGCACCTGTTTAATTCAAAATCTGCAGCTACCAATCCATCTATAAATAGGACAACCCTCATTTGGATTTTGTAACTCTAATTTCGTCCTTCATAATCCTGCAAATATTCTTTTCATATTGCTGCATTATTTTCTTCTGTGAGAGAGTATAAACACTTAGTGTGTTCGTTAGGCAAACAATTTGTAGTGCTACTATTGTTTGTAGTAGATCATTTTATCTTGGGAGATAGACGTCCAAATTCTGAAAGCACCATGGAGAGGACGAATCTGTCTTAAGGACACAGTGTCAAACACTGGACTTGATCAGATAATTATTCAAAGAAATTAATCAAGCAAGTTGTTTAATTTATTATTCTGTTTTATTTGTTTATTTAATCAGATTTTAATTTTGTTTTTTGTAACAAAATAAAATATGTTTTTCTTTATTTATTTTTGTTTCGAGTTTGATTTTTGTAATCAAACAAATTCTCTCCTTTCTTTTATTTCTTTTATATTCTGGTTGTTGTTAAGTACACAACAGAATTTAATCTTTTTAAATACAGTGAAGATTGACCAACAGTAGCAACATTTCCTCATCTTGTACAATTCTCAACATCTTAGTCATTTCAAGACTATATGCAATGTTTTGAACATCAACTTCCAAAATCACAATTCTCATATATCATAGAACTCAACAATGTGCCATTTCATGACTACATATGTATATGCATTTAACAATAAATTCAAGTAAGGTCTCCAAATCCTCATACATCAAGAAGTTGCCATATTTGCAAACAACAATATGAAATTTCCACTTACTCCTTCATTTAACCTAAGAAAATCCATAAATCCCCAACATTTTTCCAAAACCCCTAATTTCTAGGTTTTTCACAAAAACTAGACATTTCTTCATCTCTAAGTAAAACCTCACCAGAAACATCATTCTTAAGCCAATGTGATTCAACTATTCAAGAAAATCTTTAAAAAGAAACAAAAGATGAATTCCTTTTACAAAGCCACTAATTTCTTGAGCCAAAAATCAATTTTCAAAACAATCAAGGAGGAACTCTCAAAATCAACCAAAAACTTGTAAAACATATAAATGACTCTAAGAAAACCCCTACCTCAAGTTCTTGGAGAGAAAGAGATGAAAGCCCTAAGATCAACGGTGATGAAACCCAATCTTTACCGCACACAATTAAGCTCTAGCTTAGCTCTCCAACTTTAATCAAGGAACCAAGGTCGAAATGTTTGAGGATTTGGAGAAATTGAGGATTTAGTGGGTGTTGATGTAGGAAATATAGAGAGAATGAGGAGAAAAGGGTTTTTAGAGAAAGAGAGAGGTGTATAAAATGTTATACACTCAGCCCAAAGAAGGAAGAAAAGAAATTTTTAGACACAACGACTCCAGCACGTGCGAAGCGTGCTTCCCGCACGTGCGGCCCTCCCAATCCGTACCTCCTCCCACACCTGCATACAATGCAATGTGCTAGCCAGAATTCCTCAGATTCCCGTACGTGCGGCCTCACCTCCCGCATGTACGGCCCCTCTTCGCATGTGCGGCCCAAGGCCCCGTACGTGCGGCTCTGGTCCTCCAGCCAGAATTTCCTCGGCTCTATCCCTGGCACTTTGGACCAAACCCTTACCCTCCAAAACAAGTGGAATTCAACACCAGAATAAACAAGAACAAAATTTTGAGAAAAACTCCCGAACACAACAAACCCAAACGATTAACAAGATTCCGAGTCAAACTGACACCCCAAGATGACCAACCCAAAGTTAAATGAGGGAAAACGAAATGAGTAGCGCACTCGGTCATCACAGGTTGCACGTGCGGTGAGGTGGCTGGCTCGAATTTTTCGCTTCTCGCACGGAGAATCTGCTTTTGCGTCCTTTTTTATTGAATTTGCGTATTTCCTGCCAAATCTGTGCAAGTGCACAAACACATCATCTCCACCAAATAAACAAAATTGAAAGACTATAAATGTAACTTAAGCGACCTTAATGTGGGACCTTTTGGCCTACATCAGTTTCTAAACTAGAAAGTCCCTTAAAAAATTAAAAATAATAAATTAATTTTGAAAAGAGGGGGGGGAGACATTAAAAGGTAACCTTGAAAAAACTGAGAAAATGATTTTATCTTTTATAATTTAAAAAAATTATATTTTGGCTCTTTAAATTTTTAATTGCATAACAATTGATTCATTTTATTAATAAATTGTTAAATTAATTAACAAATTTTAATGATATTAGAAATATATTCTAATTAATAATTCTAATTATTTTTACTGTTGTAAAAGAGAATAGTTAAGAATTTTTTTTTTTTAATTTTGTTAAATATAATTTTTAATAAAATGGTATTTATAGTTTCTAAAATCATAAAAAATTAATTCATATTTTAAGATGAAGATGTGTATTACCCTTTTTTTAATTTGCCAATTTGAGATATGAGTGAGTTATATGTAAGGGTATTCAAAAAAATCAATAGAATGATAAACTGATCTAATCTGTCTATTTAGTCTAATTTTTTTTAGTTTGGGTTTGGGTTCTGGTTCTGGTTCTGAAAATGGTGGAACTGTTCGAACTGGACTGTGACATATTTGTTTATTATTTTTTATATTTTACATATAAAAATTAAAATATAAAATGTTTCTTATAAGATTTGAACACTAGTTATTATTGTAAAATCAATAAACTTTAACCAAGTTAACCAAACTAATTATTGTTAATTTGTTTACTGACATAAAATACATATTATATTTATTGTTATATAAAATTCCTAGAATCGTAAAACCAAACAAGTGTTTTGAGGTAGTGTTTTGAAATCTGAGAACTAACAAAGTGTTTTAAGAGAGCTGAAGAGTTAATTAAGATCTTGACCCAACGTGTTTTAATTGAAACCCTAAGACAACGCTTTGAAAACGCTATTGTAAGTATGCCAATAATCGTGTTTCAATAAACGCTGTTATAAAAATGCTTTAATAATTAATTTTTCTTGTAGTAAATGTCTTTAATTAGTAAAATTTCACACTGATTTTCGAACAACATTAGTGCATGCGTTCTTAAATGATCATTCGAAATTGTGGACTGAAAATGAGTACAAAAGCAAGAATATGAAAGTGAAAGCATAACATTGTAAAGGAGGATGTCAATGAAACAACAAATAGAAGTTAGGAAAAAACAATATAAATTTTTGAGAAATATCTTGAATGTTGTAAATGGTTTAAAAGATATAAACGAGTTCAACTTTTTTGAGAAATATAAGTGGGGTTCGACTTCTTCTTCTTCTTCTTCTTCTTTTTTTGTAAATGATATTTTGAAAATGATGTTAAAGGATGATACATATATGTAAAAAGGAATGTGATTGATTACTTGTCATTTTGGCTGTATGTATCTGTGTTATCAGTAGATGTGATTATAGTTATGATAAATAATTATATATTTCATTCCTTGTGATTTTGTGGAGTTTGGTGCAAGTTGGGTGGATATTTTTGGTCGTAACATTCAGAGCGACCCATAAAATACTAAACATTAAAATGTTACTATATTACATAGTAATTCCAAAGAAATTGTAATGGCTAACTTAAACTACTTTACAACTCAATCTTGCACCAAACAATTCAACAACAAAGTATAAAATGGACCGCTATTTGACCTACATGTCTAATTCCATTTATCCATCTAGCATATAATAAAGGCCTTTTATCATAGTGACAAAACATTGGGTGTAAATCCATTTGATCATCAATAAGGCTGGATCCACTAGTAACACCCGATTTTGTAACTCCATCAACAGCAAATACAAGATTTTCATTTGAATTGCTCATTTTAAGAGCAATCACATCAACCCGGTCAACACCAAGGGGATAAACAATAGACAACATATCCTGAAAATCACATAATAGTAAAATTTTACTATCATTTTTACCCAAAAACAAAATAAAATGTTACTATCAATCAAAATAAAATGTTATTGTCAATCAAAGTAAAAATTATTACTATAAATTAAAGCAAAATGTTACTGTCACTACGAGTTCAAAAATAAATCACAGAAGCACACAAAATCAGAATAAAATTTTACTGTGATCGAACATGAACAAAAATAAAAACAAAGCACAAAAACAAATCATAGAAGCATACAAAACCAGAGGAAAATTTTACTATGATCGAATAAGAACAAAAACAGAGCACAAAAACAAATCACAGATACACAAAAAAATCAGAGTAAAATTTTACTGTGATCGAACAAGAACAAAAACAAAAACAGAGCACATACATGATCGAACGAAAACAAAAACAGTGCACATATTCACGAATCACATGCAATAAAAATAAATCAAAAACAAAAACATAATCAAACTCAAACAAATTCAAATCCAAACACGAACTTGAACATACTTGATTGAACTAAAAAAGGACTTCATTAATATAGATTTGGAGAACTACTTCATTGATACAGATTTGGAGAACTCAAACTCTCAATCTTGATAAAACTCTCAAAATTTGATATACAAAAACTTCGTTCATGTAGATTTGATTCCTTCATTGATATAGATTTGATATCTTCATTGAAACGTGAAAGAAGAGAAGGGTTTGAATATCTACTCGGATTTGGGTGTGAGGTATCTAGACCGTTTGTTTGTGTCGGAATCTTGTAGAGGGGAGGTATTCTAAGAATTTCATCACTCACGCCTTGCGGTGTATCCGAGAGGCACTAAAATGTATCATGACCTTTGTCGTTAGCTTTGGTGGTGGGGTATGAAGCGAAACGTCGCCTTATTTGTTTCAAAATGTCTTACTTGTCAATAAGTGAAGGCTAAGCATCAAAAGCTAGCGGGTTTGCTACAACCCTTACCTATAATCGAGTGAAAATGGGAGCATGTTACCATGGATTTTGTTGTTAGGCTTCCTAGAACACAACGGGGTAATGATGTCGTTTGGGTGATTGTTGATGGGTTGACTAAGTCTACACACTTCATTCCGATGCACACCGACAACTCAGTTGATTATTTGGAAGAGTTGTACATTAGAGAGATAGTTCGACTTCATGGGTCCCTGTGATCATTGTCTTAGATAGAAACCCTCGTTTCACTGTCCGGTTGTGGCAGAGACTTCAAGAGGCGTTGGGAACTAAGTTGAGCCTTAGCACCGCTTATCATTCTCAAATCGATGGGCAGTCAGAGCGTACTATTAAGATTTTGGAGGACATGCTGAGAGCTTGCGTCCTTAATTTCAAGGGGTCTTGGGAGAGACACTACCGTTGATTGAGTTCGCCTATAACAATAGTTATCAGGCAAGTATGGGGATGACACCGTTCGAGGCCTTGTATGGCCGACTTTAAAGATCACCAGTTTGTTGGGCTGAAGTGGGTGATGCACCAATGTTGAGCCCGGAGATTGTTAGAGAAACAACGGAGAAGGTTGCTCTCATTCGAAAGAGGTTAGCTATGGCTCAAAGTTGACAGAAGGGTTATGCTGATAAGAGAAAGGGACCTCTATCCTTCGAGGTTGGTGACCATGTGCTTCTTAAGATCTTGCCGAGACGGGGTTTGATGAGATTTTGTAATAGTAAGAAGTTGTTTCCAAGGTTTATTGGACCTATTGAGATTTTAGAACGGATTGGAGAAGTGGCATACTGTTTGGCCGTACCACTACAACTTTCTGGGGTTCATAACGTGTTCCATGTCTCTATGCTTAGGAAGTACGAACCCGACCCTTCATATGTACTTGATTGGGTTGGCTTGGAACTAGATAAGGATGCCTTCAAATTTTAGATGTCCAAGAACAAGTGTTGAGGGGCAAGACTATGCCGTTAATGAAGGTGTTGTGGAGGCACTATGGGGCAAAAGAAGCAACTTGGAAACGGGAGGCAGAAGTCTGCTTCAAGTATCCGAATTTATTTGAGAATGCTTAGTTTGTTCTAGATTGTAATTTTCTCTTGTGTTTAAGAATAAATAATTGAAATTGTAAACCATTTGTTGTTATGATTGTTGTTGTTTTTTTTAAGCATGAGAACCGTGGTTGGATTGTTACAATTGTTTTTGAACTTATGCTTATGATTATTGTATTAGTGGTTGTTGGTATTGTGGCCTTGGCCCATGGAAAATTTTGATGATGGTAGTGAAATGTTGTGAGATTGAGATCTCCATGCTATAATTGAATAGTTGTTATTATGGTTTCATTGTTGTCATTGTGTGGTTGTTTATCACTCAGAGCCCTTTTATTGTTGAATTGTCTTTATTCATTAGAGGTGGTTGAGGAGAGGTGTTTTAGCGATTCTGGTTTAGACCTGACCCATTTGATATTCTGGATTCGGATCTCATTGTCTTATATAGTTGTTCATGCTTTGTTTCTCCTTATTCCTCAGTGATTTTGGTTATTGGAGTGTCTCAGTTGCATTTGGAACAAGTTGGTAGCTTGTTTTTCAAAACTGTTGTTGCTTAAAATTTTGTCTCTTCGCTCGAGCGGTGATTTTTGTGCTCGAGTGGTCTTTGTGAACTTTCAGTACTTTTGCAGGTCTGTAGAGATACTGGGAGATGGTATTCTTCGCTGGAGCGGTATTTCTTGCGCTCGAGTGGTGTTGGCTCGAGTCATCCTTCTTGAGCTCAAGCGATGGTCTATTGTCTGTAAAACTTCTAGGAGTTTGTATTCTTCGCTCGAGCGGTAAACTTCTTTACTCAAGCATCTCACTTATTATGTCTGGTCGCTCAAGCAACATTTCTTGCACTCAAGTGGTCTGCGTGTATATCCGTCCATAAAGTCACATTTTTGGCTCACTTTTTCATCTCTCTCTCTCTAAACTTTCTAAAAACCTTAAATCAAGAGCCTCTCTCTTTAAAACTCACATTCTCTCTACAAATACACCTAAATCTATTGATTTATCAACCCTAGTTCATTTGTTAAAAAGGTAGAGCTCATTTAGAGCTTCATTCTAATCGGAACAAAATTGGGTTTCAACATTTTTGAAGTTTCTCCATTCTCTCTCTTATCTTCTAAGCTTGAGGTAGGAATTCTCCCCACTTTCTTATGATTTTTAGCTTAGTTATTTGCTATTTCTAAAACAATATTGTGATTTGGGGATTTTTGAACAATCTAGGATTTTAGGTTAAAATCGAAAAGAGGGGTTTTCAAATAGATTCTTGAAAATGATTGTGGGATTAGAAATGAGGTTAAGTTGTACTAAAATGGTTGGTTTTGATACATGGATTTGATTTTGGAGAAAATGGGGTTTTGCCCTAAATATATCAAATGTTGATTTTGTATAAATAATTGGAATTGACGTTAGAAATGTGAAATTAGATTGATATTGATGAGGATGGTGGAGTTGGGTATGTATTACCACTCAATCTTGGAATTTGAAAAGTTTATCTTTATGGAAATTAATTATCTGTTGAGAGATATCTGTTTTGGTTATCAGTGAAGGATAACTATGATTGTAGAAATTGCATGAGAATTAGGAGAATTGAAACTATTTTCTCATCCATGGCATTGAGCATTATTGCATGTTTAACACATTTGAAAATGTTGTTGTTTTGAGAAAAATGGGTGAATAACTTGGTGAATCTAGGTAGGAGTGTAATTGTGGTATTAAGTTGGCCTGTGTGTCCTTGGTGCCCGCGCGGTTAGGTGTCGAGCCTTCGATTAATACTGGTAAAAAATGACAATTTGGTAGTGCTTGTAGCCTACTTGCAGACACGTCCTAGAGATTCACAATGTTGTATTCATTGCCCTATTTTCTGTTGTAAAGTAAATGATATCATGATTTGAGATACAAGCTTGGCATTGCACGGTTTTGGAAAGAGAAATGAAAATATTTTGGCACGAGCATTGTATATGCATTTACCTTATACCTTTGTTAAGATTCATAAACTGTGTTGTAGTATCTCTATTGGGTCTTGGCTCACCCTATGTGAAAAACCATTTTCAGGTGCTGATCATATGTCTCCGCCAAGGTAATAGCTTGGGAGGACTGGGGACAAGAGCTTCATTTTGTTTACTTCTTGTAATTATTTTTGTACAAGCTTAGGGCTTTACCAGTATTGAGTTTAAAAACTCATTTTTGTTGTAACCAAGCATTGTCTTGGAACGTTGTAAGACTTTAGGGCATTGTTTATTTGTTTTAACTCTTATTTCATATCTTTAACTTGTAACGCATGTTATCGATTCAGGGTTAGGACTTGTGAATGTATAACTATATGTCACGACCCAAACCCGCCCCTATGGGTTTAGCACCGTAACCGGCCAATAATCCTAGATTACCGAAGGCCTACTTAACAGTAATACAGTAAAACAGAGTACAGGGGCTTGGCGGCAGCCAATACAGTAAATAAACAATGTCCAATGAGCTGTGACAGTCTGTATGCCAAAAAGATTTTTCATACATTTATACAGAACAGTACGAAACAGTATGCATATCATTACAACCAGTCAGAAACAGGGACTTAATCCCCGATAAACAGTACAGTGCAAAACGTTCAGTCTATACAGTGTTACAAAACGGTACAGAGACAGACGGGGAAATAAAAACACCCCTAAGCCATAGCTTGGCAGGTTCGGAACCTCGCAGTGAGGCACATTGGTTGGCTTGACAAAACCGGAGCTTACCCCGACGCCTCTAGCTTTGATCCGGTGCCTGTACACCTACATATATATATGAGTAGTGAGCTAAAGCCCAGTGAATAACATAATGCGTAAAGGGGTTTAGAATGAATGTCCTTACAGTAGTGAAAACAGTTCATTTCAATCAGTATTTCAGTTGTTCAGTACATTCAGTCATATGTGGTACATCCATTAGCATAACAGTACAGTAAGCAGTAGGTCTTAAAGACCGAACAGTAATGATGGCCATCAATCAGTAAACAGTAGTGGTTCCACAAGGGAACCGACAGAGATCTCTATAACAGTAACAGTAAACAGTAGGTGCTAAGGATGCCACAGTACAGTTCAGAAATAAAGGACATACATTCACTCAGTAAATAATACAGTTCAGTAAACAGTTCAGTTCAGTATTCAAAAGATAATCATTTGAACATATCTTTACACAATTGTTACTCACAGTTCTGGGCTACAGTGAACTAGAGCGTCTCCTCGGAAAGCCAACCTACACAGTTTACAGATTGAACACACTAAGCTACGCAGTTGGGAAAGTTAATAACTTAATCCCTAATTTGCCTCGGTGTGTTCTACATCTATATCCTCATTAAGATGTCTTAAACTAGGCCTAAGAATGCCTAGGATGGAATGAGGATGCAAAGATGCACTTAGAAACACTTTACAAAATTTTCAGAAAATAGGGGTCTCGCTCGAGCGAGGATTCCTTCGCTCGAGCGGACATGCAGACAAAGGATCTCCGCTCGAGCGTGAATTACGTCGCTCGAGCGGACCATGTGCTACAGTAAAAATACTGGATGCTCAGAATTTACGCTCGATGGACGCTCGACCCTCGCTCGAGCGTAAGACACAAGTCCTCGCTCGAGCGGACTGTGAACTCATGCAAAGTACTGGATGCACCCATTTCACGCTCGAGCGTAACTTTTCTCGCTCGAGCGGAAGGCACGATCACAGAGTGTACGCTCGAGCGTGGACTTCCTCGCTCGAGCGTAGGTCCAAAATCTGGAAATCCCAGATTTGAACCTTAAGCTCAAAAATCAAGTTTAAATGCAAAATTTCGATCCTCTTGGGCTAAAAACCTGGAAAACACTTGTAAACACATAACATTATATATTTCAAAGATCAATTTGGTAAATCAAAGCCCAAGGGTGTTTAATTCAATCTCAATGTCAAACCAATTTTCATGAACATGAAGGACATGCAAACATGCATGAATTCAAATCATTTCAAAGCTTCAATTTGATGCTCTAGTAAGCCAATTGTTCCAAAACAAGTTGAAAACATGGATCATTGCAAAATTATGAACATGTATGAACCAAATTCTATGTAATCAACCTCAAAATGCAAGGATATAGCCATGCATGTAACAATTAAGCTTCAATACCACAATTTGAGCCATAAATTGGCTCTAAACTTCAACTCACTCTAAACCATGCAAGAAATCAACTCAAAACATAACAAGGAGGCAATGAATCTACCTTAAGTCTTGAATTCAAGTGTAGAAGTCCAAAAATGCAAGAATCCCTTCAATTCTCTCAACCTCCAAGCCAAAACTCAAGAACTCAAGCTCTCTCTCTCTATCTATCTCTCTCTTTATCGGCTAGAACAAGAAGTATGGCTGGTGAAATGTGTATGCATGAGTGTAATGAGGCTTAAAGATGATTCAAGTATGTGGGCCACTCAATGGCACTATGGTAAATAAGGCAACTCTATTAATTTGGCTTAATTTACTCTAATTTAATCATACCAAATCACATTTCAGATAAATACACCCTTAAATCACATAAATTCTACTGATCATGAAACACTAATTGATTTCCGGTTCGGCCGCCGATAAGGCCTTCAATTAACAGTTTAAACATGACAACATGAACAGATAATCAAATAGTCAAACAGATAGAATGCAAATTAACATATATGCTCAGTCAATTCAGTTCCAGTTTTCAGTCAGTCAGTTCAGTATTTCGATTACTTTAGTTATCAATCAAAATCAGTCTCGGTTTGGCGGTAATCAACAGTTTATCGGTAAACAGTGGTGAGGGTTATTACACTACATATGCTACCTTTTGTATCACAGAATCATATGAAATGGAAGGATACTTATTTCAGAAAAACTATATTTGTACATCATTGTCATTTATTAATATTATGGATGGTTTGTCGTCTTTGATTTCAGGCGTTACAGGTGTGACCAAATTTCGGGGGCAAAATTTCTTAAGAAGGGAAGATTGTGATGTCCCTGGTCTTGGACTTGAATAGTATTGTGTAGTAGGATGGTGTGCTTTACTTTTGGCATTTTGTTTATCGTATTGGGTCGTTGAGAATTATTTTTTGCTCTTACTTAACCTCTCTTAACATTTTTGGATTAAAAATTTTGAGTTTTGGGCATTGGAACTTGTTTCAGAGTACAAAATCAGTTTCTAAGTTTTTTGGGCAAAATCGCTCGTGCGGATTTGGCAACCGCTTGAGCGGATTCACACAGGGATTTCTGGACAGAAAATCACTCATGCGAATTTTGGATTCCGCTCGAGCGGATTTTGTGAAAATTTTTAGGTTTTTCTTTGAAGCAAATCGCCCATGGAGCATCAGAATCCGCTCGTGTAGAATTTGAACCTCTTGTGCAGATTTCAGCGCTGTCTCAAATTTTGTGCTCTTTTCCTCAAAACAGATCCCAAAAACGTGTTGGATACACTTTTTTACTTCTCTATCTCTTTATACTCATCTTTTCTTTTCCTTCTCCCTACAAACACACCCAAATCCAAACTTCTCTCTAAGATCTAGCTAAAATCTCCAAGAATATGAAAGGGTTTTACACCAAATTGAAAAGGGCGACGAGGGCTATGTTTACACCGATTGAATGGAGTTTTCATCAACATTGAGCTTTAGGGTTGTCATCTCCTTCCTCTTCCAAGCTTGAGGTAGGGATATTCTTAGAGTTATATATATGTTTTTGCAAGTCTATGCTTGCTTGGAGTATTTCTTACATGTTTGGATCATGATTTTGGGTTGATGAACCCTAGATGATATTAGAAGTGGATTTTCTCTATTTTTCCTAAGGCTTTTGAGAGTATGAGCTATGTGTAGACATCCCATTTTTGACTGACCTCAAGATTAGGACGTCATCACTTGTGCATATGATGATTATGTTTGTTTGTGTTTGTTTTGAGTGCCTGAAGTCCTCGGCGGAACACCCTGTCTTTGAGCCTTTAGACCTGGTTCTTTCTGTGCCTTGTTTTAGATCAAAACTTGGTGCTTGGAACCTTGTGGTGACCTGTCGGCCGCCACTAGAGGTTGTCGTCCATGGCTTGTCCTTGTCGGCCACTGGTGTGGCCGGTCGGCCACCAGTATCTTTTTCCAGATATTTATTGATATTTGTTGCCAGCTGTGCCAGTTGTTAGCACATTGAGCTGCATCTTCCTACACATGTATGGTAGGATGTTTCGAAGCTCAATACATGTTTTTCTATATATAGAGGGGTTCCTCCCCCATTTTTGGGGGTTAGAAAATTTAGAGCAAAAATCTCTCTTTCTCTTTCTCTAGATTTCTCTCTCTTTCTTACAATTTTGTGCCTAAGTGCTTGTTTTCTCTACACTTTTGCATACACATCCCAAATCAAATCCTTTTACCTTTGAGCTGAGGTTACTTGGGGTCTTCTTGGAGATCTTAAAGGTGGTTTTAGCTTGGTTTTGTGCCTAGAATTGCCCTTTGCTTCAAGAGGTAGTTTACTTGCCTTGTTTACTTTGTTTTGCAAGCTAGTTTTACCATATTTTCTTACTATTTTGGGGCTGGTTTTGAACTAAAAAAAAACTATGTTTTTTGGGCCTAAAAGTGCTGGTTTGGGCCTCATTTTAGTTAGGGAGTGGTTCATCCTTCTTGCTTATTAGTTTGTAAAGCTTTTGTCCCTTTATTCATCACTTTCAAATCAAATTTTTTGGGCCTTTTAACCATTAAATTTCGGAGGTTTTTTAGTGGCAAAAAACTTATTTTGAAGTCCAAATTTGAAAGGGTTAGTCTTCCCTTCTTGTGTCTTGTTTGCATGCCTAGTTAGCTTCACATGTTAGCATGTTTTTCCAGCTTAACTTAGCTCAAGTCCAGCATGTCTTAGCCTCTAAAATAACCTGTTTTAGCTCTGTTTTGGGCTGGTTAGTTTGTTTGAGTATTGTTTTGCATGGTTGTAGTGTAACCCCATGTATTAGCTTAATGTTTTGGCCTTTCATGACTTAAGTCCAGCATGTTTTAGACCATATTTAGGGTTGTTTTGCCTCTATTTTTGGTTAATTGTTTCATTTGAGCCTTGTATTGCATAGTTGTAGTGTTAATTCCTACACTAGTTTATTGTTTTAATGCTTTAACTATCATTGGTTTGAGTTGGTTGCATTTTTTAGTACTTTTAGTACTCATTTTTAGCACCTAATCACCTCTGCAACCCCCCTTAATTCTTCACTTTTGATTTTTTTTTGAAAGTGGTTTCACACCACTTGCTTGCCTAAGTATGAAATAGAGGTGTTACACCTAATGGTTTAATCCCTTAGGGGGTTCATTACCAACAGTGTAATGCCACTTTTATGCCCAAATCAACTTTTGGTTTGAGCCCTCTTTCCATTAGAGGACACTCACCAATGGACTTAATGGATTAAAGGATGATTTGGTAATTAAAATGAGTAAACAAAAATCGACAAGTAAAAGAGGCAAGACAAGCATTCTTTGTGTTGCATTGCATGTGTTGAAATCGGACGTTAATTTGAACACAAGGAAAATGGAATATTTCATACTCAAAAGTGGTGAAATGTGCCACTTTTCTTGGTCTCCATTGCCCTTAATCATGCATGATATGGTGATGGACATTTTGGTCTTGTTTTGCATTCATTGATCTTGCACAATTGGTTTCACAAGCCATTATGCAATAAAATTGCTTGATTGATGGTTTATGTACCAAAGCTTGTCCCTCATTTGATTTCCCCATGAAAAAGGGAGGGAATGTCTACAAACAACCCTTGAGAAATGTTCTATTTTGCTCTCTGTTGCAGCAAGGAAGCTCAGACCATCATTGGTCGACAACCATTATCAGTGGCCGACCGGCCACCATTGGTAGGCGACCGGTCCCCTGTCGGCCACCAATGAAATTTGTACAGTGTGTTCCTGAGGTGGAGTAGAGGTGTTCTGGAAGTGGACATCTTTTTTGGTGTTTAAGTGTGCAAATAGAGACATGCAGCAACAATACAATCCATTTTCTGGTGAAAACCGAGCACGTGCATGAGCCTCCCTTGCATTCCAAGTTTATTTATCGCTTAAATATCTAGCTTAGATTCAGGTTGTAATTAATTAGTTGTAGCTAATGAAGTGTTGTAAATAATTAGTTAGCTTAACTAGTTATTTGTTTTTGATTTGTAATAATTAGTTAACTAGAATAGGTAATTAATTCGAGTTTTGTAATAATTAGTTAGCTTAATTAGCGTAGCTAGTTGGTTAGCTTATTCATTCGGACCCTCTTTCGCGAGGGCGTAATGTTGTAATAAGTGTGCATGCGTGTGTGTCTGTTTTCCAACCCCACGTCTTTCTCATTTTTATTTAATCGCCTTTGATGGTTAGATTAGGGACATGTTTTAATTAGCATATCGTATGGTTGCATCCATTCATCTTGTATTGCATGCACCGAGGCTCGGCGCATCATTCTAACTGCATTGCCATTTCAATATTCTCTTTGAATACGTATTTAATCGCATGTTGTTCAAAACAATCCATATGCCATATTAGTAGCCGAGCCTATTAATTGCATTATTGCATGTGTTGCATTAGGCATCTTGTATAGTTAGGATTATGTATCTTTCTAACTAGTTTCTGTTTTAGCTTGAAGTACTAGGTAAGTTTTTACGCTTTAGCATGCTTGCATAAGTGTGAATGTTGCCATATTTAGCATGCTTGCCATGAGGCTATGTGTTTAAATGCTTAACTGCTTGAATGCCTGTGGATGAAGGCTTGTTGTTTGAATTGGAACGATTCAACAAATGTATGTTTTAAACCCACTTTGTTGAGTAGCAAATCATGTTTTAAGCCCACTACGTTTGGTGGAAAATCCGCAATATTTAAAGCCACTTGAGGTGGCAAATTCAAACCATTTTCGAAAACAAACATGAGTTGAATTGCTCCAAGTCTTGCAAGCTAGTCTATACTTGCTAGTGTGCATCACATAGTAAGGTCAGCTTAATAACCGGAATAAGAACACATAATGTTTATAAAAACTCATATCATGATTAGTAGAGGTCAATCTTTGATCGGGCGAGCGGGAGTGCTTAATTCATGACCTTTCCCCTTTGTACCCAAGTTCCTGAGCCGAGGCAACTTTGGTGATGACGGACATGTGGCCTTTAGCACGAGTCAGGGTTTCCTAAATTTTTCCAAAATAAAAAATATTTAGGTGGCGATTCTATATCTAGCAAAGCAGTCCAATTTTGGCATTATTTGATTTAAATTTGATTTTCCAAAACAATTTGCTGGATTTGGACTCTTTGGTGTTTATTAGTTTTACATTGCACTTGTGAGACTAGATTCAAAACATAGGGAGTTTGAACTGTGAGGCCTTTCTTTCAAACTTTTCGAAAGGCAGGGCACGGTACCACGTGCCTTCTGGTTAGTAATCGGTAAAGTGGTGATTGGTAGTGCTTGATATGCCTATTTACAGACACCAACCTAGGCAGAGTTGGACTTAAGAAGGGACCAGGGGGGTCACGTGCCCCCCTAACTTTTAGAATTTTTTTTTTTTTAAACACAAAAAATATGTAGCCCTATCTTTGAAAAAAAAAAGGAAAAATGAAAGTGTATACGTAGCCCTGACTCTAAGATGTATATACATACATCCTGTCCCCCATTTCTTTATTCATATCACAACATTTTGCTTTCTGCTACCGCTGTAGTCTTCCTTTCAACTCTTTGACTCATTGCTGCTTCGACTCACGGCGAATCGGGATCACACCACACAAATGATCGCACTACAACTCTCAGCCTTTTCTCTCCATTGTTTACAAGTAATCTCTTTCTTTAATCTTTTCCTCTTAAATGAAAAATAAATGTATTGATTTATGGTTATTTGTGGTTAAAATGATACGTTTTGATTTGTTAAATTTAGAAAAAGATTTATTTGTGATTATTTATATTAAAATTAGAGATTTTGATATGCTAAAATTAAGAATCTTGATTTGTGGTGGTTTATATTAAAATTAGGGTTTTTGATTTGTTGTGATTTGTTAGGGATTTAAAATTAACAATAAAATTAGGAATCTTGATTTGTGGTGAGTTATATGAAATTTGGGGTTTTGATTTATTGTTATTTGTACTAAAAATACGGATTTGATTTGTGGTGATTTGTACTAAAATTACAAATTTAATTTTTACTAAAATTAGTGATTTGATTAATGGTGATTTATATTAAAATTAGAGATTTTGATTTGTTGTGATTTGTACTAAAATTAGGGATTTTGATTTATTGTTATTTGTGTTAAATTTAGGGATTTTGATTTGTGTTAAAATTGGAGATTAGGGATTTTGATTAGGGGTTTTTATTTTTATTTTAAAACAGTCATGGAGAAATACTTCAAAAGAAAATCAAAGTTGGAGTCATCTATTCCTCAAAAAGAAGATTATAATTCTTTCTCCACAAAACGAAGTCATATAGAAATCAACTTGGCAGACCTTCTTGCAGATCCAGGATTACGACCTTGGATTATGGATTATAACCCTTATGATCAAGACCAAATTTGTAGAGCATATCTACAAAAGGGTCCTTGTCAACCTCGTGGCCATAATTTCCTGCAAAAAGCATTTGGACAAAAACTTCGACGATTTAATCAAGCTTGGTTCAGTGAATTTCCTAATTGGTTAAAGTATAATGTAGCGAAAGATGCGACATTTTGCTTATGTTGTTATCTTTTCAAGCCTGATATTGGAGATCAAACGAGTGCTGAAGCTTTTGTTGGCGATGTGTAGCTCGACTTTTCGTGCATCCTTTTGGAAGACGAATAAGCGCTACAGTATCGGACTCCCGCGGTTCTGAATCTGATTCCACAAGTGCAATACGAAATAGATAAACACCAAAGAGTCCAAATCCGGCAAATCTTTTGGAAAATCAATTGTGAATCAAAATGCCAAAAATGGACTGCTTTGCCAGATACAGAGTTACCACCTAAATATTTTGAGAAATTTAGGAAACTCATGACTCGTGCCAAACGCCACGTGTCCGTCATCACCAAGATTGTCTTGGCTCGAGAACTTAGGTACGAGAGGGAAAGGTCATGAATTGAGCACTCCCGCTCACTCGATCAAAGATCGGCCTCTACTAATCATAATATGAATCTTATCTACATTATGTGCTCTTGTTCCGATTTATTAGGTTAGCATTGCTATGTGATGTACACACACACAAGTATAGACTAACTTGCAAGAATTGTAACACTTGATTTCATGTTTGGTTTTGAAAAAGAGTTTGTGAATGTGACACTAGAAAAAGTGGGCTTAAATGTACATTTAATCAAACTATCACAATTCAAGCAACTAGTCTTCATCCACAGGCATTCAAAATAGTTTATCATTTAAGTATTTAGCCTCATAGCAAGCATGCTAGATATGGTAACAATCACATTCATGCAATATGCTAAAGCGAGTAAAGGTTTATTTAGTACTCCAAGCCAAAAAAGATGAAAGAGTTAGAACAATGCATGATCCTAACTTATGCAATATGACTAATGCAACACATGCGATATGCAATTACTAGGCTCGGCTACTAATATGGCATATGAAGCAATTAAATAACATGCAATCTAAGCACGTATTCAAAGAATGTTTAACTAACAATGCGAGTTAGAATGATGAACTGAGCCTTGGTGTATGCAATACAAGTGGATGCAAACATAGAGAATGCTAAACAAAACATGATGCTCTAAACTAACCATCATAAGCTAGGAAATAAAAGGGAGAAAGATATGGGGTTAGAAGACATACACATTATTACAATATTGCGCCCTCAAGAAGGAGAGTCCAAATAAACTAACTAGCTAAACTAATTAACTAGTTATTACAAAACGAAATGAATAAATTAGCTAAACTACTTAACTAATTATTACAACACATTAATTAACTATTCTAGCTAACTAATTAAAACATGAAACGAACTAATTATTGACATGAATACAACATGAAAAGAGTGCTAAGCTAGCTATTCTAATTACTCCGCCTTGGGAAATGAGGAGTGCTTATGCATGCACGAACTTTCCACCCAAAAAAGCCACTGTTTCTACTGTTGGATGCCTCTGTTGCATAGTAGAACACCTACACTGATTTCCACCTCAAGACCAATTCTGTTCTGCTTCAAAAGTATACTGCTAGATTTTGCACAGGCAGCCGACAGGCTAGAAGTGATGGCTTGCTGTCCACTGATGGTGGCCTGCCAGCCACTGATGACTGAATTTTCCTACTGTAATAGAGAGAAAACAGAGCAGGAACATGATATTCTCAAGGGTTTGTTTGCACAACTCACTCATCTTTATCATTAAGCAGCTTAAAGGAGTGGTAAAATTTGATTCACAAACCATCAATCGATGCAATTTCATTGCATGATGGCCTATAAATCAAAAGGTACAAGTTCAATAAATGCAACAAAACAAGACTCTCAAAACAACCTCCCTATCATGAATGATCAAGGGAAGTAATTACAATGAAATCTTGAACCGTTTTCATCACTAATGCATATAAAACGACTCAAGACTCAAGGGTTCAATTAACGTCCGATTGAACCCAAACCAAATTATTATCTTGTATCATTTTTAATCACCAATTTTATTACTCCATTTTAGTTACCTTTCAATTCTTTAATCAATTAAGTCCAAAAATGAGTTTAAGTCCTCTAATGGAAAGAAGTGTCAAGCCAAGAGTTGGTTTAAGGCATGAGAGAGATGTCATGCCGTTGATAATGAACCCTTAAAAGGGATTACATCATTAAGCATGACAACCTCAATCTCAAGCTTAAAAGAACAATAGGTTTGAAACAACTCTCAAAGCAAAACAAAAGCCAAGAAATGAGGGAGGTTGCAGAGGTGATTATAGGTGAGCACAAGTATGGAAAGCCATAAATAAATACTATCAATTCAAATAGGATGGTGGCTAAGGCCTAAGCCACCAAACTTATGAGGACAATTGCACTACAAGCATGCAATACAAGACTTAAATGAAATTAACACTTAAAAAAAGTCCTAAAATAGTGCTAAATAAGCCCTAAAATATGCTGGAATTAAGACAAAATAGCTAGAATAATAAGCTAAAACATAGATCATGCTAGGCTAGTAAGCAACACACAAGGAGAGGAGGCTAACCCCTTTAATTTTGGACTTGAAAACAACATTTTAGCCACTGAAATAACTTTGAAAATCAATGTTTAAAAGCTCAAAAAAAGATAGTGTAAAGGAGGGAAACACAAGGGTAAAGGCTTTGAAAGCAAGGTGTAAAGAAACGTGAACCATCCCTCAACCTTTATTGGCCTTAAAACCCAAGTTTCAGCCTAAAAATACAGAGTTTATAAAGCCCAAAAATAGGTGGAAAACAGTAGAAAAAGAGTAAATAAAGCAAGAAGAGAGGCAGAGCTTTATACCTCTTAAAGAGAGAACCAATTCTAGGCAAGAAATCAAGGCAAACACACCCTCAAGAGCTCCAACAAGGTTCAAAGGTACCTTAGCTCAAAGATAGAGAGGTTTGGTTAAAAATGTATAGGCAAAAGCTTGAAAAAAGCTAAGAAATTTCAAGAGAGAGAGAAAATTGTAGAGAGAGAGAGAATTTTTTCTCTAAAAATTCCAACCTTAAAAATGGAAGAGAAGGCCTCCTATATATAGAAAACCATGCAACTCTCTCAGAAATATCAAGACATACATGTGTAGGAAGGTGCATGCATCTGTGCCAACAATTGGCACATCTGGCAGAAAAATATATGCAAAACACATTGGTGGCCGGCAACCAGAAGCAGTGGTCTGCAGCCAATAGAAGGGGCTAGCAGGCCACAAAAGGTTGCAGGCTTGAAGATCTCTAGGTTTGGTCCAAAAACAAGGCAACAGGGGTGTAGGGTTTGAAAGGCTCAAAGCTGTGGCATTCCACTGAGGATTTCGAGCACTTGACAAGTATATACACTCATCATTGGGTATACAAGCGATGACGTCCAATTTGTAAGGACAGTCAAAAATGGGGTGTCAACACGAGTGTTTCTTGAATTAGAAGAAAAAAGAAAAAAAATTCAAACTCATGCGGGAGGCCCCAATAGTGCTCATAATCAAGCTTGGGGTAAATGTCAAGACTTGTTAAACCAAAAGCAATATATTCAAACGTTTTTTTTCCAAACAATCTGACCATGCTCGAATTGAGTATCAAACTCACTTGAATGCATTGATTGATTGTGTTAGGTTTCTTCTAAGACAAGAACTTGCATTTTGTGGTCATGATGAATTTGAAAAGTCAAGTAGCCAAGGAAATTTTCTTGAACTTTTGAAGTTTCTTGCTAGTCACAATGAAGATGTCAAAGCAGTTGCATTAAGCAATGCACCACAAAATCTTAAGTTGACGACTCCTGATATTCAAAAAGATATTGTTAGTGTGGCTGTGTTTGAAATTATCAATGTGATTTGTAGAGAGCTTGGTAATGCACTTTTTTCTATTTTGCTTAATGAAGCCCGTGACATATCAATCAAAGAGCAAATGGCAATTGTAATACGATATGTAGACAAAAGAGGCCAACTGATCGAGCGTTTTATTGGTATCGAGCATGTTACCAATGCTACTGCTCTTTTACTCAAGCAAGTTATGGAAAATTTATTTTCTAGACTTAGATTGAGTATTTCCAGATTGCGGGGTCAATGATATGATAGGGCTAGTAATATGCAAGGTGAGTTAAATGGTCTTAAAACACTTATATTAAGGGAGAATCCTTGTGCATATTATGTTCATTGTTTTGCCATCAATTGCAATTGGCTCTTATAGTCGTGGCAAAGAATCTTGATCAAATTGCCTTACTCTTCACTTTGGTTACTAATGTGGTGACTGTTGTTGGAGCATCATGTAAACGTCGAGATATTTTTAGGGATAAACAAGCAGCAAAAGTTGTTGAGACACTTAATATAGGAGAGCTATCAAGTGGGTAAGGCTTAAATCAGGAAACCAATCTCAAACGTGCTACTGATACACGTTGGGGTTCACACTATGGTACTTTAGTCAGCTTGGCTGGTATGTTTTCAACAGTGATCAATGTGCTTGAAATGATTTCAGAGGATGGTTCAAATTCAGAACAACGAGTAGAAACAAATGTGTTGTTGGACTCAATTCAATCTTTTGAATTTGTATTCAATCTTCATTTGATGAGAATGATATTGGCCATTACAAGTGAGTTATCACAAGCATTACAAAGGAAAGATCAAGATATTGTTAATGCTATGAATTTGGTTGAAGTTTCTAAAAGGTGACTCCAAATGATGAGGGAGAGTGGGTGGACCTCTTTACTTAATAATGTTTCATCTTTTTGTAAAAAGCATGAAATTGATGTTCCCCAGATTGATGATATGTTTGTAGCTCAAGGGAGAAGAAGGCATAAAGCTCAAGAAATTACAAATTTACATTACTATCGTACCGAGTTATTCTATACTATTTTGGATATGCAAATTCAAGAACTAAATGCTCATTTCACTGAGTCAAACACTACGTTGCTACTTTGTGTGGCATGTTTGAATCCATCCAACTCATTCTCTAGTTTTGACAAGACAAGTTTAATTCATCTTGCTGAATTTTATCCAAATGAATTTTCTACAGTAGAGCTCATGGTGCTTAATGATCAACTTGATACATATATTGTCGACATACTCTCTAGTAGTGAGTTCTTATGGTTGAATGGAATTGCCAATCTTGCTAAAAAAATGGTGGAGACTAGAAGAGATAAAGTATATCCATTGGTTTATTTGCTCTTGACTTTAGCATTGATCTTTCCTGTTGCAACTGTTATTGTTGAGAGGGTATTTTCAGCTATGAACATTGTGAAGAATTGGTTGCGGAATCGAATGGGTGATGAATGGATGAATGCTAGCCTAGTTGTTTACATAGAAAGAGACATTTTTGATGGCGTTGATAATGATACTATCATGGAAAACTTTCAAAAGATGAAAACTCGTTGGGGTCAATGTGAAAGTTTAGTGATATTTTTGTAATGAATGAAAACTCGTCGGGGTGTGAAAGTTTAGTGATATTTTTGTAATGAATGAAAACTCGTCGAAGTCAATTGTGAAAGTTTAGTGATATTTTTGTAATGAATATTTAAGTTTTTATGATTAATATTAGCTCAAAATATTATGATCATTTTATTGTTATTGATTAGGAAAGAAAAATTTTGAGATTGTAATTAATAGGTGTCCCTCTTACATAAAATTTCTGGCTCCGCCATTAAACCTAGGATTACCTAAGTCGTATTTACTACCTTTTGGCTTTTTTGTGAGAGAAAGAATGTAATGATTATGGGGTGAATGTGATGTTTTGTCTTATTGGGCTAAAAAGCCTATTTTGTTTTTGTGGCTATTTTAGCCAAAAAAAAGCCCAACTTTTTTCTTCCCAAATGAAGCCTAATTGTTTTGTAACCACGGAGTCGTGGCAAATTTTTTTTTTTTTTTTTCATATAAAAAAGAGCATAATTTGTATTGAAAGTGGATTTCAAAATTTGCCCATACATCAAAGCTATTTAAATGAGAAATTATCTAATACATCAGGCATATATCCTATGTCATCTGTCTAGTATTAGGCCATGTAATTACTTTCTCTTACTTTCTTTTTTTTGATCATAAAGAAAATCTTCGTTGCAAAACTGATAAAAGATCGGATCAATCTAGTATAGCGGTATCACAAGATCTCAAAAAGAAATAAAAACTTCCATAGAAGGAAGGATCCAAGCCTTCATAGAAGAGGAGAAAAGGCCCTTACAAGGAAGGAAAACAAACCTCCACACAGGAATGATTATTATATGACCAATCTAAAAATTAAGAAAACTAAACAAAAAAACTAAATTCAAGTCGTCATCGAACTGATCTAAAACTCCATTGCTTCGCATCCTTCAACTTGAAATCTGAAGACTCCACCTCCACTAGTCAAGATAGAACATTAAGGTTGAGGTAATCATTTAGCGTAAAACAAATGCGTCATCCAACATTGACCTTCGGATTTTGAGAAGATCTGAAACTATATCTTAAAGTTTTGGACTTGAGGGTGGAGAATGTAAGACAGTGATGCCTAGACTGATGAGGAAAACATTAGATTTAGGTTAAGAGGAGAATCGAAAGGTGGGAGAGGAGAGGGAGATCGGAGAGGTGAGGGAACCATCGCCGTGTCCCTCATAGAGAGAAAAGCAAGAGGGATTTAGGATTTAGGGAGAGGCTAGTTTCTCATACTTTATCTCCTATATTTTAAGTAAACTGACCTAGTAGGTCTAATCTACTAAATAACTTCTCTATTTAAATGGTTGAAACTTAATAAGAAAAAGGACATTTTTTTTAGAAAAAATATACAAAACTTCAAACTGAAAAAGAAATCACATTGCTAGCTGCTTTATTATATATATATGTATTACAATTGTATGAGCACATAAATAATTTTCTCGTATAATCTTGTTGATCAAGTTTGCACTTCTCTAAATGTCGTCGCTTTGCCACCTGAAAACACAAACGTGAGCTAGTCGGCAGGTGTGTGCCGGAAACCTCTTTGATGCCTAAGTCAGCAAATAGACAATAGACACAAAAGCTCTGTGTATTCCAGAGTAAGAATTGTGATACTTGTACATAGGTCCTGTCATAAGCTTTTATAGATTCCACTTGGCATAATCTTAGTAGGACTCAAACTCTCTTTATAAGAGTCCTTCTAGGAATCACACTCCCAAGGATGATGTCTATCCTGATAACACCATACTTACTACTAACCAAGTGAAATGGTTGCAACTCTTACCTCGGCTGGCACCAGACTTAACCGTGCTCACACAACTCGGTGCTGCTTTAGGCAACATTGTCAGTCTTGACTTTTAGATGACGCCCTGCAGATATATCCTTTAGCTCGGTCCTCCTTCCACTGATACCTCGGTCCATGATAGCTAGGTCAGGCCATTGGTAGCCCACCTCTGACCGCCTTGATGCTTAGATGAACTAGGACCATGCTACATAAACAATTACTTCGGCCCGTAGCTCGGCCCAATATCTAAGACGAATGGTCTTAGTTTGGTAAAAACTATTCACATAAATTACCCTCTCAACGACATACATGTTTGAATCAAGTTTAAAAAGAAAAACAAATTAATGTGGTCAAATTTGATAATGGTTGTTTTTAGTAATTTCTTAAGATGAAATTGTCGCAAGAAAAACTATTGGTAAATGTTTATTTATTTGTTAATAAAAAAGTTTAGTAGATTTTTATTTCTATTTTTCTTAAATTGACCAACTTTTTTTTTTTGGTTTAATTAACAAAAAAAAAAAAAAAAAAACAACAACAACTAAAAAAAGTTGAAACTAGACAGAGTGTTACAAATTGATTTGCTTAATAGGAAAAAATATTTGAAATTCCTAAAATTTTTTTTGTAATTTTATTATTTGAAATTTCTAAATTTCTTTTTGTAATTTTATTTAGAGAAAATTGTTGAAAAATCTAAGACAATGAGGATACAAGACATTAAGTGCAGCGGATTTTTTTTTTATTGATGAGAGGTCCACCATTTGGGAAATAGTTTGGTGAGAAATTATTTTATTGATTTTGGAGGATATTTTGTTTTCAATTTTATCTCTTAATTAATCTGTTCAATTTTTTTCTCTATCTATTTAAATTTACATCTATCTGTTCAAATTATTTTCTATTTGTTCAAATTTATATCTATCTCTTCAAATGTTTTGACTATCTGTTCAATTTTTTCCCTTATCTATTAAAAAATTTTCTTGAGCTACTTCCTTATCTGTTGAATTTCACAAGCCTATTTTTTTTTTCTATCTGTTTAATTTTTTTTTTTTTATTTGTTTAAATTGTGATATACATAGAGAGGAAATAGAGATTGATTTGTTAAAATATTTTTATTTGTTCAAACAATTTACAACAAGAACAATCTGGATCACTAATAATGACTTCACAAACAACCAATTTCAAAACACACACATACAGAAATTGCAAAGTATAGAGGATAAGAGAGAGATCTTGAGTGAAGATTTGGATCACTAAGACCAACCAATAACTTCTCCCAAATCTAATGGTGTCTCAAACTCCTATATATATCATGACTCAACCCACAATCTTTATAGAGTTTAAGAACCTCAATGAAGTACTCAGATTAAACTTGTCTGATTTCAAAACCATGAAAGTTGTACTTCTCCGAACTGTTTCGGTCTTGGTCTACCAACATTCCATCATTCTTGGTTCACTAAGGCTCTCTACTTCGCCTAGGATTTCTTTGGTCAATTGTCGAACTGATTTTACTCCAATGAAGGGAATACAAAGGGTTTCGTTAGATTTAGAGTAATTTATGAAAAAGAGAGAGAACAGTTAAAGGAATCTGTATTCCTTATATCGATCAAAGGAATATCCACTCCATTCTTGAGTCTTATCAGTGACCATAACCGAGAATGAAATCAAGCACAAAATCACCACACAAATCCTAAAGCCTAACTCCATTCTACAGGAGGCCGATTTGGTAGTGTTGGCGGTGTTTCTACCGCCACAGTGGTGGTGGCTACAGAGGTTGTTTTGGGCAAATACGATGGCATGGATCTGAATCTCGGCAAATACGAGCAGCAATCGTCGCGATGGAAGGAAAAGCGGCGTAGAGAGAAAGAGATCCTTCTTCGATGATGGTTACAGCTCTAGATTCAGCGACTCCTTCTCAGTTGATGGCTAGGGAGAGAGAGAGAGAGAGAGAGAGAGAGAGAGAGAGAGAGATGAAAAGTGAGAGAAACACACAGATAGAGAGAGAAGAGTTTTGTGACAGTTCTACTGTTTCTCTATCAATAAACGTGTAGATGTTTGGGTATTTTGGTCATTTTGCATGACTTTATCCTTATGAACAAAATATTTTAGTGTGTAGATCTCTAAGCAAAAAAAATTGAAAAATTAACCCATAAATCCTATTTTCTGAAAAGTTGAACCATTTAGTCCTAAAAGTTTTCTTATGCACCATTTAGTCCCATTTTATTTTGGTAATGTTGTTTATTTAATTTTCATTATTTTGGAGGTTACAATAGTACCCCTTTTGTGGAATGTTTGTTTCTTAAAAATCTGCAACATCATAAAAACATCACCAACAACATCAATTACATCACCAACGGCGGTGGTACTGGATCGGTGTATCATCAACGACTGTGAGACTGGCAGATCCAGGGGGTTCGGGTTCGTGACGTTCAAGGATGAGCAGTTGATGAGGGACACTATCGAGGGAATGAACGGTTAGGATCTTGACGGGTGCAACATCACCGTCAATGACACCCAGTCCCGCGGAAGCGGTGGTGGCGGAGGCGGCAGGTTCAGCGGTGGTGGTGGTCGTCGTGAGGGTGGATACGGTGGTGGTGGATGTCACTGATGTTGATGATGGAACTAATGTTGATGATGTTGATCATGGCTCTGATGTTTGATGATGTCTACCACTGATGTTGAAGCCATTAGTGTGTGTGTATGCGCGTGTGTGTTGAAGCCATCAGTGTGTGTGTATGCGTGTATTAGTGTGTGTGTTATGCGCTGGGTGTGTCTTAGAGAGAGAAGACAGAGCTGGGTTTGGTGTGTGCTGTGTGTGTGTATGTGTGTGTTGTGTGTATGGTGTGTATGAGTGTGGCTGCTGGGTGTGTGTGTTAATGGTGTTTTGTGTGCATGGTGTCTTGTGTCTGCTAGAGATAGGAGATATGTGTGTGGCTGGGTCTCCATGTAAGAGAGAGAGAATGCTGAGAGAAGTGTGTGTGTGTGTGTGTGTGTGTGTGTGTGTGTGTGTGTGTGTGTGTGTGTGTGTATCAGTGTGTGTGTGTTATGCGCTGGGTGTGTTTTAGAGAGAGAAGACAGAGCTGGGTTTGGTGTGTGTGTGTGTTGTATGTATGGTGTGTATGAGTGTGGCTGCTGGGTGTATGTGTTAATGGTGTTTTGTGTGCATGGTGTCTTGTGTCTGCTAGAGAGAGGAGATATGTGTGTGGCTGGGTCTCCATGTGAGAGAGAGAGAATGCTGAGAGAGATGAGCGGGGTCTAAATGAGGGTAATTACGTCCTTTAGAATTTTCCAGGACTAAACGGTTTACTAGAATAAAAATGGGACCAACTGCTTCATAAGTTTACATTTTGAGATTTATTGGTAAATCTCCTAAAAAAAATTCAAATTTAAATTTATCAGGCGAGTGCCCTTTTATTTATAAATACATAATAAATTATGTGTGAATTTTTGAATTGTGAACTCCTAACTGTCCACAAATGGAGGAAGGCCGGTTCAATTTTATTTTTTTTTTCCTGGGTTCGGCGAACCGTATTTCTTGTACTACTTTGGGCTAAACGCAAAACATTAGTAAAATTAGAATTACGGTTGGTCAAAGTAAAAGCTGGATTATCAGAGGCAACAGCTTATTACGACTATATACACCCCCAACCCAACAACCAAACAACCAAAGAGAACGAACGTTGTTGATCCTTTTCGTCTCTGTCTCTCCCTTCCTTTTTCTCTTTCGGAATTCAAATTCGTCTTCTCTCTCTCTCTTCGAAGTTTTCAATCGTCAATGACAACTGATCTCGAGATCTAGAGAGAGAGATGATAACACGATCAAATCTGGCGGAACAGCTGAGGGAGTATCAGATTCGATCGAAACACGATTGGGCTTCCGTCTCTTTCTTCGCTTCTACTTCTAATCTTACTCTTTCAAGGTACCAACTCTAATCATCACCCTTTAATTTCATCTCCCGATTGTTTATAATTATTTTCCCTCAATTTTTGTTGAATTCTATATGTTAGGTTTGTTTGTTTAGGGTTTTATTTTTATGAAAATTTCTGGATTCAATTGGTTCAGTTAGGTTTCTTGTGTACATTGATAGAATTAGAGGTGTTTGTGAACTGGTTTGTTGTGGTTAAAGGTGAACCAAGTATCAATTCCTGAAATTTAGGAAGAACATTTGGAACTGAACCAGAACCAGAACCAGAACCAGAACCAGAACCAGAACCAAACCATAAAAATCAGTTGGGTTCCAGTTTGATTATACGATTCTAGACTTTAAAATGCATCAATATATTCATACTATAGAGTTAAATAAAAAATTGATTGTACATATAAAACCATTCTAAAAAATTCACAAGCGTACTTCAAATTTTCATATTGTTCTTCAAACCAACTTTTATAAAATGTACGAAGACATATCAAATTCTTCATATTAGATATTAAATACTACATAAATTCAAATTTTAATTAGAGTAATTTACCAATACCCCCTTGAGATTGAGCAATACAATTTTTTTTCATTGTTTTTGAAAATTACAAATACCCTTGTTAGAATTTGTCATTTGACTTTGTTAATAGAAGAAAACAAAAATACCCTAATTACCCTCCTATACCACAATGAAATTACCTACTTACCCTTAAATACTTCATCCCCTGCTCAATGCCCTTTCCACCCTTCCCATCACTCAACCACCTCTTCTCCCCATTGCCACCCCTTTCTCCCTCGTTCCCCACCCCTTCTCCTATCCTCTCTGTTCACCCCCACCCCTTTCCCACCTCAGTTGCTAGCCCCTACCTTCTATGAAGCACGGATACAGATACGTGACACGACACGACACGAATACAATACGGATATATCAACACGATAATTTTTAAAAAATACAGGACACGACACGACACGACACGTAAGGGATACACATAAAATATATAATTTTATATATTTATTATATATCATATATATGAATATATTATTCTAAAACAATAAATAAATGTAATATAATGCTAATTTTTATTAGGTGATATTATTTTTTGTTTATCATTGTATTCTAAGTTATTTTGTTTAAACTTATAATTAGTTTTGTGTGTCTAATTAATGAATACGTGTGTTTAAGTAAAGTGTCAAAAGAGTGTCTGAGTTTAAATTCTTTTTTAAAAAGTAGGACACGTTTAGATGAGTGTCGGACACGTGTCGAGAAAGTGTTTGACGTGTTAGTATTCGATACGGACACGACATTGACACACCACCTTTTTAGAAGTGTTCGTGGTTCTTAGCCTACCCCTTCTCCTAATTCAGCCGCCTAAACCCATACCATACCCATGCCCACACCCAAACCTCTGCTCACTCTCTCTCCCTTCCCCACCCCTACCACACAAAATCAACTCTTCCATGGAACCCTAAAATCAGCCACCCCTTCACAAACTGGATTTGCCATGGAAGCTTAAAATCAAAGAAAAAGAGAGTTATGCCACTGAACATGGATATTGCAATCTGAATGGGTTTCGTAGTGTGGGAGAGTGATGGTGGATATTGGTTGGTTTCACTGGTGTACATGCACATTTCATTGGGTCTCTTTGTGCATATATATATACTAGTGGGTGTGTCCACCCGATGAGTGTACTGTTAAATTTGTAAAATATAAATCTTGATTTTGAATTAAAAACATGTAGTGTCTATTGCTCAAGTGGTAAAGGTGTTATTTATCAGACCAACGGTCTTAGATTCGAGTCTCTTTAACCTTGATATTTAATTTAATTATTTAATTTTTTATCTTCAATAGAGAAAAAATCCACTTGGCAAAAAGAGAGAAGGAGCTTCAGGACACAACCAAGTGAGTTGTTCACTTTATATATAGACTATAGTATATATAAACTTAGATACGGGACAATTACAAAACAAACCCAAGATTTGAGCCTTGTAACGAAATAAATCTTGAGTTTTTAATTTTGTCAATTTTAACTCTAATTGCTTGATTTGTCTTCAATTTAAACCATTCGCCTCTTTCCTCAAGTAAAACTGACGAGAAAAGAGTATTTTAGTCATTAAACTCAATGTAGGTATACAAAAAATGTGTAAAATACCCTTTTCATTGAGTTTAACAACTAAAATACCCATTTTTCTATTGATTTTACTTAACAAAAATAGACAAATGGGTTAGGTTGAAAACAAATCAGAAGTTTAAAATTTAAATCGACAAAACTAGAAAGGCAAATGCTAACAAGTGCCCCTTAGGCATTGTTTAATATTGGAAAGTGTGTAAAAAGTGCCTTGAAAATATGTAAAAATATATTAAAAAGTGTATTGATTTCAATAAAAGTGCATTGAAGTTAGTAAAAAGTGTATTTTGTTTTACAAAGATATTGTCTTTTACTTGTGCCCTAAGGGCATTTGTTAGCAAGACCCGATTAAAACTTCAGGTTTGTTTTGTTACAAAGCTCAAACCTTTTCTTCCTTTAATTTTCCCTGTATATATTATAGAGAGGGAAACTAGTAAAAACCAGTTCTTTGAAGAATACTCTCCATATGTTTGATACATTGTTTCACAGAATGTGGTCTGTTTTTGGCTATGCCAATAGCGTCTCTGGTTTCTCCAAGGCATAATTCTTGTTCTAAAAAATTTGAGTTCGTTTTAATCTTGGAATTGACCCCTTTGTGCTTAGTATTGCTTTGTTGCTTGGTGTTGCATTTGGTATTTTAGGTTTGTTGTTTTGATTTAATGGTCACTGGCTGAGAATGGTGGTGGTGGGTTTGATCTTATGGTTAAAAATGTTATCTTCAAAAACCGTTAGTTGACTAAATGGTTGACTAACAAAAAGGGCTATTTGTTATCCAATTAAAAATCTCAAGGGGTGGGATGTAATTTCTAGGATCACAAGAGAATCTATATTTTAAGCAAACCTTGAGAGCTATATTTGTAATTTGTCCTTTCAATAATATAAGAAGTGAAACAGTCTTTATAAACAGGGAATGATTTTGTTTGGTTCTTTTGAGCCTTAATATGGGAAGCAAACCGTAATCAATGATTCTAATCACTTGGAATTGGAACATAACAGTGTTTTGAAAAGCAGAGACTAAACCATATGTTTTGGACCAGTCTAGATTGGTGTTCTGGTACCTCCATATTTTTAGACACCCCTACGTAGAGTTTATAATTGCAGCTTTTGATTGTAGGTCTTTGAAGTGTGCAAGCATGAAATAAAGGAATAAGAAATTGAGGCTTCCAAAGCATAACACAAGTGTTAATTGGTCTTAGAATAATGCATTCTATCAAAGAAATATTAGGCTTGGTTTATGTTATGGGGATCAGGATAAGAAGTTTGTAAATTTTTTAAAAAAAGATTGTTTTGTTACTCTAGCTGTGGAGTTTCATCAAGTTATATTATCTCTTAGTTGTAGGAATCGTGCAACTAGGTGGCAATTCTGAGTAAGAATCGCGATTCCGCGTTTCTTAGAAAGAAATGTGTAAGAATCGCGTTTCTGTGGAGAGACAAAACGCGATTCAGTCCAAGATGGGATCGTAAGGGGGGGGGGGAAGAGAGAGAGAAAAACCCTAGCCTTCGACGTCGACATGAGAGGAGAAAGAAGAAGGGTTGTTGAGAGAAACTTACAGTGGACCAGTGGTAGCAGCTTTGTAGTTGGATTGGATTAGGGCTGAGATTAGGGCTTTGATTGTCTTCGTTACTCTCTTCTCTCACTATCGTCTTCGTCTCTGAGGGCTTCGATCATCCTCGTCACTCTCTTGATCGTCTTCGTCTCTCTTTCTTCGTCTCTGCTTATCTCTCTCTTTGTCTCTCAATCGTTCAGTGTTATCTCTCTCTCTCTCTCTCTCTCTGTGTTTTAATTGATCATATATAATATAATTTATCATATATAATACATATAATAAAATTTATAAATTATAATTTTTATCATATATAATAAAATATCTAATTGTTATTTCTTAGAATATCATATATAATAATAATTTTTGTAAATTATAGTTTTTTAACTTTTTAACAGATAATAAATAAAATAAATCATCTAATTATTTAAAAGAAATCTAATTAAATCATATATAATAAAAAAATTATAAAATAAAGTATCTAATCTTTCTTTTTATTTATTTTAACATAATTTATTCTTCCTTATTTATTTTAATTTTTTTTATTTATAATATATATATCAATTTAACAGTAACACATTATTTAAGAAATATAATAAATAAATAAAATAATTAATGTGTATTAAAATAAAAATATTTATAAAAAAAATTCTAATGTGTATTAAAATATATATATATATATTACCGCTCCCTGAGGCATTCACAATCTCAGAAACTTCTATTGGCTCACGCTTCCTCGCTCTTGCTCCCGCCCCCGCTCCCGCTTCCGCTTCCGCTTTGTGCAACTAAGTATTATCTACGTAGATTGGTTTGAAAAATGCCTTGAGAGGAACTGTGCTTATCTCGTCATTTTTTTATTATATATATATATATATATTTTTTGATAAATAATAACTTTATTAAGAAAGCATCAAGAAGATGCAACAAAACCAAGACAACAAAAGCGCCTAACCAATTACATCATCCAAGAAATCTAAGAAAGAAAATATATCCAGATCCACTTTACATTCCAACCAACTATACAAAGTAACCAAGAAACGATCCTCCAACCACGACATCGAACGCTGAAGTCCTTGAAAGATTCTCCTATTTCGTTCAGCCAGACCAACCACATTAAACAAAAAGGCACCAACGACCACACCGGTCGCTGAGATCTCCCAACTCGGGCCCCCTTCCAACCTTACAACATGTCGATAACCCCCTTTGGCTGCACCCAAGTAATCCCAAAAAGAGACCAGACCAGCCCCCATAGTCGAGAAGCAAGAGAACAATGAAGAAACAAGTGATCAACGGTCTCCGCATCTACACAGCACATACAACACCGATTCACGAACACATGCCCTCGACGAATCTGATTATCAATAGTAAGATTGCGGCCCAAAGCAGCCGTCCATAAAAAGAACACCACCTTAGAAGGAACTCGAGGCAACCAAATACTCCGCCAAGGAAACACACCTCCCACCTCCCCCACCAAACAGCGATAAAAGGACCGAACAGAGAACTGACCTTTAGCACCCACCACATCCCAAACCAACCCATCTTCTCCTCTACGTAACAAACCCAACCCATACAGAAAAGCGAATAACTCCCCCAACTGATTGACTTTCCAATCCTGAACCTCACGCCGAAGCTGGATATCCCAAACCACCACCTCCCCTGTCCCCAAATAAGAAGCAACCGTGGCCTGTCGATCCCTGGCAATGCTAAAAATTAAAGGGAAACGCGCCGCCAAAGCCAACGATCCACACCACTTATCGAGCCAGAATCTAACCTTCTCCCCAGTACCCACACGAAAAGTCACCCTCTCCCAAAACTCCCCCTTTCCCAAGCAAATTCCTTTCCACAAGCCCCGCCCATCAGATCCCCTCACTGCCCCTGACTGCCGATCCCCCACATCAACTCCAAACTTAGAAGCCACCACCCTTCGCCATAAACAACCCCGCTCCGTAGCAAACCGCCACAACCACTTCCCTAACAAAGCCATATTAAACTGCACCAAACTCTGCACTCCTAAACCACCCACCTCCTTCGGCTGACAAATCCGCCCCCAATCCACCAAGTGATATTTAAAATCCTCTCCACCACCCCCCACAAAAAATCCCTCTGAAGTTTCTCCAACCGAGCAGCCACAGAAACGGGAATAACATGCAAAGACATAAAGTAAATCGGAATACTACTCAATACACTTTTGATAAGTGTCAACCTACCGCCCTTCGACAAATATTGCCGCTTCCAGCCTGCCAAATGATGTTGAACCCGATCCAACACGCCATCCCACACCCTTTTTGCCTTGAAACTAGCACCCAGTGGCAGGCCCAGGTAAGTTATAGGTAACGTAGCCACTTTGCAACCTAAAATCGCCACCAAAACTGGCAACTGCCCAACCTCCCCCACCGGAATCAACTCCGACTTACTCAAATTAATCCTTAAACCTGAGACTGCCTCAAAACAGACCAAGACACATCGTAAGAATCCCAATTGCACCACCTCCGCATCACAGAACACCAAAGCATCATCCGCATACAACAAATGAGACACCCTAATTGCTGACCCCATAGGTGATCCCACCGTGAAACCTGACAGTAAACCTTCATGCACAGCCCTAGACAACAAACGGCTAAAAGCCTCCATTACTAGAATAAACAGCAAAGGGGATAATGGATCCCCTTGCCGAAGACCCCGAAAAGTCTGAAAGAAACCTGTCGGAGAACTATTCACCAAAACAGACATCTACACTGTGGAGACACAGAACTTCATCCATTGACACCATGTTGTCCCAAAACCCATCCGACCCATAATATAAAGCAGAAAATCCCAATTTACATTATTGTAAGCCTTCTCAATATCCAGCTTACATAACAAACCTGGTCAGCCTTCCTGGATACGAGAATCAACACACTCATTAGCCACCAAAACAGTCCAGAATCTGCCGCCCCCGAACAAAAGCATTCTGAGTCTCAGACACCACACCCTGCAAGACACCCCGAAGTCGATTTGATAACACCTTTGCCACCAACTTATACACGCTTCCAAGCAAACTAATAGGCCTGAAATCCCTCACATCCTCAGCCCCCCCTTTCTTCGGAATTAAAGTGAGCAACGTCGCATTGAAACTTCGCGCAAATTGCCCAGTCGTAAAAAAGGCGTCAAACACTGCCATGACATCCGTCTTGATCACCTCCCAACAGTGCTGAAAGAACGCCAAAGTAAAACCATCTAGACCCGGGGCCTTATCACTACTCATTATCTTCAAAGCCCCCACCACCTCCTCCTCTGAAAAAGGCCGCTCCAAACCCTCCCTATCCTCTATAGAGAGAACATCAAACAAAACCCCATCCAACCCCGGTCTCCATGCCCCATCTTGCCCCCGAAAAAGGTGCTGATAAAAACCCACAATGCCTTCTCGAATCTCATCATCCGTAGTCAAATCTCTCCCATCCACTCGCATTTGCACAATCAGATTGGTCCTCCGATGACCATTTGCCATCCTGTGAAAAAATTTGGTATTTCGGTCTCCCTCTTCCAACCACAAATAGCGAGATTTTTGTCTAAAACATATTTCTTCCATCTGAGCCAACCGAACGTAGTCCTGCCGAGTTGCCTTCCTTCTAACCACATCCGCTTCTAGAAGACCGTTAGAAACTTCCTGCACATCCAAGGACTGCAGAATAGCCACCACTTCTGCTTTTTGAACCTCCACCGGACCAAAAATCTTCCTATTCCATACTTTCAAATCCCCTTTAAGAAGTTTTAATTTTTGAGCCAACATGCAACTAGGAGAACCACGAACCAAATAACTGGTCCACCATCTCTGAACCATCTCTACAAACCCCTCTGACTGCAATCACATATTTTCAAAACGAAAAGGCGTCGGCCCACTACGAAACCCACCACTATCAAGCATAATAGGCCAGTGATCGGACACTGGACGAGGTAAACGACATTGCACAACTTCCGAAAAGTGCTCCTCCCAACCACTAGTAACCAAGAATCTATCAATCCGGGACATGTGATAGCCATTAGACCAAGTGAAACACCCCCCCCGCAAAGGCAAATCAACTAAACACATCTCATCAATAAATGTACAGAACGTCCGCATCGACCCCTTCACCCTACTACTCCCTGATTTCTTTAACGGCCATCGAACCAGATTAAAATCACCCCCCACACACCACGGCTCAGACCATCGATGCGCAACATCCGTCAATTCATCCAAAAAAGCACTCCTCTCCGAGCTTCGAACCGGCCCATACATCCCAGAAAACACCCATCGAAAATTGTCTTCCATGCACCGGAAAAGACAGGATACGGAAAAACTTCCCAACTCCACATCCTCTTTCACCACCACTCTGGTATCCCAACAAAGAAGAACCCCTCCTGACGTGCCCACAGCTGGCAAATATGACCACTCCACAAACTGACCACCCCAAACCTCTCTCACTACTTCTCCGTCCAAAGCCTCCATTTTGGTTTCTTGCAAGCAAACACATTCGGTCTCGCACTTCTAAGCACTGATCTGACAGCTAGACGCTTATCCCTATCATTTAAATCACGCACATTCCACGATAAAACTTTTAACTTCATTTCAATAACAAAGGACCTCTACGCTCTCTCCTTGGGCCCCGCCACTCGACCCCCCTCCATGATCATAATTAACTGAACACTCCAATTTTTTTAGCTCCCGTATCCCCTTACGATGCACCACTACTGAAGAAACTCCCTTTGTAGGTGAAGCCCCTTGCCTCCAAGAATTTTCCACTATTGCGAAAAGGCTTAAAGCCTTAGCCTCATGGCCTTCAAAAGAAACACCAAGCAAACGACTGACCTCACCAATCCGACTAAGCACCCACTCTGAAACTACTTCTATCGAAGGCACCTCCAACCCATCCAAAGCACTCTGGTCTACGAACTCACCACGAGGCAAGTCGGAAGAAACATCGCCATGGTGATCGGGAATGAAGCTGGCAAAAGGGGGTAAACCGCCAAAGGCAGCTCTCGCCCAATATGCACAGACGGTGGCACGTTCGTCGCACCCCAGTCGCCAACATCCGAAACTGCATCGTCAAGTGTCCATTGTTGCTCCACATTTGTATCTGTTGCAAAAGATGAGCACACAGCTTAATCGTCGTCCAGTGCATGACAGGATCCCTCCATCTCTTTCTCACGATCATTAGGAGACGACACTAGAGCATTCATCTTCCCCTGATCGATAGGTATTGAATTCACGATCTGACCCGTCTGAGATGAACCCAAGTCACTTCGTAAACTCTGAAAAACATGGGCCACTGGGGTGGTTAAACCAGATTGGCCCTCAAAAGGTTTTGCAACCTGGCCCAACTCGCCCAAGCCCAAACTCGTGGTATTAACCTTACGAAGACCCACCCCAATATTAGCTTGCAACATAATCTTTCCATCATTGGGCCTTGTAATAATAGGCACAAAATCTGTTTTAGAAACGCTAACTCCACCACCCAATGCTGGACCAGCCCAAAGGGGCGGTTTGGTAGGACGGGCCCACTGCCCCAACCTTTTCGGAATCCAAGCCTTACGAGATCCGACCCGTGACTGTGATTTAGGCAGTTGCAAGTTCTCCTTCCCCAAATCACGTTGACCAGTTCTGAGATCATCTCGCACCAGATCGATTTTCTCCTTCCCCAAATCACGGCGACCATCTCGCACTTCAAATCGCGTCAAATCTCAATATTCCTTAACCAACCCACGTCGATCACGCTGCTCCGGCGTCGCACAGAACTCCACCTCCGGTCCATCCTCAGACCAAATTGGCAGCGTATATCGCCGATCACCCATCGAACAATAATTCGCGCTGGAACACCCCTCGCTGTTCCACGAACTTTGATTCGAACACAACCTAGAGGTCCCTCCAGTAGCATTGCACGATCAACCTCCAGAAATCCCCCACAACGATCCCCGATAGCACGAAACACCTGCGCTCCACGAAGATGCAGCGAAAGACCCAGCACCTACACCCAAAAACTCTGACGCTGCGATTGGTTACTTTCCCTGGCATAGAACGCCTCCGGCGACCACCAATCAAGGCTCAGGCATCGGCCTTCAACCATCCAATCTCCCGCCAAAATTCTAGTTGCATCTACCTTAGATGAAAAGACAAACAACACATACTGTCCTCCGATGGCCTTCACCTGCACGCCTCCACTAACTGACCACATCCGCAACACCCACGTTGAAAGGCGAGACAGCTCCATCCCCTTCTCCCCCAACTCCCCCACTCTCCCCACCAAACACGAATCCAGAAAGGAGACCCAGTCTGCACCAGACCCCTGTCTCACCACCACATCCTCCTCCCCAGCCCCTGGAACGACCACTGCATTCCCAGTCGGCCAAGTACAACCTTTCCCCCCTCTTCGTTCCTGCCCTATAGTGACCCAACCATTCCCCACCGAAAACCCATCTAAAACAAGAGCAGCACCCTCCCACCCATCCCCAAAAAATGATTGGGGAAGAAAAATTTGATTACGACGGTCGCCCATTTGAACCACTATCTGGACTGCAGACCCCATCTCCTCAGTACGCAACCAACACGCCACACTACGTCGGCCCCCAGAAACTTGACCTAAAAACATCCCACCATAGTTCGTCGTGGATGCCTTCCGCATTTGAGCCGCAACCCATTTTATCTCTGCACCAAACAAGGTGATAGCTCGTCGAACCCCATGCCCCCGTTCAACAATATCGACACACCGCCGACCAATCGCATCTGCCGGCCCCTCTTCAAACTCAAAAGACCTGTCGCCCAGAAAAATCAGCCTTCGACGCAGCCTGGATGGCTCCGTCGTGAAATTCATTAATTTGGTGATATGTGACCAGTTAAATCTTCTGTGACCTATATATATATATTTTTAAAGGGGGCTCTCCCCTTTATATGGTTTCGCTGACTTTTAGGGTGAGTGTAGATTTGTAGGAAGTTGATATATTTGTTTTGTATACTTCTTGTGTACAGGGTTGCACCTTTTTTAGGTGTTTGCTTGTATCACTGCACCTCTTATAAATGAACGATGTGGTTCTATTCCATGTGTGTATGTACAAAGGTTTGGTATTTGTGCTAAGCCTATTCAAGACTGTCATTTGGCGGAAGGTGAAATAAAGGAAAATTGTATAGTTATAACAATGCTCTTAGATAACGCGTGTTTTTCAAATACTGTATGCTATAACTAATGGATAAATGCATGATATATATGGGTGATAATTTTTAGGGTAAACTGCTAATACGTCCTAATAGTTAAGACTTAATTTCCATCAAGTCCTATTGAAAATAAGTTCTAATAAAATCGTTGTTCAAAATAATTTTTTGCGACTTTTTTTGCATATGTTGCTAAAAATTGACAATTAATGACTTTTTTATTATGATTTTTATAAATTATCGCTAAAACTTACAATTACTGATATTTTTATGTGACGAATTTTTCAAATTGTAGCTGAAAGTTGAAAATTAGTGACCTTTTTGTGGCAATTTTTTTTAAACAGTCACTAAAACTTATTATTAGTGACATTTTTTATGACAATTTTCAAACTACCGCTGAAAATTAATAATTAGTGACTTTTTTAATAGTGTTTGATGAAAAATGCATTAATTATCAAAGGACCTATTGGACAATGAGTCTACTTATTAAGATCTACATGTAAGTCCACCTAATTTTTAATATGACATAATAACACAACTCGAATTGTACACGAAGTAAGCCCATTAGGGTTAGCCATTTCCAACATGAACACGAATATGACACAACGAGACAACATGAATATTAAACGGGTCAGATTAATATTGAACTTGCATCACACGAAATTGACACAAATAGCTTTGTTTAATGAAGAATTAATTAATGTTATTTCCACTGAAGGATTCCATGAAATTTTGAATCCATTATCTAACTTTATCAAGCTAATTAAAAAAGTAGGTAAAGTAGAATTTTGAGGCTAATATAGTTTGCTTGTTTTTTTAAGCGGAGATAATGTATTTTTTATCTACTATTTTAGAGTCAATCTAGTAAAAAAAAAAAAAAACAGATGTAGTTCTTATAAATTAGGGAAATAGAATTGAGTTGAAATCAAATGTTATGAATAATTTTTTTCAATAGAGATTAAAAAATTTAATTTTTCATGAACTTGTTATTTTTAACTAGAGGTGAAGTTTTTTGACATAACACGTTAACACAACCGGATATGGATAAAAAATGACATGACATGATAAGACGAAATAATAAATGGGTTGGGTTAGTGTTGAGGTAATTTTAATATGAACATGAAACCGAAATGAGACAAATACAACCCAACACAACACGATATGTGAGATGTGTAAGGCATTTGTGTATTGACTACAATAGTAGACTTCCCTTGGAAATTAGAGCTTGTCAATTACCTGCATTTTGGAGGATTAAATGGATTTGTTCTATGTTAAGTGGATCGATTCGGTACGTGGAACGAGAATGTTGTATGCCATATGCTCTAAATTGTGGTAGACTTGTATAGCTTAGATTAAAAATTTGAGGTACTTCTCGTCTTAGAGTAATTTTTTTTAACAATTAGGCATCCAATAAAATATAGGCTTTATTTATTTATTTATTTCAAATAATCATATAGAAACCCGTTTCTATGAGTATTATGACCTTTTTTTGATGTTTCATCATGTCAAAAAACTTCACTTATCTTATATTTTAGTTCATTATATTTATTGAAAGGAAATATATTAGAAAAAACTTTTTGGATTGCTTTGGATCACTAGATTTATAGTTTTGGAACGAAAGTGTACATGTTCGCAATTTGCTTTGGTATTAGCACTTTCTGATAACTGGATTTACTTAATGATATACGTAGGCAAGAAAGAACTTTAAATGTTTTTAGACATTGGTCATTTCTTTCTGGTAATGTACTTTATCAAATTACTCATTTGAAATTGTTGTTTGGCGATTCCTTTTTATTGTTGTTGCTATTGCTGTTTTTTGTACTTATACGAGGGTAATTCATTTGGAGTCTAGTGTCCATGCATAATTATTTGTTCAGGATTTTAGGGATTCTTTATTTCGTGCATGTATTTTACAAGGAAGAACATCACCTCTGATATCTGTTTGTCCTGCGTTTTGCTTTCTATGGCAGGGTGGACGTTGTGATCTTTGTAATATGGGAACTTGTCATTTTAGCCTTCCTGGTTTTCTCAGCTGTTTCATTGTATTTTGGACATATGAAACTTGCATTTATCTTAGTTTGTGTCACATTGCTATTGCTTTTATGCATGAAAGTTGTGAAGCAAGTAAGACTGGACCGGAAAAAGAAACGAAGGATGCTTCTTCCATTGTCAATGTGATGTGCTAACGAAGTTGCATACATTTTTTTATTCCCAAGTGATACCAGCTTTGTTCTTTAGATTGTATGAATTCTTGATCTGGACCATTGCTCATGGTTCATCTTTTTTTTCTCTTCCTCTCTCTCTCTCTCTTTTTTTTTGGATATATGTAAAAGCAAGCTGACTGAAGAATATAATTGATTTGGTTACTTCAATCCAAAATGATCCAACTAGTGTTACTTCATTTTTCTACTTTTGTAAGATGTGTTCCTCATCATTGAAACATCTTGTGATGTTTTGGCTCGAATGAAGCTAGCTAGTTTTTGGGTTGGCTTCCTTTTTAGTATGTTCTCATTTCAGATTTCAGATTAAAGTGAATGAGCAATCTTTCATCCTTGGCACTTGCATTGGAAATGCTGCTTGTGTCGGTCTACATGGTTCTAGGAATGCTGAATTCTTTTCAATATCAATGGGGGAGTGAGTGAGTGCAGTCATTTTGTGGTTTGCTACCTCAGAACACAGCTATAATGATATTAGATACATGGGGGTACGATCTCTCTTGAAGATTGGGTCAATGCAGATATGGTTAGTTGATGGGTTGGAATCGTCACACCCTTGCTTTTGTGCAATCACACCCTCTTCTAGGCTGCAGTTCTACCATGGTGAAGGCCATGAGGTCAGGTTCAAGTATATTTCATCACTTGGTTAGAGCTCATCTGTTTTGCTCCATTTAGTTTCTAGAGTCATTGGAATTCTTGTTGGAAAATGGTTGGCAGAGGTTGTTGATTTCTGAGGGTGGTTGCCGAAAAATTGTCATTGGTGGGCGGTGATTGTAATAGTGTGTGATGGTTGGAGAGGAGGCTAATGATATTTTAGTTGATTGTTAATTAACTAAAACATAATAACATATAACTTTGAAATCACATTGATCTTTAGTTGTACTATCGTCAAATGAAAATAGGATTAAATTGGATTGTAATAAATCTAGTTAAGATTTCGACTCAATGTTGCATTCTTGAGCCAAAATGACTACAGCAAATTAAAGTTTATATACAAAAGTTTAGGGACAAAATCATATATTTAGGGATGAAATATTTTAGTTGTCAAAAGTGATTATATTTTCAATTATGAAATTGGACATTTAGTAATAAATTATTATTTTTTTGGAGCAAAAATTTTGTCCAAAAAAGTAAATCCTTTGGCATGAAGTTGTTTGGTCTCTAAAATACACTCATTAGTATTTTTTAAAATTGTCGCTAAAGGTAATTTTTTTTTTGACATTTTGGGACAACTTTGTAGTGGCGACTCCTATGACAATAGGAGTTTCTTCTAATATTTTTTGCAACAAAATTTTTACTTTAAAAAATAAAAAAAAGTTAATTCTTAAAACTATTATATGTTGTAGTCAATCTTAGCTCCGCCATCAATTATATATACAATATATAACTATATTTTCATACGAAGAATGTTCATGTAATGTGATTTGATATGCAACACTACAATCCTAAAACTTAATGCTTATTATTATTATGAGTTGGATTTATCTCAATTTTAAATTTGAACTTGAAGTATTTGTGGGTCTTATCACATAAGGTAGCAGTTCAACCATTAGGCCACTTAGACGGTCACCTAAGGCCCACTAGTAAATTTTATAATTATTTTATTATCTAGATCCCCAACTTTTCAAAAACTTAGTTAGACTAGTTAGATAAGGCTTTGTTATAATGTTTAGTACAAGACTTCTAAAAATCGTGTACTGTTATTGACCACATGTATCGTTTGGATAATCTGAATTATTTATTTTATATATCATTTATGAAAAAAATTAGATCAACGTAACATTTCATTTTATTATGTTAGTCTTCACAAAAAAAAAAAAGAAAAAAAAAAAAGAAGAAGAAGATAGTCTATTTTAAAAAATATACTTGTTTATTTTTTCGAAGACAAATGCAATAACATAAAAAAGTTACGATTATCAGATCGATTTAATTTTTTCATGGTTGATATATCCTAAGACTCCTATAAAATAAACGATTCAAATCATCAAAATGAGACCAATGATAAGTTTTGCAGACCCTTCAAATTTTTTTTTTAAAATTTATATTTAAATTTGCGAGAAATCCAATGCTATTATTAATATTATGTCTTTTAAGTTCTTTACAAAAGTTTCTTTGCAGCATTTGTCGTATGGGCTTTTGAATAGTTTTCAATATGCATAATGCTTGTACCTTTAGAGTGATTCATGAAATCTTTTGACCAAGGTTATCTCAAATGTGGGCCGAGGACTGATTGTTAGTGGTCTAATAATTAAGAAACAAAATGTATGGCGTCGGCAACAATTTAAAGTATTTAATAATGCATGTGCTTTGCCTGGTTCATGTTTATAGTGATCTCACATCAGCGAACTAAAGTTTCCTTTTAGGTGAGTCCCAACAATGCACATATTTTGATTCGTATAACATAATTGAATTTACTAATTCAAATAGAGTTATTATAAATTTTAAACATAAATTTTCTATTGTAAGATCAAACGTTCACTACATGAAAAACTATAATTAGTATTGACCCAAATCCAGACACAGAGGTGTTTTGGAAAGTTGGTAAAAAGTTAATTTTTTGACTTTTTTAACTTATTTTGTCTTTTTGTGAGTAAGTTATGTGAGAGGTGATGTGACCCAAAATTAATAAAAAACTAAAAATTGACTTTTTACCAACTTCCCAAAATAACACACATATTTAAAATAATCATATTTCATATATCTATTACTCAAGCACTAAAAGAAATATGTAAATAAATTTATTTTTCGAGGCAACTCACACCGGCTACCAAACATGATGTCACCTACCATCACTAGGTAATTATTTGGGAACTATCATATGAAATAATGTGGTACCCTAATTTAATGATATCACGAAAATTTTGTAAGTTTACATATCATTGTTAAGTAATTACGAGATTAAAATGATTTACGATATAATTTATGTTATGATTTTTTATTTGTTAAGTACTTGAGTGACAAGGATTATAAAATTAAAGTACTCTAAAAATATATTTTGAAAAGTATTAGAAAAACAAAATATATGATGTGGGTGAAATAAAAAGAAAAATAATTCATCTCTTAATTTAGTTTTTTTATTTTCACTCTTAATGATGTGAAATTAAAAAGACTAAAGATAAACGTAGATTTTAATTATTGAGGGTGAAATTGAAAAGTCTCAGATGTAACGGGATTGGAGTAAAAATTCCTAGGTGAGACCAGTCGAATCAGTAGGATGACAAATCCAAAGACTAAAAAGCCCAGCTGACCTACTTTTGGGCCCAAATAAGTTGAAGACTATCTTGGCTGACAGAAGCACAAAAGAGCTGATAAGATTGAATGAAATGATAAGTTTCAAAACACCATCGCACTGGCACACGAAGATGCCACATAGACGATTGTTGTGGCTTTGCCACTAGAAAAAACCTAGGTCCCGTTTGTTTTGGGTATGAGAAGGGGATTGAGATTAAAATATTTGTGAGTCTTATTTAATGTGTTGTTTGTTTACAGAGTTGAGGAAGGGACTGCTAAGCCGAAGGGTTTAGGATAGGCCTTGCAGATGGGATTCAGATGGGTTTCCAGGACTTGGTATTAGAAAAATAATCCGGTGGATTAGAAATTTTTTATTTTTATTTATTTTTTATTTTATTTTTTACATGTCGGGCATTTTTTTTTAACATTAATGTTTAATTTTTTGTATTTTTTGTTAAGTAAAAATCATTATTTTATTTATTTTATTTTTTTCTGAAAATTTTTTATTTTATTTTTATTTTTTTTAAATTTTTTTTCATGTTGGGCATTTTTTTTAAATCATTAATGTTTAATGTTTTTGTATTTTTTTTATTATTTTATATTTATTTTATATAAAAATAATTTAACAATCCCTACACTAACAATTATCATCAAAACAAACACAATTTTATTTAATCCTCTCACTATCAATCCCCTCCATTCTACTTCTGAAAACAAATGGGGCCCTAAGGAGAGCAATATAAATAAGGCTTGGGCCTTATTTGTCATAATTTAAAAAAGTTAAAAAATTAAAAAGTTATTATTTTATTTAAGTTACATCACCCATCTACTATATCAAACCCAATCTATATTCAACCCATATTTCATAAAAATTCAAAAAGTATATTTATTTAGAACATCCCAAACCACCCCTTAGTTTGAGAAGTGGATTCGCTTTTTAATTTTTTGATTTTTTAAATTATTTTAGTCTGAAACTAAAAAGTTTGATTTGGGAAGGGCTTTTGGTTTTTTTTGAATTTTTTGTAAGAGAAAGAATGTAATAATTATGAGTTAGATGTGATATTTTGGACTATTTTGAGAAGATGGTTATAATCAGCTTTTTAGTGAAAAGCTACTTATAAGCAGTTTTTTTGTGAGAGAGGAAGTAGGTTATAATCTGGAAAGTGGATTATAACCCACCTCCCAAAATAGGCCTTTGTCTTATTAAGACTAAAAAATTTATTTTGTTTTTGTGACTATTTTAGCCCCAAACTCAACCAAACCCACTTCCCAAACAATGCCTTAGGAAAGAGAGGTAACACATATGGTATTAATTGAGGGATTTAGAAAGAGTTTTAAAAAAGGAAAAAAAAAAGAGTAAAATATATTTAAATTTTATTTAATTTTATACATATATATATATTTTTATTTTTTAATTTTTTTAAAAAAATTTTCAACAAGGTACGCATAGAGATTCACAGAAATACACTACTATTTCTCAATTTTCAATCAAGACTTGACTTGACTGTTGTATAAATTGTATATTTAAATAAAAATAAGCAGATTCATATTTACTTAATTAAAATTACACAACAAAATCATGGGACTCTATCATACTGGAAATAACAATTTGATGAACAAAAATATATGGATAAATTACACTGGCACGTCCAGAGATTTCTATTTAATATAGATCCCTCCTTACGTTTGAAAAATTACATTCCTCTCCCTGAGGTTTGTAATCTCATTACAAATTGCCTCATGAATTACTGATGTCATGCCCTAAAATTTTCTAAATGACTATTTTGCCATTTTTCCTACCATTTTTTCCTCCTATCATCATGATTACATTTTACAAATTTTTATCATTAAATTCTACCTGAACATATTCTTATTGAGTGATGATATATAAATATAAATTTTATATAAAATTTTCAAATGCAATGATATAACTTAATGGTGAACTTGTACTTCAAAACAAAATACTTATAAGCATGATTTATATTTACAACATCAATATCACAACATTTTAAGATATTTTTTGTATAAATTTTTATATGTGAAAAGAATTTTTTCATTTTTATTTCCACAATTATTTTTCCTTCTTCGTCTATTCACCTACATTTATTACTATTACCAAATACTGTCATTCACATTTATTACAATATTATTGATTTTTTGTATTTTTTTTTTGGTATTTGGTGAATTAAAAAGAAAAATCACAAAATATTATACTTCTTAAGTAGATATAGTTTAAGTGCTTCTTAAAAATAAAAAATTATTTAAATATAAAAAAAATTCAATAAAAATAAAAGAATAGAAAAATTTAAAAGAATCGTTTTTTTTGTTATTTTTCTTGAAATAACGTAAACAAAATATCAATATTATTTTATTATTTTATATGTACAAAGACTAAAGGACAAATATGTCATTTTAATCTGACAGGGGATAAGTGTAATTTTTCAAACGTGAGAGAGAAATTCGTATCAAACAGAAACCTCATGGGGTGTCAGTGTAATTTACCCAAGATATATATAACAAAACAAAATACTCTCTCCGTCCCAAAATACTAGTCCCTTATTCCATTTTTTATTATCTCAAAATATTAGTCCCTTTTAAAAAATCAAGGAATAAAATAATATGAATTTACTATTTTGACTTTCTTTCAAATTCATTAATAACACAAAAAGTACAATTATGACAATTGATATTTTCAAAAAAATGTACTATCAAAGGGTAATTTTGGAAAATTAATATTTTTAAAATGTAATAATTGTACTATTAAAAAAAGTTGAATTCCTTAAAAGGGACTATTATTTTGGGATGAAGGGTGTACTAGAAAAAGAAAAAGAAACAAACAGAAACCTGTGTGATGCCACAATCTTTTTAAAACAGATTTGCTGCCTCACCGTGGGTGCTAGAGGTATGTCGGCGTCTGTCTCCCAAGATACGACGGTTTAGAACCTGCTAAGTCAGACGCACCTTATGGTAAACTCCGCCGAACTGACAATGACAGTACTTGTGAACCCCCGTAGTTTTGCGGTATTAATATTTTAGTGAGTGGTATTGATGGTTTATTATAATAGTTTAATGGTGAGATTTTTAGATGATAATCTAATTTAATCATTTATTTGTATTTATTTTATCTCTTTTATATCTACACTATTTACAGATGAATTTGTACACAAAGAAAATAACAAATTCCCTCAAATCACATACCACATGGCAAGCTACATGGTTTTGAGATACCACATGGCTAGCCATGTGTTTTAGGTGGTTTGGAATTCTATAAATATCCCCTCATTTTGTTGTTTTGAAGAGGGGAGTCGTACATTTTGTCAAATTTTAATTTGCCATTTTTGGAGATTTATGGAGCCATTTCGGATGATTAAAGTGAAGGTGACGGAGATAATTATTTTGAGGTAATTCATGTAGTATATAATATGCTTAATTTAAATCTCTTTACGAAGAGTTCTACTTTAATAATTCCTAACTTGTAATCCTCTTGACTATTATGATCATTGATAAATCCAGTGAAATTATTTGTTGTTGATTCGTTGATTATTCTAGTCATTTGGTAAAATTCCATGAAGATATTATGTGTTAAAAATGGTGATTTGTCTGATTGAATTACTTGGAAATGCTCCCGTACATGGATCGAGTGGACCCTGTCAATAATCTTGTATCAATAATCCGGATAAGCGGTTGTGGTTGGGTGAGGTGGGTGAGGCCGATCACTGGTCATGTATTAAATAGGACTAGGTATTTGATCCTGAATAAATTATCATATTTTGAGTTGATCTATTTATACAATTTGGTAAATTACTTGTTATATCAAATCGTTGTACAATGTGGTAAATTGTTGAATCCCTTGTTGTATTTAAGACATGGTCTTATAATTATTATATATCTAAGTATATATTTTGTATTACTTATTTCTTATTTTCTTATTGATTCATGTAGACCTTGTGTTAATATCTTGTTAAGATTTGTCAAAAGGGTAGCTTACTATCTAAGGTTGTTGGACTTTGAAGGGAGGTTATATTGACTCCTTTGACTTTCTTGAGATCTTAGTTGGTTATTAACTAAAGGACTTATTAGTGACGTTTCCTACTATTATAATCTTAGATAAACCTTGTATTTATTTGTTAATATATTCTCTGACGTTCTCGATTTTGGGGGCGTTACAGAATGGTATCAGAATAGGGATTAGATCTTAAATGAAGTTTGTCGGGTAGTTAATATTCGAGGTTAAAAAAAAAAAAAATCGTTGTCTATATCAGAGTGCGCAGTGGAATTGTGTTATATAAGGATTTAGTCATTATTAAATTTTGGAGTATTAAGAATTAAAATTTTAGGGACGAAATTAATTTAAGGGGGATAGATTGTGAAACCCCGTATTTTTGAGATATTAATATTTTAGTGAGTGGTATTGGTGGTTTATTGTAATAGTTTAGTGGTGAGATTTTTAGATGGTAATCTAATTTAAATCATTTATTTGTAGTTATGTTTATATATATATATACAAATATTTTATATCTACACTATTTAAAGATGAATTTGTACACAAAAAGAAAATAAAAAATTCCCTCAAATCACATACCACATGACAAGCCACATGGTTTTGAGATACCACATGGCAAACCACATATTTTTTTTGAAAATACCACATGGCTAGCCATGTGTTTTAGGTGGTTTGGAATTCTATAAATATCCCCTTATTTTGTTGTTTTGAAGAGGAGAGTTGTAGAATTTGTCAAATTTTAATCCACCACTTTTGGAGATTTATGGAGTAATTTCAGAAGATTAAAGTAACGGTGATGGTGATGGAGATAATTATTTTGAGGTAATTCGGGTAGTATATAATATGCTTCATTTAAATCTCTTTACAAAGAGTTCTATTTTAATAATTTCCAACTTGTAATCCTCTTGATTATTGTGATCATTGATAGATCCTATGAAATTATTTGTTGTTGACTCGTTGATTATTCTGGTCATTTGGTAAAATTCTGCGAAGATATTATGTGTTAAAAATGGTGATTTGTCTGATTGAATTACGTGAAAATGCTCCCATATATGGATCAAGTGGATCCTGCCAATAATCTTGTATCAATAGCCCGGATAAGCGGTTGTGCTTGGGTGATGTGGGTGAGGCCGGTCACTGGCTATGTACTGAGTAAGATTGGATATTTGGTTCTGGATAAATTATCATATGTTGAGTTGATCTGTTCGTACAATTTGGTAAATTGCTTATTATATCAAATCGTTATACAATTTAGTAAATTGTTGAATCCATTGTTGTATTTAAGACATGATTTTGTAATTATTATATATCTAAGCATATCTTTTGTATTACTTATTTCTTATTTTCTCGTCGACTCATGTAAACCTTATGTTAATATCTTGTAAAGATCTGTCAAAAGGGTAGCTTTGTTATCCAAGGTGGTTGGACTTTGAATTTAGGCTATATTGACTCCTCCAATCTTCCTGGAATTTTACTTGGTTATTAACCAAAGGACTCATTAGTGATGTTTCCTACTCTTGTAACCTTAGATATACCCTCTATTTATTTGTTAATATATTCTCTGAAATTTTCTCGATTTTTGGGGCGTTACGGCACTCTCTCACACAGGAAGAATATATTATGGTAGACTAACTATCACTTGAAAGCAAAGATTTTCTATGTGACAAACAAAGAGGGGGGTCTCTTTTTATACAAAAAGGAAAGACAAGAGGAGCCTTCCAGCAATAAATGCAGAATTCAATTCTGTAAAACTGCCCAACTAACGAAGCAAAACTGATCGAAAATAAGTGTGTAAGTTACACACTTTATGTACACATGTGTGTATATTTGCAGACTAAACAGACTTATGCAGCCACCAAATAGACCTAATCCAAAAAAAAGATTAGGTTGATGGGTCACCAATCCAGCCCAGCTCAAACCTAACCCATTTCCACAAGCCTCAAGCCTCAAGTCTCAAGTCCCAAGTCCCAAGTCCCACGATCCACGACTGACGGCCCACTGACCCGGACCTGACTCGGGGCAGGCTGGCAGCTCGTGCGCGCGCGCGCGTGTGGCAATTTTTGTATAACCAACTTGGATCATAGTTTTGGCTCAAACCCATCATTGAAGCATCCACACCTCCCTTCCTTTGAAAAATTTGGATGCCCCAAAGGGCTCATGCCCTTATAAAAAACTTGGGATTTAAATACCCATCAATGCTTTCCTTTACAATCAATGTGTGATAAGTGGTTATACACTATTCTCAATACCTCATTTATGAGACCAACTTTATAAGACAATTTCTCATTCAATTCTCAATAATTTTTGGTCATTTTTTTTGTGATGTAAAGATCTTGTTACAAAGAATCTAAACTCATTTGATTCCACCTCAACAGGTGGTTGAGACCTATTTTAATTTTACATTAAAGTCACCATAAAACCATTTTTTCAAACAATCCCCACATGAATAAAAATTAACCGAATAAAGAAAAATGGACAACATTTAACAACAAAGACTCGGAGAGAGAGCATACAGACTAACCTTGCATCAGAAAAGGTAGTTGGTGGCCTTAAACTTTTCGTAGTGAAAGCCTATCAGATTTACTAGCCGACAAAAGAACGTGATGTCTTGAACTAGTCTGCCATTTGTGTAAATCGAGATAGTAGACCTTACACGGAGTTAGTCCAACCATTGTTCTTGTTCTTATTGGTGTGTTCGGTTTGGCCCTGGAACACTAGCCTGGTTCAGTGAGTGTTTTCAAAGAATTCGGCCTTGTCAATTCTTAAAGAAGCGGCGCCACTTCGCACTCACATAGGTGATCCACATAAGGTATCTTACTATACCACGGTTGACTATTTATATCACTTAGGTGTAACATGCCCGGGGATACCCGGGCGCGTTAAACAGTTCAGACTCCTGAGATCTCTTTGATCTAGCCTCACGAGTGCAATGTGAAACATAGATGAGAGTCCAGATTTGGAAACTTTTATTGAAAATCCATTTTATTGCAATTTTGTCAAAAATGGACTGCGTCATTAGATCTCAGAGTCGCCACCTAATATTTTTGGAAAATTAGGAAACCCATGACTCGTGCCAAGGCCACTGTTCATCATAACCAAAGTTGTCTCGGTTCGGAACCTTAGGTATGAGAGGGGAAGGTCATTAATTGAGCACTCCCACTCACCCGATCAAAAGATCGGCCTTTACTAAACCATGATATGAATTTTATTTATTTTATATGTTCATATTTCGATTATTTAATAAATCCTAAAAATTACTATGTGAAGAAGCATACAAGTATAGACTATGGCATTTATTTTGAAATAATTTGATTTCATGTAGTTTTGAAAGAGTTTTGGAGATGTACAACCCAAATAAATTGAGTTTACAAATATGAAAATCAACACTATTCCAAATTAAGCGACACAACCTCCATCCACTAGCATTCATACAGTTATATCAAGTAAGCAAGTAGCCACATGGTAGGATACTTAAATATAATAAGAAAAACGCACACAAACGGGATGCTAAAGCATAAAAACTTACATATTTACCGACGTCCCTCGAACAGCTACAAAACAAAGTTAGTAAAACATGCATGATCTTATATACAAAATCCTAATGCGATTCACTCATGAGATGTAACTAAAGATTCGGCTTCTAAGATATGACATGTGAATCATCTCAAGAACATGAGGTAGCACACATAATCACATAGGAATTGATTAAATCCACAAATGCAAACTTAGCCGAATCAAGATATATGAAACATAGATGCAAAGCATGGATATAACGACAAAAAAATAAAAAAAATAAAAATAAAATAAACATGATGCATATTTACAAATAAGGAAAGTAAGTAAAAGAACATGATAGAAAGAAGTGGGGTGGGAAATTATTACAATACTTTGAATAAATTGTTACAAACCAAATTAGAGGGGAGGAGAAGAATATTACAAAAAAATAAAAATCTCACAATACACTCAAAATAAAATAAAAATAAAATAAAATAAAATAAAAAAAAGGTTTCATGTTCCTTGGAAATCATCGGAAGTTGGTTAATATCGGAAGACAATGCCGTCTTGTCCAAAAGAAGCCAACCGGCTAGCCGACCAACTAGGCCTAGCAAAACCTGTCTTATTGCGAAACCAAGAAAAGGAACAAACAAGAAATATGTAGGTGGCTCAACTAACCACTACCAGTTAGGTTAAAAATAAGAAAACAAATATAAAATTAAAAAAATGCAAACTTACAACAAAATTAACATGAACTTAAAACAAGAAAACAAATATGAGGTAGAATATGCAAGACTACAACATAATTACTATGAAACTAAAACAAGAAAACAAATATAAGATAAAACATGCAAGATTACAACAAAACTAATATGAGACCAATACAAGAAAAATATAAGTTAGGAAATGTAAGATTACAACATAATTACTATGAAACTAAAACAAGAAAACAAATATAAGATAGAACATGTAAGATTACAACAAAACTAACATGAACCTAAAAGAACATGCAAGATTACAACAAAATTAATAAGAGACTTAATACAAGAAGAATATAAGCTAGGAAATGCAAGATCACAACATAATTACTATGAAACTAAATCAAGAAAGCAAATATAAGATAGAACATGCAAGATTACAATATGAACTTAAAACAAGAAAGCAAATATGAGGTAGAGCATACAAGATTACAACAAAACTAATATGAAATTAAAGCAAGTGAATAAATACAAATAAATAAATAAACAATTATGAGCTAAACAAACCATTTAGATTACAATAACACACTATGAAATATAAAGTAGAAAATAAATATGAGATAAACAAACTACTTGGATTATAACAAAACACTATGAAATAAAACGCAAGAAAATAAATATAAGGTAGAAAATATAAGAAAATGAAAGACTAGAAATTCACCTTCCAAAGAAAGATTGAATTTCTTGATTTCCAAACTTCCTCTTGATCACCCTCAAGTTGTGGAGTATGTTGTTGAAATCTTCGCAAGAAAGTTCAAGTTTTAGCTTTGGTGAAGTTTTGGGTGGTAACAAAATAAACTCTTTATTTGATCAAAGTTTAGACCTCTCTCTAAAATATTTTTACTCAAATGGAATAAAATAAACTCTTTCTTTGATCAAAGTTTAGACCTCTCTCTCATCAAAAATTTTCATAACCTCTCATAGTGCTAATGGTCTTCTATATATAGGCCAAAAACCAAGACCCTTTCATGTTTTGAAGAGTCAATTTTGAAAGGGCAATTTTGAAAGGCCAATTTTGAAGAGCCAAAACCTATTTTTGTTTTGAAAGGCCAATTGTGACTAGTCAAAACCTATCCATTTGTTTGAAAGGCCAATTGTGAATAGTCAAAATCTATTTAGTTTTTTTGAAAGGCCAATTGTAAATAGTCAAAATCCATTTAGTTTTTTGAAAGGCCAATTGTGAATAGTCAAAAGCCATTTAGTTTTTTTTTGAAAGGTGAATTGTGAATAGTCAAAATCCATTTAGTTTTTTGAAAGCCCTATTGTTTCAAACTGCTAAATTTCCTGGACAAGAGAGAAGAAAAATAATAATAAATAAATAAATAAAGAAAATAATAATAATAATAATAAAAATAAAAATAAAGATTTTTGAATAGGTCTCAACTAATTTGGCCAAAATGGGTGTAAAATTAGGATTGAAGCTTAAATATGATTTTTTTTGCTGAGAAATTCATAAAATAGCACATTATAATTTTCATTATTGGGTGTTCAAAAGAAAGCGCCCAAGTCTTAGGGCTGGTCAAAATGGGGTGTCTACAGTTGCCCCTCTTCGACAGAGTTCGAAGTCATTTCATGACGTGAGTGAATGTCAAAGCCCGAAGACGACCCTTTTGATAAGGCCGTAAGACTTGGGCAAACAAACAAGATGCAATGCAAGTGGTTGAACCAGAAGGTTGCTTATGTATCCCTTTGCAAGGAATCAAACCTGCGTAGTTTAGGGGCAACATGTAAAATGACATGCTCAAAATGCAGTTTGAAAGTTGGACTTACACGCTTCGCGAAGCCAGTTATTTGAACATTCATGATTATGCAATGCAATACAATGTCATGGAGTGATGACAAAGATATGAAGATGACAACATGAGAGGCAAGCTTCGTGCAAATGATATGAAACATAACAGGGGGTGCATCGCATTAAATGTGCCACAAGATCACGTACAAATGTGCCATAACACAAATGATAGGTGGACTCGAAATCCAAACATGTTTTATGCAAGAAGAGAAAATAATGAACTCGAAATCCAAACGCGTTTCACGCGGGAGGAGGTATAGTGGTGTAACCAACAGATGTTCCTAGCCGTATTTCATACGGAGAGGAGGAATGTAAACATCAAATCCTAGCATGTTTTACGTGAAAGGAACAAAGGTGGTAAAACCAACAGCATACCTAATCGTATCTCATACAGAGAGGGGGAAGGTTTAAACTGGGTAAACATCAAATCCTAACACGTTTCATGTGCAAGGAACAAAGGTGGTGTAACCAATAGGCGTATCTCAACGTATTTCATACGGAGAGAGGGAAGGTTTTAACTGGGGAGAATAACAATGGTGTAACCAGCAAGTGTATCCCAACGTATTTCATACGCAGAGAGGGAAGGTTTAAACCGAGAAGAAAAGAAGAAAAATAATAGTGTAACTAACAGGCGTATCTCAACGTATTTCATACGGAGAGAGGGAAGGTTTTAACCGAGGAAAAATAATGGTGTAACCAACGGGCGTATCTCAACGTATTTCATACGCAGAGAGGAAAGGTTTTAACCGAGAAGAAAAACAATGGTGTAACCAACAGGCGTATCTCAACGTATTTCATACGGAGAGAGGGAAGGTTTTAACTAAGAAGAAAAACAATGGTGTAACCAACAGGCGTATCTCAACGTATTTCATACGGAGAGAGGGAAGGTTTTAACCAAGGAGAAAAACAATGGTGTAATCAATAGATGTATCTCAACATATTTCATACGGAGAGAGGAAAGGTTTTAACCGAGAAGAAAAACAATGGTGTAACCAACATGCGTACCTAACCATATCTCATACGGAGAGGGGGAAGGTTTTAACCAAGGAAAAAAACAATGGTGTAACCAGCAGACGTATCTTAATGTATTTCATACAGAGAGAGAGAATGTTTTAACCGAGAAGAAAAACAATGGTGTAACCAACAGGCATACCTAACCGTATCTCATACGGAGAGGGAAGGTTTTAACTGGGTGAACGTCACATCCTAACATGTTTCACATGAAAGGAGCAAAGGTAAATTCGAAGTCCAAACGTGTCTCATGCGAGTGGAAGAATGGTAAAATGATTTCTTGCTGACAAGGGGTAATCTCTACATATAGAAGCCACGAATGCCGCTTTTCTTTTTGATTATATTCATAGCTTTCCCTGTTCTCCAACGGGGTGACAGACTAGGTTGGTTCAGTATCCAGAATTGAGGCACATATACGCTACCTCAACCTATGGGGCTGCCATACAGATTTCAATCCGGGGATACACCCCTGGGTATTTAAACCAGACTTTAGTCTCGGAAATTCTAAATCTTTGCGTTCTAGGCATCGCTATTCGAACTCTAGTTTCCACCGTCACAGTTGGTCTCCTAGGAACTCATTGCAAACACAGGCAGGTGGCTATACCAGACTGTAGACACCCCATTTTTGACTGACCTTAAGACTCAGACGTCATCGATTGAGCGCTCGGTGATAGTGCATGTTGTGCTCGTTTCGAGTTTCCGGAGTTTTGGCCGAGTGCCTTGCCTCCGGGCCTCTGAACTCTTTGTGCTTCGGCTCGGTTTGCGGACCAAGCCTTGTTTTCCTTGCCTGAGGGAAGGAGAGGTCTTGTAAACCCCTTCTTGTGGTCGTAGGCCACTTTTCCCGTTTGGAGACTAGTTTCCGGTTTTCAAAGCCTTCGGCCGCGCGCCTTGTCTCGGGACCGCTTAACGTTCTCCGTTTGGCGTGGTTTTTGAACCACACCTTGTTTCCTTGGCCTATAGAGCCATTGTGGTTTGGGAGACCACTTTTGTGGTTGTAAACCACTTTTGGTGCTTGTCAGCTAGTTTTCGAGGCTCCCGGCTGCGCGCTTTGCCTCCCGAACTTTCGTCTTGCATCCGTTTTGGTTTGTTTTTGGTACAAACCTTGTTTTCCTTGTTTGGAAGGTGGTACAAGGGTGGGAGACCAGTATTTCCCCTTGGAGACCACTTTTCCTCATGTCAGCCAGTTTTCTGGTCTGACAACTGGTCTCCCTGATCTTTGGACCATCAAAAGTGGTCGACCACCACACCATTTGCTTGTTTTCATCCTTTGGACTCTCTCCCACCATGGCCGACCAGTTGTTGTTCTGGGAGACCACTTAAAGTGGTCGACCGACCACTTTAAGTAGCTGGCTGACCACTTTAAGTGGTCGGCTGCTTTTTGTCACATTTTTGGAGATATTTTCCTCTAGCTGGCACAGTTGGAGGGCACAACAACCATCCTCCATACACGTGTATGGAGGGATGGCCTTGAACCTTAGCTTCTCCAAGAAGCTTTAGCTTTTGTTCTCTATAAGAGGGAGGCTCCTCCTCCCTCCTCTAGGTTCAGAATTTTGGAGCTTGAGTGATAGATATACACTTGTATCTATACTTCCTTCTTTGCTTCATTTTTGTGCCTTAAAGTGTAGTTTTGTCTTACTTTAACACACAAACACACAAACACACACTCAAACACCATACTCTTGGAGCTGAGGTCCCTTGAGGTTGTTTTTGAAGCTTTTGGACTGGTTTGGTTAGAAAAAGCTGCTGGAGTTTTGGTTTTGAAGAGGGTCTTCAAGGGTGAGTTTTTAACCTTTTAACCCCCCATTCTTGCTTAAGCTTTTGGACCCTTTTGCATGCTGTTTTAAGCTTAGCTCTTAACTGCAAAAAGTTCTGAATTTTGGTGCTTAAGATCTTTGTTTAAAATCACTTTTGTGTTTTGGGTTGTTTACCCCCTCTTAGGCCTTGTTTGGCTTTGCTTTTGTGCCTTCTTTTTAAGCTTTGGGACCACCTTGTTTTGACCTTCTCACCACTAAAATCCAGAGGAATTTCAGTGGTGGAAGTGGTGTTTTGAGGTCCCAAAAAGGAGAGGGTCATCCCCTCTCCTTGTGTCTTCAATACTTGCTTCATTAGCATCATGTGTGAGCATGTTTGTTAAGCTTATGTTGACCATATCTTAGCTTGTATTTGGGGTTATTTCAGCATGCCTTAGATCTGTTTTGACTTGTCTTGATCATCCCTTGCATGCATAATACACTTGTAGTGTAATCCTCACAAACTAGTCTTTGTATGCTTCATAAAGTAGCATGTCATTCTAGATTGTTTTGTTTCCATTTCAGCATGTTTTTGGTGATGTTTTGCCATGTCATGACTTTTTTTTGGTTTGGTTTGGTTGGCCCTTGCATGCTCCATGCACTTGTAGTGCAATTCCATGAAATAGCCTAACATGCATCATGCTTTAACATGTCATTCTAGCATGCTTTTGGCTTAACTTCAAGAAGCTTTTGTCTATGTTTTAGCATGCTCTAGCTTTGATTTTGGTCGTTTTGGTCATGCATGACTTGCTTTGTATAGCCATGGTTTAATCTAGCTTGTTAGTTTTGTGCACCAAGTCCACTAGCATGCTTTACTTGGCCTATTTGAATGATTTGGCATCATTTATTATGTGATTTCAGTCCATGTTTCATGCTCATGCATTCACATTTATCACTCATTCAATGCGTTGGAGGGTTTCCCCCTTTATGCCTTAACATGAATCATGGCGTATGCCTTCATGCCTTAGCTTGCGAGCCATCATTTTAATGTGTTTTTGGGGTTATCTTGCCATGATATAACTCTGATTTTTGTTGGTTAAGTCATCCCATGCTTGGTCTTAATAGGTGTAGTGTAATCCACCTTATTTGCCTTGTATGCATCATGCCTTATGCCCTTCATGATAGCTTGTTTTGGCTTCCTTCCATGCATGTTTTAGACTCATCTTGACATGTTCTAGGACTGTTTTGGGTTGCCTTTGCCATATCTTTAATGCTTTGTATAGCTGTAGTGCAATTGGCCTTGCTAGCTTTGTGTTTTGTTGACTCATGCATGCTATCTTTGAGCTATTTAGATGATTTGGCATCATTTAATACTTCATTTCGGAGCTTATAGCATTGCCATGTTCCCACTTCTTTCATGCTTTGAATGCCTTTAAGTGTTGTGCATTGTTGCCTTACCTATGGCCTAGCATGTATGCCATCTTGCCTAGGTCTTTGAGCCTCCATCTTAGCATGTTTTGGTCATTGTTTTGACCTATTTTCAGCTCTGTCCATGTTTGGTTCATGCACTTGTGCCATGTATTGCATGCCTTATTTGTAGTCCTCTTTACTAGCTTCATGCTTTAAGGACCTTTGTGTAATAACCCCGACCTCTGACAAATGTTAATCCGTACTTACGTATACCTAATTAATAATTAAGGAGAAATTTGGAATTAATTTGCATGTGTGTTGCATCATTTTTGTGTTTATATCTGTTAGGCGTAGAAATATCTGTTCATGTTTTGACTTTGAACTGCGAATTGAAAGCCTTATCGGCGCCCGATTCTGAAATTGATTAGTGTTTCATGTTAATTACAATTTATGGGATTTTATGGTATGTTTAATTGAAATTTGATTTGGTATGATTAAATTGGATTAAATAGGGTTAAATTATGTTAGTTTGACTTTATTACCAAAATGCCATTAAGTGGGCTTGCTAGACCAATTGTTTTGTCTTCAATTACATGTGTGGGCATCACTCTTCACTTCCTCTAGAGACCAAAAAATGAGAGAGAGTTTGGGGAGTTGGAAGCAAGATTGAGTCATCTAGAAATTTTGCTTGGGACTTAGAAGAATTGAAGAATTCATTGCATATTTGAGCTCCTAGACTTGAAATTGAGGAACCTAGGTAAGAAATTTATCCTTTAGTTTGTGAGTTCAAGTCATTTCTTGCATGATTCATGTGACATTAGTGATCTAAGATAAGAATTGGACTAAACATGTTGAATTGGGTAGGAATCCATGCATGCATGTTCATATCATAACATTTTGAAGTGTTTTCATGAAAATTCTTACATGCAAGACCATATTCTAGTTATAGTCCTTGAATTCATCATGATTTTGAGTTTGATCTTGCTTTTGGTTATATTTTTAGAGCATTGGATTCAATTGAACACTTGCATGTTAAGCTCTTGTTTTGTTTTTGAATTTTTATTTGAAATTGTGTTCAATTGACTCACCCTTGGGCTTTGATTTTACAAATTGATCTTTGAAACACCTTATACTATGAGTTTTCAAGAGTTTTCCAAAAAATTAGCCCAAAAGGATCGAAACGAATGCTTTAAAAGTTGAGTTTTGAGCTTGATTTTGGACTCACGCTCGAGCGGGGAACTCCACGCTCGAGCGTACACACTGAGTTCACGCAGTCCGCTCGAGCGTGTAGAGTAATGCTCGAGCGTGAAATGCGTGTATCCAGTACTTTTCACATGTTTACAGTCCGCTCTAGCGGATCCCTTTTGTCTGCATGTCCGCTTGAGCGGAGAAAGACACGCTTGAGCGGGACCCCTGTTTTAGCAAAATTTTGAAAAGTGTCTTAAAGTGCATCTTTGCATCCTCTTTCCATCCTAGGCATTCCTAGGCCATGTTTAAGACCTCATAATGAGGATAAGAGATTAGAAACACGCTAAGAGCCAATGAAATAAATTTTGTGCAATTAGAACGTGTGTTTCAAGTGTGCATCTGTTATGTGTCGTGTAGGTCACGTGCCACGTCCTGTCTGATCGATCTGCTCTGTCTGTCTGTCTCCAAGCCCACTGTGAGTAATAACTCTGTAAAGTTATGTTTAACTTAAGTATTTTCTGACTGATATGGTATAATCTGTTTTCTGAAATGCTATCTTACGAATTATGAATGAATGTCCAATTTTCTGAAAAGTATTTGTGGCACCCTTAGTTCACGTGGCCCTCGCCCGGGGGTAACAATACCGTGGCCAATCTGCATGTGGCCCTCGCCCGGGGGTAACAATACCGCGGCCAATCTGCACGTGGCCCTTGCCTGGGGGTAACAATACCATGGCTACTTGCGCGCAAGATATGGACCTTTATGGTCGTTGGTACCAACTATGTATGTGGGTCTCTGGACCAATCTGATCTGATAGCTAATGGGTGTACTACGTATGAACTTATGCAAAAAAAATCCGAATACGAATATGAGTATGTATCTGAAGCTATTCTGTTTTGAAATCTGATTGTGTTCTGATTTAAATACTGGATTCTAACTTGTAATGGACATCATTCATATAACCCCTTTACTCTGTTATTATTCACTGGGCTTTCGCTCACAGTTTATATTATGTATGTAGGTGAGCCGGCATATGGCCAGGGCCAGAGTTGACGGCCTTCTGTTCTATTTTTTTCAGCCAGCCGTTGTGCCTCCTGAGGAGGTTCCAATCGAAGTCTAATGCCATGGCTGTTTTTGTACATCATGCTAGTCTTTGTGTATGCACTGTATAGTCAGGTCTTGGGGAGTACATTCTGTAAATACTTGTAAATATTGTGTATCTAGACTGGCATGATTATGTATATATAAATAAGTTTTAAAATATTCTGTCCCATGTATGTCATCACAGCTCATTGGACCTTATCTATTTTGTATTATTGCTTCCGCAGCCCCTTATTATTTGCTAATCTGTTCAGAGGCCTTTGGTAATCCACGGAATACTGGCCGGTTACGGTGCTGAACCTACAGGGGCGGGTTTGGGTCGTGACAGAGTGGTATTAGAGCACGTGTTCTACCGCACACACAGGTCCGTATGAGCTTAGGGTGTCCTAGTAAGAGTTAGGGGCATTTCATCTGCATGTGTGAGTGTGTGGTAATATGAAAACTGAATGTGCATTTGAACCAAATGAATTGAAGGAAACGAATAAGATTATGCCTGTGTTTATTATCATTTGATGTCTGTATAGTAAGATGGAGAATGCAAGGGGAAGTGGTGAAAGTGAATCCTCAGAGGCTCACATGGGCCGAATGGAACAGATGTTGGCAGCATTGACTGAAACCTTGACACAACAACAGAGACAACAACCTTTGCCCCCTCCGCCTCCACCAGCACAAGCTGAGGCAGATAATAATGACATCATCAATCTGACACAGAAATTCATGAAAATGAAACCGCCAACGTTCTATGGTGGAATTGAACCTTTGAAAGCAGAGACGTGGCTACTTGAAATGGAGAAGTTATATGAAGTGTTCCCTTGTACCGAAACTCAGAAAGTCCTCCTAGCCACCTACACTCTGAAAGATGAAGCTCGCAGGTGGTGGTTACTGATCCGAAATGGCAATGGGAATATGACATGGGCACAGTTTAATGCTATCTTCTACGACAAGTACTTTCCCCAATGTTTCAGGAATCAGAAAGTGTCTGAATTTCAAGAACTTAAACAGGGAAGAATGGCTGTAGCAGAATATGAAGCCAAATTCACCGAATTGGCACGTTTTTCTCCACATATGGTGGATACTGATTTTGTGCCGTTGTTTTGGGTGTTATGGCCTCTATTTTGGGCATGGCTGAGGTCTGCCCATCTTGGTTTAAGTCTATTGAGCATTGAGTATGCCATGTGGTTCATTGCATTGTGCATGCCATGTAGTTCTTTGCATTGTGTATTCCAAGTAGTCCTTTGCATTGAGTATGCATGTCCCTAGCATTGATAAGTTGCCCTTGTTGTATTGCATTGTGCATGCATGCATTACATTGTATTTAAGATCTTAAGTTGCTTTGCATTGAGCATGTATGCCATTGAGCATTGAGTATGCTATGTTATGTTGCCTTGCATGTTGTTAGCATGCTAGTCCATTACATGTTTGCATGTTTGTTTTATTGTATTGCATGCTTGCATGTTTAAGTTGCGTTGCATGTTTGCATGCTTGAGTCGCATTGTGTATGCCATGTTTGTGTTGCATTGTGTTTGGAATAGGTGTTAGTCCAAACACGAGAAACGAGGGACGTTTCATACTTAAAGTGATGAAACGTGTCTCAATTCTCGGTCGCCGACGCTCTTGATCAAGCATGATAGAGTTTTAGGCCTTATGTGTTTACTTGTGCATTCATTTTTACATTGAATTGTGCAACTTCGCCTCTCGGCCATCATGCATTGAAATGCGCGATTGGTGGCCCGAGGGTCGAGAACCACACTCCCTTGAGCTTATGAAATGATAGGGAGGGTGGTTGTGCACACATATCTTGCAAATACATTGCGATGCCCTTTCTTGCTCTCTATTGCAACAAAGTGGAGTCTGGCAGCAACAACTGGTCGGCCGACCAATATTACTAGCTGGCCGACCACTTTTTCTGGTTTTCAGCACAGAAAGTGGTCGGCAGGTGGTCTCCTTCCTCAACAACTGGTCGGCAGCTCTCCCACAGGTTCCCATGATGGAGTTTCAGCTTTCTGGAGCTTTGTGCAGTGTTCTGGAAACAATTGCAAACAGAGGCAAATTGACGCATCGCAGCGGATTTCCGAACGAGGCGACCGAGCATGCATCCAGTCTTCTCCCTCTGAGAACCTCCTGTTTTACTGCTTTATTTAGCTTCTTTACTTAGCTAGATTAGGCATTTGTTTTGTACTTCAATAGTTAATGCGTTTAGCTATTTCAATTTGTTTTGTAATAATTAGTTAACTAGGATTAGTTAATTAGTTTGTTATGTAATAATTAGTTTAATTAGCTTAGATTAGCTAGTTAGCTTCTTATTCAGTCCCTCCGTTGAGAGGGCGCAATGTTGTAATAAGCGTGCGTGTATGTGATCCATGTCTTCCAACCCCTATTTCTTTCTCCCTTTTACTAAAACCGCTTACGATGGTTAGTTTTAGGGCATATTTTGATTAGCATACCTTATGCTTTGCATGTGTGCATCTATTCATCTGTCTTGCATGCACCGGGCTCGGCGCATCATACTAACTACATTGTATTTCAATTCCTATTTGAATACATGTACCAAGCTGCATTTCACATGACATTATTAGACTAGCCGAGCCTATTTTAGTTACATTTTTGCATGTGTTGCATTAGCCATCTTAACATGAACTAGGATTATGCATGATTTCTAACTAGTTCTTTGTTTTGGCTTGGAGTACACTGTGAGTGTTTACACTTTAGCATACTGCATGTGTGTTATTGTTGCCATGAAAGCATGCTTGCCATGAGGCTAACTGTTTATTTGATATAACTGCCTGAATGCTTGTGGGTGAAGGTTGGATTACTTGAATTGGAACAACTCATTGAATCCCGAATTTAGCCTACTTGCGAGTAGCAAACTTCAAACCATTTTCACAAACGAACATACAATGTTTTGTTCCAACTTAGGCGATCTAGTCTATACTTGTATACTGTGCGCATCACATAGTAATTCTAGGTTAAATAAACGGAATAAGAGCACATGTGTCTTCAAAAACAAAATATCATGCTTAGTACAGGTCGATCTTTGATCGGGCGAGTGGGGGTGCTCATTGCATGGCCTTCCCCTCTCGTACCCAAGTTCCCGAGCCGAGACAACTTTGGTGATGACGGACACGTGGCCTTCGGCACGAGTCAAGGTTTCCTAAATTCCCTCAAAAATAAAATATTTAGGTGGCGACTCTGTATCTGGCAAAGCAGTCCATGTTTGGCACTTCTTTATAAAAATTAGTTTTTCAAAACGATTTGCCGGATTTGGACTCTTTGGTGATTTATCAGTCTTGCATTGCACTTTGCGAGATCAGATTAAGAACCGTGACATTGAGTCCGAACTGTAGTAGCTCAGAACAAGATGAGATTCGCGCCGCCCTCGCGCGCGCGGAGCTCGGGGAGTTCCGGGGAGCGTGTCTACACAGACCGCCTGAAGTCGTTCGGGCAAGAAAAACACCAAAGGAATTGCACCTCTAGAGGATTTAAGGTCTCCTAGACTCTGGGAGTGCACAAGATAGTGCGATGCGCAAGATAGCGCGATTGAATTGAAATTGTGTGGTAGATGCTCGAAGTGAGATTATTATGCGATAGATGCACAGAATGAAAGAAGGAATTGTAAGTTCGAACCAAATACCATATACATATACCATATACAGACAAAATACATACAAATACTGACATAGACACAAACATGTACATACGGTATACATATATACATATACAGACAAAATATACACAAATATGTACATACTCTATACATATACAGATTCGGGAAATATTCCGTTTGCGGCCGTTAGCGGGAAGATGCTGTTACTGAGAAGGCATATCCCATTTGCTGACGTCAGTGCGTGTATGCAAAACACACAAAAAGAAAGGAAAAACACAAAATGCATGGACACGGGGGTTCGACCCTCTGATCTCAAGCTTAGTTTCCCAGTCCTCAACCACTGAGCCGAACCACTGAACCAAACCACTCTTGTGACAAAATATTCAAACAAATATGTATACATAGGTATACGAGATATATATACATAAAACCAAAACAAAACAAAAGAAACACTCGTTGCTATGGGGGCTTGAACCTCTGACCTTAAGCTCAGTCCCTAAATCCTTAACCACTGAGCCCAAGCCACTCTTGTGACCAAATATCTTGTGACCAAATATTCAAACAAATATATATAATACATAGATGTACAATACATAGACACATATATATATATATATATATACATATACAATTCTCCCGCCTCTTTCTCTACTTTTGTCTCACTCTCTCTTCCTTCATCTTCTTCGAGTGTTGTGTCTGGCGCGCGATTTCAACAATCGCGGCGCCTGATTGACAGGCTGCCCCAATTCTTCAACGCCTTATCTTAATGTTTCCCCTATTTGTCTTATTATTCTTTTTCTTCTTTGCTCTCTTCTTAAATTGAGGCTTGCGAGAGAGAGATAGAGCAAAAGCCTGCAAACTTTCTCTACCATCAACCTCTTTCTTTTGCATTACTCTCCTCTTCCATGACCTCTTCACATGGTTCTCTCACTCTTTTTCCAAACCTGAACGAGTCCATGATAGAGATGACCGATTCTGACTCCCTTGAACGTCAACCACGGGCTCCTCCTCCTTCCCTGTTTTTAACTTTCTAGCGATGTCAGTTGAACAAATCATGGCGGCACAGTCTGACATCGAAGCAAACTTGTATACACTAAGGTCATGTGTGGAGACCGTGACAGCGGTCTTCAACTTGTCCCGTTGACTGCAGAACAGGACGTGTGAGGTACATCAGTTAAATGCACAACTCTCCCTACTCCAACGTATGTACAAAGACGCTCGAGTAGAAAAAGCAGAACAAAGAATTGAAACGACAGGCCACCTCCGTGGCTCGATTTGGAGTTTCTTCGCACAACCAATTTGATGGCCGACGAGAAATAATCTCCTTCGGAAACTTTGCCAAGGCCGAGGCAGAGTCTTCAAGAGCTTCGAAGAGTAAAGATGAAGCGAGGCTGCTGATGGCAAAGTCGGGCAACGAAGCTGTGTGCAAATGAAACCGGTTGTAATCTCCGCTGCTGGACTGCTATCGGAAAACTGAGAAAATGCTACTCTCTCTCTCTCTCTCTCTCTTCCTTTCTTTTTCTTTTTTTTTTTTGTTTGTTGTTTTGTTTTGAGTGGGCACCTATAGCTTCAAATCCTTTTTGTACAACTTTGATCAGGGTTGATCCCTGGCATTTAATAAAACGAGTTTTGTTCTGCAAATCTGGATGGCATGAATGGCACAACACTGAACATAAAAATTATTTTGTTTTGAACTTGGAAATGGCTGCATTTTAGTGAATTCTGAACTGAATATTGAGCCTATCACTGACCAAAACACAAAACACAACTTAATGAAATGAAAATGAAGCAAAAACCATCACAAAACACACCCCTTTGCGCTTGTCGGAGCAAAATGAACACAAAACAGAGTAACACCGGTCGATCGCCCGACGGAAAAGCATCGTCGGCAACAACTACTGTGCATTTTCCGATGATTTCTTGATTAAGGTGACAAGAACTCGATAGTGTGGATAAAAGATAGAAAACCTGACTCAACTGTGCCCCTAGTTCATCACTTTGCCCTTTTTTTGTTTTTCTTTTCTGCTAAAGCAATTTTGATCAACATGAGAGGCAAATTAACATACTTGTTCCATTTTCTGTCTTGAAATCATATGAGTCAAATTATGAACACTAGAAATTTTATTTTTTTGGTCCAAAGAATGGTCTGAGTTTTGAAAAAATGGAATAATTTTTGAGAAAATCAGTCAACTTCATTAAAAGTCCTCAAAATCTATTTTTGCAAATGACCACTACTTGATCAACATGAAATCAACCCTTGAGATGTACACTTGAATTCGTCTTGCGACTGAACTCGTCATAAAGGAGAAATAGGACAACTGAATCAAATGGGGATGAGCCAATCAAATATGGATTGCCGAGTTGAGTACAGATACACCAATCAAACATGGACAAGATGAGTGAGTTGAAAAATGATTAAGGCCGAACTTCAAGATGAAGCTGCCTACGTATCCCAAAGATAGGAATCAAGCCATATGTAGTTCCAGTTAAGGTTCACTCGGGTATTGACACTCTCCTTTTGTGCTCTAACTTTTTTCAAAGCCGCCTTTTCGGGTTTTCAACCTTGCGAGCTTTTCATTTTTCTATTTTTTTGTTTTTGTTTTTGTTTTGTTTTGTTTTGTTTTTTTTTTTCCGCTGCTCTGACTTTTGCTTGGGTCGCCCTTTTAGGTTTTCGGCTCAGCGAGCCTCTCAAGGGTAGTACTTCTTCAGCTTGTCTATGTTGATTGGTTGTGAGAACTCTAAACCATCCAAATCCATGAGAATAACTGCTCCTCCTGACCAAATTGATTTAATGATGTAGGGGCCCATCCAATTGGGTCTAAACTTGCCCCTAGGGTCATGAATAGGAGCTCGGCTGTCTTTCAACACTAAGTCCCCTTCCCTCAAATTCCTGCATCTAACCTTTTTGTTGAATGCTCTGGCAATCCTGCGTTGATACCCCTGAATGTGGTATAACGCCTTCAATCGTCGCTCATCAAATAGCATCAGTTCCTCAAATCGATTCTGTTGCCAATCAGCTTCTGTTATCTGACATTCAGCCATAATCCTCAATGAAGGCACTTCCAACTCAATCGGCAAAACAGCCTCCGTTCCATATACCAAAGAGTAAGGGGTTGCCCCTGTAGACGTTCAGATTGATGTCCTGTATCCCCAAAGTGCAAAAGGCAACTTATCTGGCCAATCTCTATAAGTTTCTACCATCTTACACATGATGTTCTTGATGTTCTTATTTGCAGCTTCAATGGCTCCATTGGTTTGTGGCCTGTAGGTTGATGACTTGTGAAAAGCCACGTTATACTTCTCAAGTAGAACTGCCACTTCTCCTTTGAAATGTGAGCCATTGTCTGAAATTAATTCATTTGGCACCCTGTATCTACAGATAATGTTGTTCCTGATAAATTTGGCCACATGTGATGCTTTCAACACTGTATACGATTTTGCTTCAACCCACTTGGAAAAATAGTCAATGGCAACCAAGATGAACTGATGCCCATTTGAACCTTTCGGTGTGACTGCCCCAATAACATCTATGCCCCAGACTGAGAAAGGCCGAGGCGAACTCATGTTGTAGAGTTTTGATGGCGGGATGTTCATGCGATTGGCGTGTATTTGACATTTGTGGCATTGCCTAACAAAGTTGATACAATCACTCTCCATGGTTAACCAGTAGTATCCTTGTCTAAGGATTTTTCTGGCTAGCATTACACCGTTCATATGGGCTCCGCACTCTCCTCCATGGATGGCTTCCATGATACGCTTTGCCTCTTCTTCCTCTACACATAGCTTGTGCATTCCCAAATTCCCTCTCTTGTATAACCTATCTCCACAAATGACTAACTGAGTGGCCAGACGCCGTATCCCCCTTTTGTCTTTGGTGTTTTCCTCTTGTGGGTATGTACCACTTTCCAGAAAATTCCAAATATCAAAGTACCAAGGGTTTTCATCTTGAACTTCTTCCGTTGTGGCTATCATTTCGTACGCGTGGGTGTACCTTTGTTCTATAAGGATCGGGCGCATCTTGACCCCGACCGGTATATCTATCATTGATGCCAGGGTTGCCAATGCATCAGCAAATCGGTTGTTCTCTCTTACCAGGTGTGTAAAAGTTAGTTTTTCAAACCTTGGGACCAACATGTCCAAGGTCTGATGGTAGACTTTCATTTTTTTCTCTTTAACTTTCCAATCTCCGTTGGCTTGAGAGACAACTAAGTTCGAGTCCCCGATCACATCCAACCTTATTGCCCCTAGTTCCAGGGCCGCTTCCAATCCGGCAATGCACGCCTCATACTTTGCTTGGTTGTTAGATACCCTGAATCGGAGTTTGAAAGCTAAGGGGATATGGGAATCATCTGGCGCTATGAGTAACACGCCTATTCCATTGCCAAATTGATTGGATGCTCCATCAAAATACAATTTCCAAGTGTCTTCTTCCATCTGCATGACCTCTTCATCTAGAAATGAGTACTCCATATCTTTTCCTTCTTCAATTGGGTGATCAGCCAAAAATTCTGCTACAGTCCTTCCTTCGACAGATTTGCGAGTGACATACTTAAGGTCAAATTCGGAAAGCAACAGCAACCAACGAGCTAGCCTACCGGTAAGTGCTGGTTTCTCAAAAAGATTTTTGATTGGGTCTAATCTTGAAACCAGAATTATCGAGTGAGCTAATAGGTAGTGTTTCAACTTCCTGGTGGCCCATACCAAAGCTAAGCAAGTTTTTTCCAAAGGAGTATAGCGGGTCTCATATTCAAGCATCTTTTTACTTAAGTAGTAGATGGCTTTCTCCATTTTCTCATCCAACTCTTGTGCAAGCATACATCCCATGGTTGATTCAGTCATTGATAAATACAAAATCAGTGGTTTCCCTGGCTCGGGTGGCGATAACACAAGCGGATTCTGCAAATATTGTTTAACTTGCTCAAAGGCAAACTGACACCGATCATCCCATTGAAACTTCTTCCCTTTCTTCAACAGACCAAATAGTGGTTCACAAGTTAAAGCTAATTTTTAAATAAACCTCCTTATGAATTACAACTTTCCCAGAAAGCCCCACACCTCCTTTTCAGTCATTGGTGGCGACATTTCTAAGATGGCCTTAATTTTAGATGGATTAACTTCGATTCCCTGCTGTGTGATCAGAAATCCTAACATCTTGCCCGCAGTTATCCCAAAGGTGCATTTCTGTGGATTCAGCCTTAGCCTGTATTCCTTAATTCTCTCAAAGAATTTCTTTAGTGCAGTGTAATGGCTTTCCCAATCTTTGGACTTGACAATCATGTTATCTACATACACCTCAACTTCCTTGTGGATCATATCATGCAAAAGAGTAGTAGTAGCTCTTTGATAAGTGGCCCCGGCATTCTTCAAACCGAATGGCATAACCCTGTAGCAGTATGTCCTCCATGGTGTGGTAAATGTTGTCTTTTCTCTGTCCTCTAGACCATAAAGATCTGGTTATTCCCTGAAAAACCATCCATGAATGATAGTAAGGCATGCCCTGCAGTGAATGTGGTAATGGGAAATCATCCTTCAGACTGGCCTTATTCAAATCTCGGAAGTCAACACAAACTCGGATTCTGCATCTTTCTTCGGAACTGGCACAATATTGGCTAACCAAGTAGGATATTCTGATACGAGCAAAAACCTAGCATTGATTTGCTTGGTAACCTCTTCTTTAATTTTCAAGGCCTAATCTGGACGAATTCTGCGAAGCTTCTGTTTGACAGGTCGGGTTTCAGGGTCGAGAGGGATCCTATGTTGTACAATCTCAGGGTCAATTCTCGGCATGTCTTCGTAGGACCATGCAAAGACATCTTTGAATTCTGTTAATAAAGCAACTAATTGTTCATGTTCCTCTGAAGACAATGTAGAACCAATTTGGATCAAGCGAGGATTTTTTTCAGTACCCACATTTACAGAAACAATTTCATCCACTAATGGCTTAGCACGCCTTTCTTCCTCCCAGTCGATTAAATTTTTCAAAGCTCGAGGAATTTCTTCCTCTTCGTTTTTATTAAGATCTTGAAAATTTTGGTCAATGTTATGAACTATGGGCACAAAAAAGTAAGCAAAAATCACATCTTCATTCAAGCCTTAGGTTCACAAGTTGCAATAGACTCAAAAGAGAAAGAAAAAGAAGACTCAGACATTTTAGACAAACTTAAATCTGCCTCCAACCCCACAGGCCTACCGAACTCAGACTCAACAACCAATTCAGAATTCCCAATATGACTCCTTTCAAAATGCCAATTTATTTGTGAGCCATTCATTGCATCTATGATGAAGCTTGAACAGTCAGCAGGTACCTCTTCCCCGATCACGGCAATGGTCATATCCCCCAAATTCATCGGTTCAGCGCTAGTATGCGATTCTGTCAGTAAATCAGCTAGTGTTAGACCCAGGACTTCCTCTATGCTACTTTCCGAGCTGACTTCTCTATCTTGTCCGATGTTGATGCTTGAATCTACCCACTCTTTGCCACTGTCGGAGAGCTGATGATCGAAGAAGATCTCAAACCCAGGGTATCTCTTCTTCTCCACTTGATCAAACCAGGGCTCAGGAAAACCACAGAAAGGGAAGTCTTCTCCTTGGCGGACAAAGCGTCCGTTCAAGGTCCCTTGAATTGGCTTATGAACCAACTCAAACTGTTGCCCGATTCTCTTGGCCTTGATCCTCTCTCTGATCTCTTTAATTTTCCTTTTCTAGTCATCAGCCGTGGGTGCATACCCTAGTCCGAATGCATGTGGGTTATGAGGTACTTCACTAGCTGTAGTAATACATTTCCTGCCACTTTGTCCCAATCCCATCCCTGGAATGTGACCTAGTTTACTCATGAAATAGATTGATTGGGCACTGACGTATACACCTTCGTCTTTTTCCATGAGCGTTTGAACTAGCTGGGCTTCTGCCAATGTAAAACTTGATAGGAACACATCCTCTCCCCCATGCTATATTTCTAGCAGTGGTGTTGTAACTTCTGGAGGAGGATGAATGGATGAATTTCCGAAGACAGTGGCAATTCCTTCGCCGTATGGGTACTTTACCAATTGATGTAACGTGAATGATACAGCTTTTATCTGATGAAGCCAGGGCCTTCCCAATAGCAAGTTGAATGTTGCGGGAACATCCGTGACATGAAATTCAGCTTTGTGCTCAGATGGACCCACTGTTATTTGTACTTTGATTGTTCCCATCACTTCCTGACTAGCATTATCATAGGCCCGGATCAATTGAGTAGTGGGCGTGAAATCTGCCGACTTTAGCCCGATTGCATAAGCAGTGCATGTGGGGCAAACATTGATGGCTGATCTGGTGTCAATCAGAACAATCGGGATCTATTTCTTTTTGCATTCCAATGATACGTACAGAGGCTTCTTGTGGCAGCTCTTTGTCAGCAAAAGTTATTGCTGGGATGGTTACTCTCGGGGTGATTAATGACACTAATTGCTCGGGAGTGGTGTCAATTGACAGTTTAGCCTTGCTCAACATTATCAACATTGCCTGTCGATGTTCTCGGGAAGCCATGAGAAGACCCCAAATGGAAATATTTGCTTGGATTTTTTTCAATTGTTTTAGAACCAGGTCTTCTTCTACCTCTTTCTCTTTTTCTCTCTTTCTCTTTCTTTACCTCTTTATCTTTGCCAGAAGGCTCTCATTGGTCTAGATATGGAGGCTTGAAGTAGCACCCACTCTTGGTCAAATGATCAATTTCGTCTGCATACTAAGTCTCATCCGGCACATGGTTTACCTATTCATCATCAGTGTGGGCGAGCTGTAGGTCATTATCATCCCACTATTCACCTTCGTTGACTGAAAGGCAATTATCTAGCGTTGCTTGAATCATTCCAACAGTATGCTCTGAATGGCTTTCTGGTTCTTTTTCTTTTCCTCTGGAACTCTTTCCTTTACCACATTCAATAGGTTTTCCGAAATCAAGTCTTAGTTCATCCTCTTTTTTTTTTTCAATTTTCTCATCAGAAGCTTCATCACCACTTAACCAACCGTGACTGTAATTCGTCGGTTCCTACCATTCCATCTATACATTCCCAAGATCTAATTCTTCAAAGAAATGGAGATTAGCCAAGTCCTTCTCTAGGTCAGCCAAATCATCCAACCCCTGTTCAAGTACATCCTCTCTAATAACATTGATAGAAAAAGAGTCAGACAGATCAATCTCAAGCTTTAGTTGACCACTAGGAACAATATACCGGCTAGGATCAAACATTTTCTCTGATAGTTTGCCAGCCTCAAGCATAGGTACTACCACCATAGGGTTTTTGGGTTTTCGCTAGGTTGGAGGTGCATCCATCATGCATAACTCAGTGCCTTCAGGAATATATACCTCAGGTTTTGGTAAATGGGTAGGTGTGATATAGATACTGGGGTTAAAGGTAGATGAAAGTGTATGGATGAGGTTAAGATGAGGAGGTGGTGGAACTCTGTCATGGGGTGGCAATCAGTTGGTAGTGACGTTGGGTTTTGGTGGTTGTGGGGGAGTTATGACTTTATTGTCTATGAGATCTTGGATCTCATAATGGAGACGAAAGCAATGATCTGTGTCATGTCCAGGTTGTTGGTGGAAAGCACAGTGTTTGGTAGGGTCATGTTTGGCTGGGAGAGGTTCGGGAAGAGGTCGGGGGTCCAAAGGCTTCAAATATCCTCTTTTTGTCAAGATGTTCATTGCTTTAGAGAGTGACATATAGAGAGGGGTGAATGTTCTGCTTGGGGCTCGGGTTGTGTTTTGCGGGCCAGCATGATCAAAGGGATCGGCTATTTTAGTGGTGGTGGCAACCAAGTTGATTTCAGAGGGCTTCACAGCTGTGCTACCACTGGTGGTAGCATTGGAACTGCGACCAAAAGGCTTCCGAACAGGTTCCTTATCCTCCACAATGATTCCTTGTTTGATGGCATCCTCTATCTGGACCCCTATCTCATTTAAGTCATTAAAAGTGAAGAGCGGGAGGACTATCATTTTTTGTAACATCTTTTCATGCAGATTTTTGACTATTATACAGATTTGGTCTTTTTCAAGTGGTCTGTTGGTCATCATTACTGTTTTTGCCCTCCATCTGGTGATAAAGGCCATGAAACTTTCATTAGGCTCTTGACGAGTGGCCTCTACTTCCCGTGTAGTCACTTCAATCTGGGTGTTATAAGCATACTGGGTGATAAAGGCCCCGGCCAACTCTTCCCAACTTTGTTTTACCGAGTCCTCTAACTTGGCATACCAGATGACAGCCACTCCTGACAAAGTTTGTCCAAATAAAGAGAGCTTTTCCGGACGAGTCAAACCCATAGGCTTTAAGACATCAGAGAATAAGCGAATGTGCACCATTGGGTCGCCGTAGCCATCAAATCTATCAATGTGTGGCATTTTGAATCGTTCTGGCAACTTCACAGCTGTCTCAGTGTACCCGTCTTCAATGTTCGGGATTGAATTGACTCCTTGTGCCTTTTTAAAAAGTTTTTCCAACTTGGCCAGCTTCAACATAGTTGAGTTTGACTTAGGTGCTTCAGAGGGATGAAGCCCTCCCACTGGTTGTGGAAGAGGAAATGATCCTCCTGAAGTTTGTGCAGGAACCCTCAAATCTTCTGGTGAATTAAGTTTGGGAAACTCTTCAGCTGGTGGAGGTGGAGGTGGAACTGGATGAGTCACCGGAGGTGGTTGAGTAATGGATGCCCCAGATGAGCGTTGCCGTTCAGCAAGAGTATTGCCTTGAGTGGCAAAAGTAGTGCCTTGGGTAGCAACCGTAGTGGCAACGGTATCCATGCTTCGTTGAAGGGCCAATAGTATGTCTGCTATATTTTCTAGAATGTGAGCCATCACTGATTCTGGTGAGTTGAGTGGTGATGATCTAGCAGGTGAAGAAGGGGTATTCTGGACAGTTGATGAAGCTTTTGCTTTTCTTGGTGTAACCGGTGGCAAAGAAACTAACACTGGTTGACCCTGAACCAAATCTACACTTTTGTAAAGTCTACCAACGCTAGTCCACCGAACTTGGGGGATATCAGACCTTTTGGAAGCTATAGTGCTCGACTACCTTACTGAAACAAAACGGGACCCTCAATCAGAATTTCATTAGCATCCCGGTTCAACTGATTACTGCTAACTCATGTTGAAAAATTGAACTCAACCCCACAAACTGAAATGACTGAACCACTCATCTGAATCTGAGAATTCCTATACATTGCACATAACACACAACAGGAAAGAGAACAAACACTCCTATGGGGGCTAGGGTTACCTTGTCCTAACTTTGAAATGATCTAGGGTTTCACTATTCAAACAAGCGGCATCATACATCCTAGAAATGGGAGAGCATCCTGTCCTATTGTTGGAAGGTACTAGAGTTCACTATATGCACAAGGTTAGCTGTACTCTAGGGGTTGAAGTCAATGTCACGTTACCAAAGAGTCCTTTGGGTCATAACAAAAAAAGATCCCAGGAAATTAGAAGAGTCAAATAGCCTCTCTTCGGAGTCTGAGAACCTTAGATAGCAAAGCTACATAGCAAAGCTACCTTTTTGACAGATCTAAAAAGGTTACAACACAAGGCCTCTAAAGTATCGTAAAGATAGGTGTAATGTCACAAAAAGTTTGCCTGTGCTCCCACTAATATCTGGACAACACAAAGACTTGAAGTGCACCAATGAATGCAAAGCAATGAACATATAATTGAAAATAGAAGTCATATCGTGGAGTTCGAGTCAAGGTTTCATAAAATCCCCAGCGGAGTCGCTAGAAACTGTAACATGCCTGGGGGTACCCGCGCGCATTAAACAGTTCGGACTCCCGAGATCTCTTTGATCTAGTCTCACGAGTGCAATGTGAAACATAGATGAGAGTCAAGATTTGGAAACTTTTATTGAAAATCCATTTTATTGCAATTTTGTCAAAAATGGACTGCGTCATCAGATCTTAAAGTCGCCACCTAATATTTTTGAGAAATTAGGAAACCCATGACTCATGCCAAGGCCACTGTTCGTCATAACCAAAGTTGTCTTGGTTTGGAACCTTAGGTATGAGAGAGGAATGTCATTAATTGAGCACCCCCACTCACCCGATCAAAAGATCGGCCTTTACTAAACCATGATATGAATTTTATTTATTTTATATGTTCATATTTCGATTATTTAATAAATCCTAAAAATTACTATGTGAAGCATACAAGTATAGACTATGTCATTTATTTTTGAATAATTTGATTTCATGTAGTTTTGAAAGAGTTTTGGAGATGTGCAACCCAAATAAATTGAGTTTACAAATATGAAAATCAACACTATTCCAAATTAAGCGACACAACCTCCATCCACTTGCATTCATACAGTTATATCAAGTAAGCAAGTAGCCACATGGTAGGATGCTTAAATATAATAAGAAAAACGCACACAAACGGGATGCTAAAGCATAAAAACTTACATATTTACCGATGTCCCTCGAATAATTACAAAACAAAGTTAGTAAACATGCATGATCTTATATACAAAATCCTAATGTGATTCACTCATGAGATGCAACTAAAGATTCGGCTTCTAAGATATGACATGTGAATCATCTCAAGAACATGAGGTAGCACACATAACCACATAGGAATTGATTAAATCCACAAATGCAAACTTAGCCGAATCAAGATACATGAAACATAGATGCAAAGCATGGATATAACGACAAAAAATAAAATAAAAATAAAACAAACATGATGCATATTTACAAATAAGGAAAGCAAGTAAAAGAACGGGATAGAAAGAAGTGGGGTGAGAAATTATTATAACACTTTGAATAAATTATTACAAACCACATTAGAGGGGAGGAGGAGAATATTACAACAAAATAAAAATCTCACAATACACTCAAAATAAAATAAAAATAAAATAAAATAAAAAAAAGGTTTCATGTTTCTTGGAAATCACCGAAAGTTGGTTAATATCGGAAGACAATGCCGTCTTGTCCAAAAGAAGCCAACCGGCCAGCCAAATAGGTCAGCCGGCCAACTAGGCCTAGCAAACCTGTCTTATTGCAAAACCAAGAAAAGGAACAAATAAGAAATATGTAGGTGGCTCAACTAACCACTACCGGTTAGATTAAAAATAAGAAAACAAATATAAAAAAAAAAAAAAAATGCAAACTTACAACAAAACTAACATGAACTTAAAACAAGAAAACAAATATGAGGTAGAACATGCAAGACTACAACATAATTACTATGAAACTAAAACAAGAAAACAAATATAGGATAGAACATGCAAGATTATAACAAAACTAATATGAGACCAATACAAGAAAAATATAAGCTAGGAAATGTAAGATTACAACATAATTACTATGAAACTAAAACAAGAAAACAAATATAAGATAGAACATGCAAGATTACACCAAAACTAACATGAACCTAAAAAAACATGCAAGATTACAACAAAATTAATAAGAGACTTAATACAAGAAGAATATAAGCTAGGAAATGCAAGATCACAACATAATTACTATGAAACTAAATCAAGAAAGCAAATATAAGATAAAACATGTAAGATTACAACATGAACTTAAAACAAGAAAGCAAATATGAGGTAGAACATGCTAGATTACAGCAAAACAAATATAAAATTAAAGCAAGTGAATAAATACAAATAAATAAATAAACAATTATAAGCTAAACAAACCACTTAGATTACAACAACACATTATGAAATATAAAGTAAGAAAATAAATATGAGATAAACAAACCACTTGGATTATAACAAAACACTATGAAATAAGACGCAAGAAAATAAATATGAGATAGAAAATATAAGAAAATGAAAGGCTAGAAATTCACATTCCAAAGAAAGATTGAACTTCTTGATTTCCAAACTTCCTCTTGATCACCCTCAAGTTGTGGAGTATGTTGTTAAAATCTTAGCAAGAAAGTTCAAGTTTTAGCTTTGGTGAAGTTTTGGGTGGTAACAAAATAAACTCTTTATTTGATCAAAGTTTAGACCTCTCTCTAAAATATTTTCACTCAATTGGAATAAAATAAACTCTTTCTTTGATCAAAGTTTAGACCTCTCTCTCATCAAAAATTTTCACCGCCTCTCATAGTTCTAATGGTCTTCTATATATAGGCCAAAAACCAAGACCCTTTCATGTTCTGAAGAGCTAATTTTGAAAGGCCAATTTTGAAGAGCTAAAACCTATTTATGTTTTGAAAGGCCAATTGTGAATAGTCAAAACCCATCCATTTGTTTGAAAGGCCAATTGTGAATAGTCAAAATCCATTTAGTTTTTTTTGAAAGGCCAATTGTGAATAGTCAAAAGCCATTTAGTTTTTTTTGAAAGGTGAATTGTGAATAGTCAAAATCCATTTAGTTTTTTGAAAGGTCTATTGTTTCAAACTGCTAAATTTCTTGGACAAGAGAGAAGAAAAAAATAATAATAAATAAATAAATAAATAAAAAAATAAAAATAATAATGATAATAATAATAATAATAATAATAATAAATAAATAAAATAAAATAAAAATAAATATTTTTGAATAGGTCTCAACTAATTTGGCCAAAACGGGTGTAAAATTGGGATTGAAGCTTAAATCTAATTTTTTTGCTGAGAAATTCATAAAATAGCATATTATAATTTTCATCATTGGGTGTTCAAAAGAAAACACCCAAGTCTTAGGGCTGGTCAAAATGGGGTGTCTACATTAGGTCATTAAAAGTATTAGTTTAATGTTCTACCCCCACAGAGTATCACTGTATAAATGAATGGGCAAGATGATTTACCTCTTTAGTGACTCACCTGTTACATGCAATTAGGTTGTCCCTTTGAATATGGATCTTAGGATCTCCAGTCAGCTAGGTTGGGTTTTCCGTTCTGGTAACATTTACTAAAGGCCTTAACCCCATTCCTCTTGACGACGTTTCTACTAACTCTCGAGTTAATTCTTTGGTTAGCGGATCCACAGTGTTGTCCTTAGACTTTACATAGTCTAGAGAGACAACTCTATTAGAGAGTAGTTGTCGTATGAAATTATGTCTACGATAGATATGTCTAGACTTTCCATTATACATATTACTTTGTGCCCGTCCAATCGCCAATTGGCTATCACAATGAATATAGATAGTAGGCATAGGTTTCGGTCAACGTGGAATATCTTCAACGAATTGGTGAAGCCATTCAGCTTCTTCAGTTACTTTATCCAAAGCAGTAAACTCAGATTCTTTCGTTGATCTTGATATACACGTTTGCTTGGAAGATTTTCAAGACACGACTACCCCTTCGAGGGTATACATATAACCACTAGTGGATTTGAAGTCTTTTATATCAGATATCCAATTAGCGTCACTACACCCTTCTAATATTGCTGGGTATCTGGTATAATGTAGCCCATAATCCCGGGTGTAGCGTAGATAACCCAACACCTACTTAATGCCCTTTCAATGAGTAACATTAAGATTACTCGTGCATCTACTAAGCCTGCTAATAGAGTAAGCTATATCCGACCTTGTACAACTCATCAAATACATCAAACTCTTAATGACCCAAGAACATTCTAGTTGAGAGACACTCTCACCATTATTCTTGGTCAAATGTAGACTCAAGTCTACTGGCGTCTTTGACACACTTGTATCTGGTTTACCAAATTTCTCAAGTATCTTCTCAACATAATGAGATTGAGAAAGTACAATACCACCAGATGTTCTGGTAATCTTAATACTTAGAATCACATGTGCAAGGCCCCTATCTTTCATGTCAAACTTAGAATTTAACAATCTCTTGGTAGTTCTAATTATTTTATTATTACTATTAACAATGAATATGTCATCAATGTATAGACACAAAATGACATAACATCTGTCAGTGTCTTTGACATATACGCATTTGTCATATTTATTGATTCTAAACCCATTTGACAACATAACGTTGTCAAACTTCTCATGCCATTACTTAGGAGCTTGCTTCAAATCATATAATAATTTGACAAGCTTACAGACTTTCTTATTTTTCCTTGGAGCAGAAAACCCCTCGGGTTGCTCCATATAAATTCCTTCATTTAAATCTCCATTTAAGAAAGTTGTCTTTACATCCATTTGATATATCTCCAGACCACATAAAGCTTCTATCGCAATCACTATACGAATGGACGTTATCCTTGTCACATGTGAATATGTATCAAAATAATCAAGGACTTCTCGCTTTTTGTATCCTTTGATAAGTAGAGCTTTATACTTATCAATTGACCTATGAGCTTTTATCTTTCTTCTAAAGATCAACTTACTCTCCAAGGCCTGACTGCTTAGGGGTAGATCAACTAACTCCCAGGTGTGGTTCTATAAGATGGAGTCAATCTCACCCTTAATTGTTTCTATCCACAAAAGGCTTTCAGGTAAAGTCATAACTTTATGGAAAGTTCGAGGTTCTTTCTCTAACATATAAGTCAAGAAGTTCGGACCAAAGGACTTGGAAATCCTTACCCTTTTACTCCTTCTTGACTCATCTACCTCCTCATCTTGATCATTATTGCTAGGATCTTCTTTAAGTTCATTCTCAAAACTCTAATATTCTCCTCGGGTTCGGCAATGAAACACGTTAACAAAGAAGGATGCATTCCTTGACTCCATTATGGTATTCTTGTGTATATTTGAAATATCAAACTTGTGCACAAAAAACCTATATGCACTACTATTTTGTGCATAACTAATGAATATACAATCTACGATTTTCGAACCTATCCTAATCCGCTTGGGTGTAGGTACCTCCATTTTCGCTAGATACCCCCACATTTGTAGGAAATTATAGGAAGACTTGCAGCCTTTCCATATTTCATAGGGAGTCTTGTCCACTTTTTTTCGAGGTATTCTATTTATAATGTAGTTTGCAGAGAGAATTGCTTCCCCCTACAAGTTCTGTGGCAACCTAAAACTCATTAAGATTGCATTCATCATTTCCTTCAATGCCCTATTTTTTCTCTTAACAATACCATTTGACTAAGAAGAATAAGACACTGTAGTTTGGTGGATGATTCCTGATTGAGCACAAATCTCAATAAACGGCGATTCATATTCTCCACCATGATCACTTCTTAAAGTCTTGATCTTTCGGCTTAGTTGATTCTTAATTTTATTCTTAAATAGAATAAATTTATCAATCGCTTCATCTTTGCTTTTAAGCAAATACACAAGAAAATTTAGTGCAATCATCAACAAAAGTGATTAAGTACTTGTTACCACCATGTGATTGTGCGACTTTCAAGTAGCACACATCACTGTGCACTAAATCTAAAGGCATGATACTTCTTTCAACAGAATGAAATGAAGTCCTAGTCAATTTTGCTTCTACACAAGTTTTACACTTGTGATTTGGATTAATTTTGAAAAATGGTATGTGATCTAACTTGATTAATCTACGTAAATAGTCAAAATTCACATGACCTAGTCTACCATGCCACAATTTAGTGGACTCAAGCATATAAGCAGAAGAAGAAGTTCTCTCATTCATTTTTGGGATAATAGTCATTACATTAAGCTTAAACATACCGCCCGACATATACCTCTTATCCACATAGACTCTCATTTTGGTCAACACAACCTTATCACACTCAAACATCATGCGGAAGCCATGCTTGCTTAAGAGAGACCCCAAGACAAGGTTCTTACGGATGTCTGGCACATATAGGACATCGTTTAGAGTCAGCTCCTTTTCCTGAAGTCATCTTTAGGACCATCTTGCCTTTCCCTCAACAGTTGAGGTCGCATAATTTTCTATGAACAACTTCTCACTATTTGAAACCAGTTTGAAAGTTGTAAACATCTTCTTTTCAGTACAGATGTGGTGAGTGGCCCTAGTGTCCACCACTATTCCTTCAGGTTGGACCCTATCATGTTCATTTCAGTGACGACAACTGAAAAGTGTATGTCATTAACATCTTGTGACAGATCCTTTATTTTAGCTATGTGAGCCTGACTTTTATTCTGTGGAGGGTTCTTCTTGTAAGGCTTCCTTTTTTTGTGGTAATCAACCACCCTATGCCCATCGCTTCCACAGTTGAAGCACTTTTAATTGAACCTATAAGTAGGTTCTTGTGGCTTGTAGACCGATCTTTTGGAGATACCACCTCTAGCCCCCAACTTCGAGCTTTTATCGGTTGGTGGCTTCTTTTTAACCTCCGAGGACTGGCTATGCTCAACCATATTTGCTTTCACAGTGGAGGTACTTCCCCCTTTCTTCCTGTTGTCTTCCTCAATGCGGAGCCTGACAATGAGCTCTTTGATTGTCACCTCCTTTCACTTGTGCTTCAAATAATTCTGAAGTCTTTCCAGCCGTTAGGCAACTTCTCAATCAAAGCAGCTGCCTGGAATGATTCACTCAGCAACATTTCTTCTGCATAAATCTCATATAGAATTACTTGGAAATCTTGGACTTGGCTAATGACGGTTTTAGAGTCCACCATTTTGAAATCCAAAAATCAGCCAACGACAAATTTTTTGCCCCAGCATCCTCAGTTTTGTACTTCTTGTCTAAAGCATCCCACAGCTCTTTTGCGGCCTTATTGGCATAAAACACGTTGAACAGTGTATTTGCCAAGTCGTTCAGAATATAGTTCCGGCAAAGAAAGTCCGACTACTTCCAAATATCTAAAGCCATGAGCTTCTGCTTGTCTTGTTCGTTTTCTTTCATGGCTAGTGGATCCTCACTCGAAAACCTCGCAAGGCTAAGAGTAGTCAGGTAAAATAACATCTTTTGATGTCACCTCTTGAAATTCACTCCAGTGAACTTCTCCAGGCACTCATGATGGTTGAGTGGTCCCCCCGGAACAGCAGAAGTAGCAACAAGATTGACCACAAAGGTCACAACAACATGATTGACCACAGCGGTTATAATAAGGGTTGGCAAGCCAATTGACCTGGAGTTCTGATCCCCACCAACATTAGTAGCAGCAACAACATTATCATCACTAGTCACAATTGCCATTTCTGAAAAATACAACAGAATTCACTATTTTGTGTTTTTAGAAACTAAACTTAACATTAGAAAATTTTAAAGTCTGAAATTTAATTCAAAACTGATCTCACCGCAAACTTTAAAATCAAACGTGGCTAGGAAAGTTTCCAGAAAGACTGGAGGGGTCACACTGGTCCCACTTAAAACCAAATTAACCTTAGACAAAACTTTATAGAGCATGTTGTCTTGTTGTCCATGGGAAACAAATTTATATTTAAGTTTTCCAAAACTAGCTTAAACAAACGAAGTTTCAAATAAACTTACAAGCAATTTAAAAATTACTTACAAATATAAACTTACAAGCAAATTTATAAACTTACAAGCAATTTAAAAATTACTACCCAAATTACAAGCAATCAAAATTGCTACAATAATATACAAGCAAATAAAAATGCTTCCAAATTACAAGCACACATTCTTGCTTCAATCGAAATTAGGTAATGAACCACTACTAGAACACAAGCAAAAAATTGCTTCAAATATAAGAAAATCAACCAATCAAAATTAGGATTCTTTTGGTCCGAAAATTCCTTTCCATGTTTAGGTATTTTTGTTCAACAAAAGGTTAGCAGTCCAATTTTTATTTATTATTTATTATTTATTTATTTATTTATTTATTTTTTGGCCCAAATTCTATTCATTTGGTTTTTCACTTATTTTTCTATTATCTTTTGCATACGTATTTCTATAAAGAAAGTTAGCAGAAAAATACAACAAAATACAAAATAAATAATCTAAAGAAACTGTAAATTCAATCAACTATTGTAAACCTCCTAGCAATCTATTTAATAGCAAAATTAACTAAAGAATAAAATGATAGACAAATTACAAAAATAAAACTTATAACTCCAAAAAATTAAGTTAAAATTTAATAAGAGTTATATGAAATTACTACACAATAAAAACATGTCAATATATCTAGGAAACTAGAAACAATAACATGTAACTAAAAATTAGAAAACAAATTAGCATGCAAATAATTCTAAATCAATTAACATGTAAATAATTCTAGAAATAAAATCATGCAAATAATTCTAGGAATTAGAAAGCAATTAGCATGCAAACAATTCTAGAAACTAATAAGCATGTAACATAAACTAAAATTTAGAAAATAAAAAACATGTAAATTATCCTAAAAATTTAGTAAATAATAAATATGTGAATTAAATTAGAATGTAGAAAATATTAAACATGTTAATTATACTAGATGACTAGAAAATAATTAGCACGTCAATTTTAACTAAAAAAATTGAGACACTCATAAACATATAAATTATATTATAAAATTATAAAATAAAAAGACATGAAAATCATGGTAGCGTAGTAGAAATTATACTCATAAAATTATACTAAAACCAAAAAAAGCATGACAAATATATTTAAATATATGTGATTCCTAATTATGCATAGCAAGTAGATGGAACTATTACTTCTAAGGAATTGCACAAAAAGTCCGTTGAAATTCTGGGAAGATCTTGGTTTCTCGGAGGAAAAAAAGTACCCTTTTTTTTTTTTATAATTATTTTATTAACACAAACAAAGAACTACACAGTGTAATATTGAAACAGTCCTGTGGTCCACCCAAAAAAAAAAAGTCCCAGTTTTGTTTTGAATTCTAACAGAAGCAACGACACGGTAAAATAAATCTATTAAATCTATGGATAAATTACACTGACACTCTTTGAGATTTATATTTATTATAATTCTTCTCTCACATTTTGAAAATTACATCTACCTCCTTGAGGTTTAAAATTTCATCACAGATTCCTCCCTCAGTAATTTAATTTTTTTAAATACCAATTTTGCCTTCACTGGGTAAATTATATTGACACCCTTCACATTAGTATTAGTTGGAAAAAAACTTCTTTGAAAAAAAAAATTAATTGAAAAAAAAATTAATTGGTTGAAAAAAAAATTAATTGAAAACTTTTTTTATTAGTAAAATTTTTAAATTTCTGTTTAAAAACCAACGTAAACTCATTTTTTGAATTTACGTTTTTTCCTCAAATTTACAAACCGAGACAACAATTTATAAACCAAAAAAATTATCAAACAAGTTTTTATGACAGTTTTTAAAATTTTTATAAATATAAACTGAAAAAGAAATAGTTACCAAACAGGTCTCAAATGGTAAAAATGTCGTAAAATTAACAAATAATTAAATAAGTTACCAACGTAAGAAATAACTTATCAAAAGATTCTTAGGCTATGTATGGTTTGATTTTTAGAATTTTTTTTAAAAAAAGTAAAAATTAATTTGGTTAAGAAATAAAAAATAAAAAATAATTATCATTTAAGGGTAAAAAATAATTACAACCATGATTCGTAGCTCGAAAGTTGGGGCTCGAGTGTGGCTCGAGGGGTCAAAACGACGTCGTTTTGACCTTTTTTTTTTTTTTTTTTTCTTTTTCTTATTTGCAGAAGAAGAACGAGGACAGGAAGAAGGAAGAAAGGAGGAGGAGGAGGAGGAGGGAGGAGGAGGAGAAGGACTGGAGGAGGCATAATATTCGGGGGAGGAGGAGGCGGAGGCTAGGCGACAGCGGTCGGAGGCTGCGGCGGGGCTGGGCTGGGCGACGATCGGCGGATCGGCGGCTGGGGGGGCGACGATCGGCGGCTGGGCGACGATCGTCTTCTCTCTCTCTCTCTCTTCCCCTCTGCTTCTCTCTTTCTCTCCCTCTCCCTCTCTTCCTCTTTTCTCCTTGTCTCTCTCTTTTCATTTTTGAGCCAAATTCGGGCCAATTTTTTCGAGTTACCGCTTATTTTTCAAATAATTATCATTTTAACTTTTGGGCAGGTTATATACAATATGTATGGTTGTTTCAATTTAATTTGTAAAAAATTATTTCTAACCACTCAAAAGATAAAAATTATATAAACATGATAATTATTTTTTATTTTTTATTTTTTCACCAAATTAATTTTTAATTTAAAAAAAAAATTTAAAAATCAAACCATACATAGCCTAAGAATCTTTTGATAAGTAATTTCTTACGTTGGTAACTCATTTAATTATTTGTTAATTTTACGACATTTTTACTATCTGAAACCTGTTTGATAACCATTTCGTTTTCAGTTTTCAATTTATATTTATAAAAATTTTAAAAACTGTCATAAAAACTTGTTTGATAATTTTTTTGATTTATAAATTATTGTCTCAGTTTGTAAATTTGAGGAAAAAACGTAAATTCAAAAAATGAGTTTACGTTAGTTTTTAAATAGAAATTTAAAAATTTTACTAACAAAAATTTTTTTCAATGAATTTTTTTTCCAACTAATACTAATCGATGAGGCAATTGGTAATGTTACTTTAAACCTTAGGGAGGGGATTGTAATTTTTAAAATGTGAGGGGTGTCAATGTAATTTACCTAGTGAGGGAAAAATTGGTATTTAAAAAAATTAAATTGCTGAGGGAGGAATCTGTAATGAAACTTTAAATCTCAGGGAGGAGATGTAATTTCCAAAAGGTGAGGGGGGAAACTGTAATAAACATAAAGCTCAGGGGGTGTCAGTGTAATTTACCCTAAATCTATTACTAATAGCATATGACTCTGTAAGTCTAACTTGAAGAGAAATATCGAATCTGTTTTCCGATTGTTGTACAAATTGTGTATTTAAATAAAAATAAATAGATTCATAGTTACTATATTGAAATTATACAACAAAAATCATAGGACCATATCATACTGGAAATAACAATTTGATGAACAAAAATATATATAACAAAACAAAACAGTAGAAAAAGAAAATGAAGCAAACCAAAACTTGTGTGATAACATATTCTCCATAAAACAGATTTGCCACCTTATAGTAGGTGCTTGAGGTAATGTCGGTGTATGTTTCCTAAAATATGACGATTTAAAACCTACTAAGTTAGAAGCATCTTCTGGTTAGCTCCAACAAATTGACAATAGCAACATTCTTTTACACAGGAAGAATATATTATGGTAGACTGACTATCACTTGAGAGCAAAGATTTTATGTGTGACAAACAAAGAGGGAGGTCTTTTTATACACAAAAGGGAAGAGAGAAGGAGCCTTCCAGCAACAAATATAGAATTCAATTATGCAAAAATACCCAACTAACGCAGCAAAACTGATGGGAAAGAAGTGTGTAAATTATACACTCTATATACATATGTGTGTATATCTGCATCCACCTAATAGACCTAGTCCAAAAAACAAGATTAGGTTGATGGACTACCAATCCGGTGCAACCCATTCCTCAAGCCCAAGCCAAGACCACAGACTCGGCTTGGTTAGGGCGGGCGGCACGCGTGACAATTTTTGCATAACCAACTTGAATCATAGTTTTGGCTTAAACCTATCCTTGAAGCATCGATAACTTCCTTCCTTCGAAAAATTTGGATGCCCCAAAAGGCTCATGCCTGTAATAACCCGACCTCCGATTAATGCTAATTCATGATTAATTATGCTATTAACAATAATTTAGAAGGAATCCGGAAGTAATTTGCATAAGTATTGCATTATCTTTGTGTTTCTATCTGTTTGCCATAAAATGATCTGTTCGTGTTGCGACTTTGAACTGCGAATTGAAAGCCTTATCAGCGCCCAATTCCGAAATTGATTAATGATTTATGTTAGTTAGATTTTATGTGATTTTATGGTAGGTTTAATTAAAATTTGATTTGGTACGATTAAACTCGATTAAATAATGTTGAATTATATGAGTTGCTTTAATTACCAACTTGCCATTGAGTGGCCATTTCCATATACTTGTTAGGGACTCAATTAGCACATTCTTTACATTTATTTCCTCAGCCATTTGTGAGACCAAAAACGTAGGAGAGAGAGGGTAAGGTAGGAATTTGAGTTCAACAAGAGTTTTGGCTTGGAACCTTAGGAGATTTGAGGTATAGCGATCCCGGTTTCCCTTTCTTTAATTGTTGTATCCGGACTTAGGCTCCGTGGAGTTGGTTGTTGTGTATATCTTGTTTACATCCTTTACTCTTTGTGTTTGAGTCTTGGGTTGTGTTGGGCAGGTTTGAAACAGGTTGGTTGAGCTTAGAAACCAAAAGTAGTTGCCTAGATTTTTGCCTTCACGCTTGAGCGGGCACTTCGTTGTTGCTTCTCCGCTCGAGCGGGTGTTTTGACGCTCGAGCGTGATTTTCCATCTCCCAGTATTTTCCTCTGTAGTGTTGGACGCTCGAGCGGGGACCTGGTTCTGCAAAAGTTCTGGGAGTGTGTATCCGATGCTCGAGCGGCGGTTTGGACGCTCAAGCGGGAGTCTGTGAGTGACGCTCGAGCGGGGGTTTCCACGCTCGAGCGAGGCGACTCTTATATAAAATCGAGATCCGACTTTTTGGATCACTTTTTCAACTCCATTTCTCTCTCTTACTTTTCCAAACCTCCATTAGAGAGCTTCTCTCACTAGAACCTTGCCTTCTCTCTAGGTATTGATCTAGTAGGAGTTGTTTCCTCACCTTTGGTCTTTACAAAAGTTGGGTTGATCGTCGAGGGCTACCTTTGATCCGAGAAATTTGAAATTTGGAGCACTTTCGTTTTCTTCATCTTCTTTGTTGGGTGTCATCATTTGAGGTAGGGATTCCTACTCACTACTATGGGTTTTGACCTAGATTTTTGGGCATTTTGTTAAATGGTTGATTTTGAGAAGTTAGGGTTTGAAAATGTTAAAAGAGGGTTTTGTTATTTTGATTCAAAAATGTGTATTTTGGGTTTCAAAATGATGATATTGTTGTTGGTTGTTGATATATAGACCATTGGGTCAATATTGGGAAATGGGGTAGAAAACCCTAATTTGTTGTATAAATTATTTGGTATAATTAATTTGGGAAAATTGTGGTTATATGGAATTGAGTTGGAAATAATGAAATTGGCTCATTATTTGGTAGAATGGTGGAGTTGGATTTGTTAATCGCTCACTTTTGAAAACATTGATATTTTATCTATTGGAGCTTTTATTATCTGTTTAGAAATAATTGCTTGGGCTACCGGTGGAGGGTAGTTTTGATTGTTGTAGACAATGCATGATGATTAGGTAAACTAAAACTAATCAATTGGATGTGTCATAGAGTATGACGGTTGATAGAATAAATTAACGTTATGTATTGTTTGATTGAGTATATGACCTATGTGTATATACGTTGTGTGCGTGGGAGGAGATAGGGGATGTACTCCACGGTTTAGAGGAAGATAGGGGATGGACCTCTAAACCAGATGTCGTTTGGGAGAAGATAGGGGATGGACTCCGTTGATACAGCTCATATGCTTATCAGTTAATGTGTTGATATAGCTCATACGCTTATCTATGGAAGTGTTGATATAGCTCATATGCTTATCTATGGAAGTGTTGATATAGCTTGTATGCTTATCTGTTGAAGTGTGGATACAGCTTATATGCTTATCTGTTGAAATGTTGGTATAGCTTATATGCTCATCTATAGATGTACTGATATAGCTAGTATGCCTATCTAATGTAAAATGGGAAACGTTTAATATGAGTTACGGTCTCATATAAGTTGTTGGCCAGGTTCTGAGCCGTTGTTGTGAATTGTGAATTTGGTAAGAAATGGAAAATGAAATGAAACATGAACATAGTGGTCATGTAATGGAAATGGTTTATGAATTGATTTATGAGAATTAAACATTTATCAATTGCTAATGTCTTAGTTACTGCTCATACTGTGTTTAGCATATCTCTACTGGGTGTTGGCTCACCCTATATGGGACATTATTTTCAGGTACAGGTAGCATGCCACCTCCAAGGACTTAGCTTGGATGGATATGGGAGTTGAAGACTCTTTTTGATTATTTTGTTTGTGTTACATATATATCAAGCCAAGGGCTTATTTTGTATAGAGTTAGCACTCTTCTTTTGTGTAACCAAGTGTTAACTTGGAAAGCTGTAAGCCTGTAGAGCATTTGCTTTTGTTGTTAACATGTAATACTGTTGTAAGAACTACTCTGATGAATGGAAAGGTGTTGATTTCTTTATATCATTGCATGTCTAAACTGATGGGTTTTATGTATTATTTTGAGGGCGTTACATGAGGAGGCTTTGCAAATTTGAGCTCCTAGACTTGGAATTCAAGATTTAAGGTAGGAGATTTCCCTTTCAATTGTGCATTTAAGATTAATTCTTGCATGGTTCATGGAAGATTAGAGTTTAAAGTCTCGAATTGGGTTAAAATATTGAATTGGGTAATAATCCATGCATGCATGTTCATATCATAACATTTTTAAGTGTTTTTCATGGAAATTCTTGCATGCAAGACCATATTCTAGTTATAGTCCATGAGTTCATCATGATTTGAGTTTAATCTTGCATTTGGTTACATTTTTGGAGCATTGAATTCAAATGAACACTTGCATGTTTTGTTCTTTAATATTTCTTGGAAGTTTGTTTGAATTGTGTTCAATTGACTCACCTTTGGGCTTGATTCTACAATTGATCTTTGAAACATCTTATACTATGAGTTTACTACTAGTGTTTTCTAGAAAATGGGCCCAAGAGGTTGAGTTTTGAGGTGTTGAATGCTTAGTTTGAGCTTGGGAGGCAAATCTGGAAATTCCAGAATTTGGCTTCCTCGCTCAAGCGAAGCCACGCTCGAGCGACCATCGTTTGTTCAGAGCTCCGCTCGAGCGAAGGAATGGTGGCTCGAGCGTAAATTGCAAGCTCTCAGGTTTTTGGTGCACGCAGACGCACGCTCAAGCGACGAGACCTACGCTCGAGCGAAGGGTTGTCTTACGCTCGAGCGAGCATCGAGCGGGCATCGAGCATAAAAATTCAACAACCAGTACTTTTGCATTTTTACAGACCGCTCGAGCGAAGGAGTCTACGCTCGAGCGACCGCTCTGTTTTGAAAGCTCGCTCGAGCGAAGGAAGCTACGCTCGAGCGAGACCCTGTTTTCAGCAAATTTTGAAAAATGTTTTCCAAGGCATCTTTGCATCCTCATTCCATCCTAGGCATTCCTAGGCCATGTTTAAGACTCTATAGTGAGGATTTAAGGTTAGAAACACATTAAGAACCAACGACGTAAGTTTTGTGTGATTAGAATGTGTGTTTCAAGTGTGTGTCCGTTATGTTTTATGTAGGTCACGTGCCGCGTGTCGTGTGATCAATCTGTTTCGTCTGTCTGTTTCAAGGCCAACAGTAGTAATAATTTAGTAAAGTTATGTTCAACTGTATCTATTTTCTGTGTGATAAAACGAGATCTGTTTTCCGAAATGATATGTTTGTACAATGAATGATTGTTCAATTTCTAACATGTATTCGTGACATCCTTAGCATTAGGTGATATATGTTGGCTGTTACCCTGGTAGTCACGCCCCCAACTTGCCCCTGGAAGTTTGGGCATGACCTAAGCAAAAAAGACACTTACTCTGCTATGTATGTAGAAAGTAGGGGCCGAAATGGAAGCAATAACAATGAGTAATACATAATAAAGATACATGATATCCATTGAGCAACTAAACCATGCCAGGATCAC